>BSAI01000018.1:198938-215248 GCA_036245035.1 Adrianichthys oophorus
AAAGAAAAGAATACAGTGTGTGCTTTCTACATTGCAGTTCATCTGTCACGGTCTCGCTGATTCTTTTGGTGCCATTATACATGGTGCTTTGTTTTTTTTCCAAACAGCGCACCCTGTTCTGTGTCCTGACGATGTCTCCATACATCCAGCTCTGCAGATCTACATAAATCTTTGATCAGATCTGTGTTTTCATTCCATAACCCTGAACTTGTCTTTATTTCTATGAGGGTTTTATAAAAAAAATTTTTTTAAATTGCCCCTCTCACTCTCCACAGCTGGTACCTCACTCCTCAGGTCCTCTACCAGAGGCCTGGAGCTTGAGACTCCTGCGCAGTATCTCAGCTGTTCTGTTTCTGGACTGAGATGTCTGAGGTCTTTCCAGGGATCTGCTATAGCCACTCCTCCAGTTTGGGGGTTACAGCCCAGAGTGCTCCAGTTACCACGGGTACCACTGACCACTGTCACCTTCACCTTCCAAGCTTTCTCCAGTTCCTCTCTGGGACCCTGGTATATATTTCTCCAGTTTCTAATGTTCCTCCTTCTTGATGTGACCATCTCTTGGTACTGCCACATCCAGCACAACAGCTTTCCTCTGTGCTTTATCCACCACTACAATGTTTGGTTGGTTCACCATTACCATCTTGTCCGCCACTTGGTTGTGGCGCTCCATGTATGCTTTCCCGACCAGCATCTTATACCCTGCAGTGATGTGCTGGATTGTTTCAGGTGCCTCTTTACATAGCAAACACCTTGGGTCTTGTCTGGTGTGATAGAGCTGAGCATCTATCGCTCTGGTGCTTAGGCTTGGTGCTGTCCTGTAGGCCAGCCCTTTTTTATATATATCCATCCATCCATCTTCTTTCGCTCATCCGGGACCGGGTCGCGGGGGCAGCAGTCTAAGCCCAAAACTTGCTCTCTCCGGCCACTTCTTCCAGCTCCTCTGGGGGGTCCCCAAGATGTTCCAAGTCTTCCCCGGGGCATCTGCCCAGTTGGACATTCCCAGAACACCTCTCCAGGGAGGGAGGCATCCAGACCAGATGCCCGAGCCATTTCAATTTCTCCTCTCAATGTGGAGGAGCAGCGGCTCTACTCTAAGCTCCTCTTGGGTGACTGAGCATCTCACTCCATCTCTAAGGGAGCACCCAACCATGAACCAGAGCTCATGACCACATCAACCGGTAAATTGAGAGCTTTGCTTTCTGGCTTAGCTCTGGCATTACCACAACAGACCGGTACAGCGACCGCATGACGGCAGAGGCTGCACCAATCCGCCTGTCGATCGCACGCACCAATCTTCCAAGATCTGAACAAGAACTCAAGATACTTAAACTCCTCCACCTTGTACAGAATCCTATTTCTTTCTTGGATGAGGGAACTACAAAAACACAAGCATTTGCTCCTGGTCTAGTCCTTTTATCAAATTTTAGAACCTTTGTGGCCCACTACTCGAAAGGTTTGCCCACCTCTGCTCATGGTACTTATGGTACTTTACCTTCTTTATCTCCTTGTAGCCTCACTCTTCCACTTGGGTCCCTCTCATGAAGTCCGTCTTGCTTTGGCTAACCTTCATTCCTCTTCTTTCCAGGTCAAACCTCTACCTCTCTAGCTTCTCCTCCACCCATTCTCTGTTCTCACTACAAACCACAGTATCATCTGCAAACATCATAGTCCATGGTGATTCCTGTCTAACCTCATCTGTCAGCCTGTCCATCACCATTGCAAACAGGAAGGGGCTCAGAGATGATCCCTGATGTAATCCCATCTCCACCTTGAACTCCTCTGTCACCCCTACAGTACACCTCACCACCGTCTTACAGCCCTCATCAAATAAAAAACTCCAAAGGGGATTTAAAGGGAAACCAGAGAAGAAGGATAGAAACTCAAACACCCTTCATGTGGCTTTATTTGTTTTTTAAAGGAAATTAGTTCAAAATGGTTCATAAGCATGCTGGATTTGATTGTTTGTTTACTCTTAAAATCAAACAGCTGATCTCAGTGGGGTCCTTTTGTTCCAAGCTTTGCAGACTCTATTCCACAAGATGTAGTGAAGGTGACAGAGGTTAGATGAAGATGTCTCCTGCCTGTTTTCCTCATAATGATCAGCATCACTTTAGGTCACAACATTAGGTCAGTGGCAGCAGCTCCTCAATGCCACTGCCTACAGTCCCACAGAGAAGCTGAGTGCAGTTTCAGGGCCCAGAATAGATCTCAAAAAAGGCAAAGTTTACTGTTGCCATTGTTGCTTCAAGAATTAAAGAAGTGAGACAGTGTGAGATTCATAGATAGATGCAAAAACCTTTTCATTTTTTTCTTTTAAAGCTTACCCCTCTCTAGACATTTATCACAAAAGCTTCTCAATTTTTTCCCATCAGATTTTAATTATTTTTTAGCAATACAGTTACAAGTAATAGTATTTTAAGCCCTTGGATATACTTTGATTTCTTTATGAAGTAAACAGAAAACATGTGATGTTTATCTAAATCCTAACGATAGAAAAACAGTGATTACACTGTAATTACACTTCATAGCACCATATGTCACAATCTACCAGTTAATTCAGAACTCCACTTATGTGAGCATGATCTTGAAAGGAAAAAAATATAAATAATTGGAAATAAATTCAGACCTGAAGGGGTTAAACTAATATCACACTGACATAATATAATTTCATGTATTTTTGAAGACAACATTTCAAAAGTCATGTGCAGTGTGAGGAAAGTAAGTGAAACCCAGACTAAGAAATAGTCCAGGAGCTAATTCAAGATAGATGTAAGCCAATCACTACGTCAGTCAGAGTGATAAGCTAAGATGTGTTGGTTTTAGCCGCCACGCCCTACAGAAAACACCACACCAGTTTGGATTTCGCTGTCTCAAAGAAGAATTGTCTAATGTCAATCTTGACTCGCTCTCAGAAGACCTACGTTCAAAAATTATAGACTTGCATGAGTCTGGAAAAGGTTACAAAAGTATCTCTCAAAAACCTGAATGTTCATGTGATCATGGTGAGACAGGCTGAGAAAGTTTAGCACGGTTGCTGCTCTCCCTTTAGGCACCCTGTAAAGATGACTGCAAGAGCAGAGAATACTCAATGAAGTGAAGAAGAATCCTAGCAGTCGGCTAAAGACTTCCAGAAATCATCAATAAGAAAGCCATTTAACAAGATTTGAGTGAATGGGAGAACACCACAGATTCGCTTCCATCCATCCATCTTCCTCCACTCATCCGGGACCGGGTCGTGGGGGCAACAGTCTAAGTAAAGATGCCCAGACTTCCCTCTCCCCGGCCACTTCCTCCAGCTCCTCTGGGGGGACCCCGAGGCGTTCCCCGGCCAGTCAAAATACATAGTGTCTCCAGGGTGTCCTGGGTCTTCCCCGGGGCCTCAACCCAGTGGGACATGCCTGGAACACCTCCCTAGGGAGGCGTCCAGGGGGCATCTGGACCAGATGCCGGAGCCACCTCAACTGGCTCTTCTCAATATGGAGGAGCAGCGGCTCTACTCCGAGCTCCTCCCGGGTGACCGAGCTTCTCACCCTATCTCTAAGGGAACGTTCAGCCACCCTACAGACGAAGCTCATTTTATCCGATTGTTTTCGGGACCTGTTCTTTTAGTCATGACCCAGAGCTCATGAGGAATGAGGAGCAAAGATCAACTAGTAAATTGAAAGCTTTGCTTTCATGACGGTGGACGCCGCACCAATCCGCCTGTCGATCTCACGCTCCGATCTTTCCTCACTCGTGAACAAGACCTCAAGATACTTAAACTCCTCCACTTGGGGCAGGAGCACTCCACCCACCCAGAGAGGACAAACCACCTTTCTCCGGTCGAGAACCATGGCCTCAGACATAGCGGTGCTGACCCTCATCCCAGCCGCTTCACACTCGGCTGCAAACCATTTCAATGCATACTGGAGGTCCTGGCGCGATGACGCCAACAGGACAACTCTCAGGAACTGGTGCATGTGTCTGTGTGTTAAACAGCCCAATGTGCAGGAGACCAAGTTTGGTGACAGAAACAACCCAAACAATGAATAACGGTTTTGCTGTGGGTTCCAGATGATCCACTCCCAACATTAGCATGTTTAGGGTAGCACAAGGGTTAAATTAACCAAAATATGACAAAAACCATGGAGAACTAAAAAGGGTGGCAGAACAGAGCAGAACGCCTTACAAGAGGAACATAAAACCCGACACTTAAATAGACTGAAATTAAGACAGCTGTGAATCGTGACAAACCTGAAACTGGTGTGACTGAGGGACAATTCAATCCAATTTTATTTTTTTATAGCCCAATACTACAATACAGTTGTCTGAAGGGGCTTCACACTGGTATTTGTACAGAATAACATAAAGTCAGTGGTGAAATATAAACTGTATCTGCTAGCTAAACTAAACAGACAAAGCTAAGCTGACATCCCTGCCCTTTGACCCCCCCCCCCCCCCCCCCTTCTTGATGAGGAAAAACTCTTAAAAAGAGTCATTTCCAGGTTATTTCCAGGTCATTTCCAGGTCATTCTAAGATGGTAAGAAGTTTGTTCTTAACTCCCAATTATGGAATTTAGAAGACATGACTCGCACAGAGTGTGTGTTTGTATGCGTGTCTTTTTGTGCCCCCACGTGTGATTGTATGTGTACATGGGAATGTGCATGTGTGTGTTTGTGCGTGCATGTGTCAGTGTGGGTCAGTTTACGTGTGTTTTTTTCTGTGTACCGTCTATAGTTTTTTCTTTCTTGTGCATGTGTTTTGTTTTTACTTGTGTGTCCGTGTGTGTGCCTGTGTTTGTGTTAAACGTTGTCCACTTTGCCATGCTGCATCTTTGGAGTAGCTTCAGAGAGAGCAGATGTCTCTTCGGTCTTTGATACAAAGAGCTCCAGTTCCTCACGTGAACTTGAAGACCATGGGATCATTTTGTATTCTGTGTGTCAGCGCCCAGCATGCAGCTGGCACTGACAATTACAACAAAGCAGACATTTAGTGTGACTTTGCAGAGGGCTGTCTTGTTTTAAGCCACGAGTCCTTCATGTGTGTTGGTAGTGAGAGCACAGATGAAGTGATCAAGTCCAACAGCTTGCAGAGCTGTGATTGTCACCTATACCCCCCCCGTGTCCTTGGGACAAACATTGCCATCTGCCATGGGCAATACCAGTTTGGCATTACCAGCCTGTACAAATCCACAGAGTAGTTTCCCACTTGTTCTAAGATACACATTTTTCAAGGCACTATCACTAACTTTACTGGACAACAGCAGCTTAACATCTGTTTAAAAAAACTTTTTATGAGTGCAGTATTATACTGGTCAAGACTCACCCAGATGCCTCCCACTCCAACCATCAGAGGGAACCCTCTCCCGAGTTCTGATCGCCAGCTCCCTGCTTCCACTGCATCTACTTCCTGTTTACTCAGCTGTTCATCTGGTCATCACCGGCACTGGATTTAAACTCTCGTCTGCCTTCTGTTCTTCGCGTGGTCTTGTTCATCCTCAGTGTTGTTCAGTCTAAGCTTTACTCTCTTCCTGGATTACCTGTTGCCGACCTTCGCCTGTTTGTTTTCTCGACTCCCGCCTCGCTCCTGTGTTTTGACCCTGGCTTATTTCTCACTCCGCCTGTTCCCTTGTGCTCCTGCTTGAATAAACCTGGTGCATATGGATCCACATGCTTCTGCGTCCTTGTTACAATACTTCACCAAACATTATACTAATTTAAAAACTACACCTTTAAAACATCAAACTAACAGAATAAATAAGCATCTGCCATCTAAACCAGTTTGATCATTTTGACAATTACCAAAGTTTAATCAAACAGTGAGTAAGACAATCTGAAAACTATTATTTCCTGTAAGATCAGATAACAAATGATCCAGTGATGACATTAAAGATGAAGATGGACTTGACTCTAATCAGGCTGGGGGCTTTTTCACTGAGTCACCCGTCTCTCCTTAAACTGATGTTGTGCCAAAGTCTTCATGAAAACATGTCCAAATTCTGGTTTTTATTTAGCAACTTTTTGCCTTCTTGACAATATGAAGCTCCACTCATCGAGCTTTATGTCCCTTCTTAGGTCCTCCAACACCACCATGCAGTCCATGAGATCTCCTACATCGCCAAGGACATCACAGACCACAGGGCCTTTGGCTACATCTGTGGGAAAGAAGGAAATCACCGCTTTGTGGCCATCAAAACTGCACAGTCGGTCAGTGTTTCTGTGCAGAGCTGGAGTATATGCAATTAACTGCTTAGCAAATCTTGAAAGATTTTCCACTGTGCACCTTTTGTTGGTTAGGTTGAGGTGTGATTTATCAAGGTCTTTGCGCACAAGCCCAAGCCTCTTAACATTTCGACTATGACCCTTGAGGAGCTCTTGCTGCTTTGTGTTGTACTTCAAACACATTTTTTACTGATGCAGCTTCATCACTATGTTTTAGTTCACGCACAGGCTCAGGGTCTGTGCTACAGCCACACTCTACATTATGTAAAGTAGCTGTCTGGGCTCCGATTAGCGTTATTGTTTCTGTGTTCCTGGCCTGTGTTGTCTGGATCTCCCTGCCTGTCTCAGTAGTTGTTATTTCCCTCAGAGGGTTGATGACGGTTTGAGTGTGGGTCACCAGTTCTAATAGTATATCCATTATCCTAGGACCACGAACCATTTGCTCTATACATTTAAGAGAACTTGTTCTCCGTGTAAAAAGGAATGACAAATATTGTGCAGAGCAAATGTGGCACAAAGCTGTGTTCCCTTCCTTCAGCAGATCTACCATTCACCTGACGTGCCTGAAGAAAGGTCACAATTCTATTTTCCTCTATTTTCAGGACTCAAACCAAGCACCGCTTACACTGAGGCTGTTAGAAGTGGAACAAACAACGAGAGGGATTGAAACACAGAGCTTATTGCTGTTGCTGTAATTGGAAGGGAGTAGCTTTGATCTGAATTAACAAAGTGTGTCTGTCTTCACTTGGACTAAGACTTGGAGCTAATCAGAAAAAGTTCGTTTAGGGTTACGCTCAAAAGTAATTGCCTCATTTACAGTCCCAGCACAAGAAATACACATCTCATTTTGACACTTTTTCTGCACATGCAAAAGTCCTAATTGCACCACAAAGAAGTCAAAGTTTCTGAGCTAAGTCTCATAACTTCACAAAAACTGTTATTCACATTGGAGAGTTTGTTGCAAAGTTAATTAACATTATCTGAATTTTCTCCTTTATGTTGCAATGTAGTGAATAACAGAATATCTCATCAAGCAGCAACATCAAAGGTTGACTGTGTCTGCTCGTCTGTAATGAATGGTAAATGGTGTTTACTTATGTAGCGCTTTTCTACCTTCATTGAAGCGCTTTACAGTCACAGTCCCATTCACACGCTGATGGAGGCTCCGCTGCTGAACACTGGCACCAACCCTCCATCAGAGGCAATGTGGGGTTCAGTGTCTTGACCAAGGACACTTTGACACATGGGCAGGCAAGGCGGGAATCAAACCTGCAATCCTTCGATCAGAGGCCAACTGCCCTTTCCACTGCACCACGGCCGCCCATACATATATATATATATATATATATATGTGTGTGTGTGTGTGTATTTTATAGCCCATGAATATTAGTATTTTCACTGAAATTCTTCATAAAAGCTTTTTTGTGTTTTATCTGAGGATTGCCTGAGAAGCATGGCTTTAGCATCAGCTAAATGCTATCTGCTAAATATAAGTAACTGCAATGTGCCAGTGGCAAAAATGAATTTTGACCAAACGCAAAAAGCTAACAGACATAAAAAGGATTCTTTTAGCTGCAGAAATGAATTTTGTGTAATGCACTTCAGATGGTACCCAGTAGGGTGCTGAATGGTCGGATTGCCCACTCTAACCAGTAGAATGGTTGATCAGATACATTTGCCACACTGTGTTTCGCATTGTCTTTGCTGGTATTACAGGAGTATCCTTCTCAGGCTGATCTCAGACAGGAGCTCAAATCATTCAACATTTTGCTTTGTAAAAAATTCCCAGTTGGAGCGAATGTTGAAGAAATAGTGCATACTACCTTTGGAACACTGCAAATGCGGTATAATTAAACACAAGTGCACATAAGATGAGACATATGCACATTTGAATGGCAGTAGGACACATGCATGTAGCTGTCACATTCTTTTGAACTACATCTGCTAAAAACGGTTTTCATACAATGTCACGGAAACAGATCTCATCCCTGGAGAGGCAGTTAAGGAATGTTAAATGCCAAGATTTTCTTTTATCTCTCCTGAATCTCTTATAACTACTCTCCTTTGATCCATGATGTTTTCTAGCGCGGCCAAGTACAAAAGTGTAAAAAAGAAATGCAGATGCAACATTGCACTGTGAAGCTTTTGATGTCACTTCTTGCTGTAACTGTGACGCATGGGATGTTTGAAGCCTTTGTGATATTTGAAGGTGCTATCATGCCTTTCCAGCCATAAAGCAGACTTTCATTTGCAAAGGTGACTGGGTGTTGGTTCAGGGAGAGAAATTATCCGGTATGTGTCATGAACTGAGCATATCAAACTCTGAAACAAAACTACTTAATGCAATGCAGCATTCTATCCATGAACTCCATGAGCTCTCCGCACAGCTCAAGTCAATAATTGATTAGGTCGATCACTGCTGCACTATAAGTGTCCTTGTCTTTGTTTGTGCTGCGCCAGTGGTTTTGTGAACAAGTGGTTGGTTACAATTGCTTTTGCTTCTCTGACAAGGTAGGAAGAGAGACTAATATCTTCTTGTGCCAATGTGAAAATCTTGTCCTGGGGAAAAGGGCAGTTTGTGCAGATATGCTGCAGAGCCTCTTTCCGGTCACAGTGTGCCGTTCTTTAACCCGTTGCTCAGATCGCTACCTTTTGAAAGCAGCAGGTATTTGTCACAACCTGAAACGTTCATTTTCTGAAATGATTCACTGCAGCTCAGACAACAGTCTGCCCAAGGCTCTTCTGCTTGCTGTATGAAAGATTTGAAACAAACATATTGCATGTCTGCTGCTAATATTTTCATCAAATCTTGAACTCCCTGCAGAAAGGTTCATGTCTGATTTAGTTCAGATCAGTCTCCTATCAGCAGATGTTTGTAATGTTCATTGTTAAGGTGAACTTTGTCTATTATGTAAATGTGTTTGTTTGTTCATCTTTTATGTCAGGATTAGAAACCTTTGATGAAAATTTGTCCTGACAGTATAAAGATGACATAACCGCTTCTATAACCAGTTCATCAGTCTTTTCTAACAGGTTGAGAGAAAAATATTCACTTCACAACAATAGAACTCTTTTTACATTAGAAAAAGTAGGGGTGTCTCGATCCGATCATGTGATCAGAAATCTGGCCCGATCATATTGTTTTATGACTCGATCGAAAATCCGATCTTCTCTCCGGATAAGAAACGGATATTTAATTTATTCTTATTGTGATCAGCGCTTTATATTTCAAGCTTGTTTATCAATACAAATACTCTATTTGAAGTCTGTATATCATGAACGGATCACCACATTATATTACGGTGCTAGTTTGAGCAGGAGGTGCACAAAAACTGGTCAGCTAAGCTAAGTTAAGATAAGCTAGAGAGATATTCACAGATGCGGACTTCTGGGATCAATGACTTTAAAAAACATTTTAAACTGAAAGAAAGTGTCTCTGTTGGATTGTTTTAACCCAAAGAACGATCTACATATGCTTTTAACAGAAAAAAGATTGAGTTTGTGTTACTTTTTTTTCTGAGAACGGCGCTCCCCTGCTGCCGACAAACAGGCAGCAGTGAGAGTGAGACGCACACAGCTGCAGGAAAGGGGATTTAACCCCTTCAAACCCAGTCCTTTTGTATTTCTCTTTGACAGAGCCCCAGTTACGCAGAATTAACCACCGTGGTCATAAAACCAAAAAACCTGATGCCCACCCATGTTGATGCCAGGTCTTAATAGGTTAAGATAAAGAATCCAATAATCTCTAGAAAACAACTAAAACTAATAATGGTTCCTTTGACCTGAGCTGGTCATGAATATTAATCATCATATTTGTGCAACACCAACGGTTTTAACAGAAACTCATCATATATTTGTCTGAGATTTTAATAGAGATATGAATTACATCTGATCAAAATTTTCAAAAGTTTGGAAAATACTAAAGCAAAAGTCACCAAATTTTCTCACATGACTTATTATCACCTATTTTATTACTAGTTAACAGCTGAACTATTTTTACTTAATTGTTAAAGCTACTTCACAGAAGTGCTAAGTTGAAGAATGAAATGGTAAAAGAAGATTAAGAGAAGAAAAAGCAGATCTGTTTATGACTTTATTTGTTTTTTAAAAAAGGATCGGATCAGGACTCGGTATTGGCAGATACTCAAAATCAAGAGACTGAATCGGATCGGGCTCAAAAAAACCTGATTGGGACATCCTACAAAAAGGCATACTACATTGCAGAGAATAGGGAGAAAAATTAAAAACTAACCAAGCAAAGCAGCGTGCACACTGCCAGAGCCCATACTCAGCCAAGCATTTGAAAATTACAAATCATCTTGAAATAAAGCAAATTCAATCAGTAAATGGCTTTGAAGGAGAGCACAGAACAAGAACAAACATCCACTCAACCGACAGACAGGAAGCCATTCTTCAACCATCAATCCAAAGTTTTGATGGAAAAAAAGATGAATGAACATTGTGTTCCTGTGTTTACTGTCTTTTTCCATCACTGTGGGTGGGCTTTGGCGGTTCCTGTGTGTGGGTGGGTGTGTCTGCCATCACTAGACATTTATTAGACTATGTTCAACTTATGATGCGCAAAGTTCAGTACAGTTGAGTGGACAAAGTCCTACTTTGCTGCAACTGGTTTTCTTTATAAAATGGCATTTTTGTCCTTTTAGGCAGAGCCGGTGATTCTGGACCTGCGGGACTTATTTCAGCTCATCTATGACATAAAGCAAAGAGAGGAAATGGAGAAGAAGGCCCAGAAAGATAAACAGTGTGAGCAGGCGGTCTATCAGGTACTCCATCGAGCTCTCTCTTCGTGCTTTTCAACCCTCCTCTCAATCAGGCCTCAGAAACATGATGAGCTCCTTCTAATAGACTCTTGACAGATGAGTGCAAAACAAAATAGAAGAATGGCATGAGGAGCAGCTGCTTTCAGACCTCAGCAGCACATTTAGCTTGTTTCATTTTCCTCTGTTCTGCCGTCTTCTGTTTGATTTCTGTGAATGCATCTGGATGTCCTTTCTTTGTCGATGATTGCCAAATGATTACCTGAATGCTGGGAAGGCTTCCGGTGCTTTCCGGCCCCTTTTTCTATCCCACCGGTGTAACTCTCTGCCTCCTCCCTTTCTTCTGTTTTGTCTTCTCCATTTGATCTCTTCTACTCTTTTCTGCTGCCGCTCGTATGCAGACAATACTGGAGGAGGATCTGGAGGACCCTGTCTACCAGGTAACTTCCTGCCCAATCACATTGCTGCTCTCACCTGCTGCACTTAAGCTTGTTCCTCTCTGTGTGCATTGTGGGGAGACAGCTCCTGTTTGTGTTCAGTAGTACAACACTTCGATCTGTGTGTGGCTTTGTGTGCATGATTCTAGAAGTCTTGTGTATTTTCTGTGATTTTGACCTTGACATAAGCCCTCCATGTATTTACAGAGAACTTTTCTTCAACTGTTTTATTAAATTTCAGAAAACTCTTTGACTAACCACTTTTTCAGTTTCACACTTTTCTCTCAATGTCTTATCTTGCAACTCTTCTTCTGCAATTCTTTTTTGTTTTTGCCCTTCCACGCCCTCTGCTGCTGATGTTGTAGTACATTGTGTTTGATGCGGGACACGAGCCCATCCATGACCAATCAGAAGAAAGCATATATCAGGTACTCACAAGCTCTTCCTGTGTTGTTTCTGGTTACACTAACTGCAAACAAGAAGGCACCAAAAGATTGGACCTTGCATTGTTCTTCATTGGGGAGTCATGTATTTTTCTGCATACAAAAGGAATCGCCTTTGTGTTGAACTTGTGGCGTTAGAGGAATCAGGCTGTTAGAATCAGCAGAAAACAACCAGTCAGCACTTTCCAGAGGGACAGCAGAAGCTGGCAAGTGGAGCTAGATACGTTTTTCTTTTTGGAAGGGGGGGCTCTTCAGAGACCTCCAGGGGATAAAGATGTGGGGATGCGGGGGTTGCACCTCCCATAGTTTGACCCCTCCTCTTCCTCTTTCCCCAAGAAGATGAAAGAAAACCAAGAGGAAGATTAATCAGCAGCTTCTCTTTGATCTTTAAATAAAGTGGATTGAAAATAAGGAGCGCTCCAGCATGTGCACTGACACACAAACAGATTCCTACAGGCAAATGCACACAAACACCAACACACATCCCGTCCGGTGGAGGAAACATGAGTCGTAGCCAGCCGCCAGCCACAGAGGAGCTCAAGTATGACACAAGATGGCAGCTTCTGAAAAGAAACTCAGGAAAGCAGCAAACAATGCATTCAAATGCAAAAGGAGGACGGACAGGAACTGTGTCAGATAGACAGAAGCATTTTCATGTCCCTGATTAGAGTGCATCCACCTGCAGAACATTCTTTTGAGCCCAATGTCACCCTGGAAAAAAGAAAATGCAGGAGTTGTTTTGTTCACACATTCACTTTGCTATAACGCCATCAAACCTCTCTGTCTGCATGGCTCAGAAATATGACATGTCTGCACACGCGTGGCACTTTGAGTTCCATAATGAACCCAGCAGATGAGCTCTCCCTTTACAGATTTGAACCCCAATCGTCTCCTCACACACAGACACATGCACACACATATATTTGTGGTGACTGATATGATTTCAGATAGGGTCAGGTTTCTGAGGTGTGCATTAGCATCCGTTGTGCTGCTGGGCTGGTCCAGTTTTTTGTACATTGATCCAGAGGTGACAGGCTTTCTTGGCTGTTCTTTGAATCTGTTGGTTGGTTGTGTAGGTTCCCACCAGTCAGCAGAAGGAAGGGGTCTATGACGTCCCTAAGCGACACCCAGTGAGTGACTGCGTGTTTGTCTGTCCAATGACCCCCCCCCCCCCCCCCCTAGCCTGCCTCCCCTCTCAGACAAACCTCTCAGCTGCCTTCTCACATGGGAAGATTTGTCCTCGCATTTTCCCATCTTGTGACGCTCTGGTTGCTGTTAACAACCCTCCCTTACGACAGAATAACAACCAACCTGCCCATCCGAGAGGTTTGCTGGGACTCAGTGCTTTGTGCGGTGTGCTGTGCTGCTAGTGGCTAGTGTCCTTGTGCTTGGCAGTGCCTACTCCCACCTGGGATAATGTTTGTCTGGATGTGTGTGGCACGTTGGTTATCTCAGTGTGCATGCCTGATTGTGATTGTTCAGAAAGGAATCCAGCAAAAAACCTGCATGATTGTATCCTAATGTGTAATAAAATCATGTTTATTCCCATTTATTATTCCTTTACTGTCATCCAGCTGACAATAACTGAGCATGGCATTATCTCTGAAGTGTATATGTGACATTGCCGAGCAGCTTTTCCTCTGTCCATGCACAGAGTTTGAGCAGGAATTCTGTGTGTTCTATCTAGATATTTCTGTGTGCTTGGTAATAAAGGTTGACCTTTATCAGTGTCAGGCTGTGCTATAACTCACTGTGTGTTTGTCTGACCATAAACATGCTAGTTAAACTTCTGCCTGATTTAATCTGCTTATTGTTGCACTTTCAAGACCCCACTGCTGTCCTTTGGATGTGGGAGATGTCTGGATGTAAAGGATCTCTTCCTGTAGTCTTGCCTTTATCCTTGACAGCCCAAAGTCTGCTGTCTGCTTGTGTCTTCATATACAGCAAATCTTTTTATCCTCAAATGAGTAAAACTTCACTCCTCTTGGAAGAAGTGACACTCTTTTGAATTTTAGCAGAGTCAGACTGAGTTATCCTCAGATTTTCTGGCTTAAGGAGACCAACGTATTTGATTTTGTTCTTCTCTCATTCAGCCCACAACTCCTGCTGTCATTTGGATTACCTTTGTGTTAGAAGGTGCTTGAAGGTGACCAAATCAAATATTTCTTTCGTCTGGTGCAGCCATTTGGAGTTGGTGTCTGTTTGATAGATTTAGTCCTTCCTGTCAGCCAGAGGAAGTCTCTGCGGATGTGAACACAAAAGTATTTAGATCATGGGATATTTAAGAATGAATTCCATTTGCAGTTCGTAACTTGCACATGTCATGTTTAAATACTGGATAGTTTGGTTTGAAGATAAATGTAACCTCAAACACCAGTTTCAGATGTCACACTGCTCTCTTAGCTTACTAAATTTTCAACAAAGAAAAAATGCAGACACTGAATTAGATAGGAAGCTCAAAAAGATTCTTGATCGACACAAAAAACATATTGATTATGTGTGTGCAAATAAAAAAAACTATGTTCTGTAATAATGTGTTCAAGATAACATTGCTTTGTACATGTGGATGAGCATATTTTATGTAATGCATTAACAATGGGAGACAATGCATGGAGCAGCAAGTTTTTTTTAGGGGTTTCATGTCAACTATGCATCACAACAAACGTCCACACAGCCTGTGCGCAAACATAGTTTCTGCTAATGCTCAGAAGATCTGAAGTGTTCCTAGAAAGTAAAAATACAGTTGTCTTCTAAGATCCAGTCATTGCAGCTTTATCAAATAATACTAATTCCCCCAAACTGATTAAAAGATGTTATTTATCTGCTGCAATCCGAGCAACCACAATGCAGCTGTTCATTCTACAACCAAAACTGAAAAGTGACATTAGATTTTTGATTAGATTGATGCGTGCAGACTAAAAAGATTTCAAATATTGTGGCTGACTCTAAATAGACATGTTTCCAGCAAATTTATTGTGCGATATTTAGCATATATGGTAGAAATTTGTAGTACAAAGTGTATAGTGACAACAGCTACTTGATCTGGTTGAACAGACTTAAACGTGAGCAACTCAATTCTCTCATATAAATATACACATTTATTTACAATTTGGCTTTTCTACATTTATCAAAAGCTCAATTAGAGACAAACTGTAGAAGCTCAAATCACCATGCAGCCCAAAAAATAAGAATTTCTCTCCTAAAAGTCCAGTTGACATTTTTCTTGGAATTGTTTTTTTGTTTGTTTGTTTTTAACTTTTAGAGCTTTTTCATTTTTTTCATACATTTTCTTTAATGTGTTTGTGAAAAAATGACGAGAGTTTTTTTTTGGAGAAGTTTGATGCAGCTGGACTTCAGGTGTTCTCCAGGTGTTCTCTAGGTGTTCTCCAGGTGTTCTCCAGGTGTTCTCCAGGTGTCCTTTAGGTGTTCTCCAGGTGTTCTTCTGGTGTTCTTCAGGTGTCCTTTAGGTGTTCTTCAGGTGTTCTCCAGGTGTCCTTCAAGTGTTCTCCAGGTGTTCTTCAGGTGTTCTTCAGCTAGAATCTGCTCACAGGTGAAAGCGTGTCTGTCTACTCTGAACTGCTTGTCCGTCCCCTGCAATGCCTGCAGGCGGGACTTTTGTGGTGAACCGCAGAGTTTCTGCAATTTTCAATGTCAATGCTCATTGTTCTAGACTCTTCATGTCAGCCCCCATCCCAAACTAAAAAGATGACCAGTTTCATAGTTGGATTTCTAATAGCAGACAGCTCCGTTTCGCTCCACCCCCACAGCAGGACCTCTGCTCTACGTCACAACCGTCCGATTGACGTCCAGCTTCCACATATTTATCAAAATTTTAAAAATCACTTTTGACCAAAGACAGTAAACAAATGACACATGCTTATTTGAATTCAATAAAACGTCAGTCACAGAATATTCAAATTAGCTTAAGTTTATTTTAGACAGAGTTTTATGACGCTGATCTTACAGCTGCACAGCAGGACGCCTAAGGGGCATCCATGGGTTCCATTGTTAAAAGAGTAGCTAGCTAGCACTGTCTATCACCCTTTTAATTATTTAAACACATAAAAGATGAGCAGAAAACCATACCTTAAATGTGAAACTGAAGCACGTTTTCATTTATTGCTTACTGCAGACTGTCTCCACCTTCTGAAAATCCTGCCTCTTCTTGCACAATGCACATAATTAAAAAAGTACTTAAGTACTCTGTAGGACCCAATGTCTGAGGCCCTTTGAGCGCACCTGATTAAA
This sequence comes from Adrianichthys oophorus, assembly GCA_036245035.1. Taxonomy (NCBI): domain Eukaryota; kingdom Metazoa; phylum Chordata; class Actinopteri; order Beloniformes; family Adrianichthyidae; genus Adrianichthys; species Adrianichthys oophorus. Next base: position 215,046 of record BSAI01000018.1, read on the forward strand.
TATTTTAACATGTATTTGTTTTTAGCTTTATTTGTGTTTTATCATATCTTAAAAGATTTTGACATTTAAAAATAAAAATAATGCCTTACAGAATGAGTTGTGTTGACATTACACAAATGTTGAAAAAAAATTAGATTGTTTTTCAGCGGTGGCCACTGTGACAGGGGCGGAGCCTGGACTTTGTGACGGGGGCGGAGCTTAGC
>BSAI01000018.1:215258-229511 GCA_036245035.1 Adrianichthys oophorus
GACTTTGTGATGGGGGTGGAGCTTAGCCTTTGCGGAGTCTGGACTTTGTGACGGGGGTGGAGGTTATCTCTTGTAACGGGGGCAGAGCATGGACTTTGTCACGGGGGCGGAGCTTAGCATTTATTCCTGATCGGAACAGTGTCCTGGACATGTTTCATACCAGTTAAAAACCCTGCACAGAATGCTCTATTGAGGGTTTTTAATTATCTTTTCCAGGCAAGTAATGATGGAAAGTATGTTGTCCTTATTGTGGCGGATCTGTCTGTGGCATTTGAAACCGTAGACACAAACTTTGACCGTCCAGGTTAAAAGGTTTGGTGGGGGTTTGTGGCACTGCTGTCAGTCTGGTTGACAGAACAATGGGTGCGAGCTTTTTCAGATCTGGTTCTTTAACTGCTCCACTGTTGTTTGGGGTTCCACAGAGCTCTGTTTTAGAACCTCGTTTGTTTTCTTTGTACCTCCTTCCTCTGGGCTCTGGGACAGTGATTTTATACTGCACTGCTAAATCAGCTCTGTGGTGACTCCAGCTTCTTTAATTTGAGGCAGTTGTTGAAAGTGAACCCATTTTTACTAAAACAGCCTCTTGAGACAGCAGTCCATGCTTTCATCACGTCGGCTGGATCACTGTAATTCTCTTTATTTCGGAGTAACCAGTCCTCCCTGTTGCGTCTCCAGCTGGTCCAGATTGCTGCTGCTTGTGTTCTGGTTGGAGCGGAGCACCAAACGAGGGACTACTTTCTCCCATCCTGGCTGTGCCTTTTAGAACTCACTTTAAGATTCTTTTGTTTTGACATTTTGAAGGTCAGGTCAGCTGATCAGCTTCTTCTGCAGGTACAACAGTCCAAGAGGAAGCTCAGAGGGGAATAAGTGTTTTCTGTTTTCTGTTCCTTATGCCTATTGCGACAACACTTATAAGAATGTTAAATATAATCAGACGATATTCTTATTTAAATTTTTACCTTTAAGCAGTTACTATCTCCATGTTTGCTTTCAGTTAATTCAGTTGAAGAGGAAACCTGTTGCACAAGCCAAATGTGACCTGAGACCTGAGTTTGGACAGGAATTGAGCAGTCATGGTGCAGAAGCACACCCTTAATTTGGACATGAGCTGCAGAATCACTGACTGGAGAGTGACCATCTGAAGGAAGCCACTTTAGTTTTCCCAGAAAAATAACCTGGCCACCATCTCAGCAGACAGTGGCGTTTGATAACATTGCTGCGTGTGTGCACACTACACCCCAGCTGAAGTGATCCCATCAGCACAAATGTGACCTCCTGGCTGCAGAGCTCTCTTCTGTTGTTTACCCATTCACCTACTCAGCCAAAGACAAATCAATAAAACACACAGCTGAACACCCAAAAGGCCTTCTCAATCCACTGAGCTGTTGATCCTGTCGGACCTGAGAGACTCGGCATGTGCAGGTCAGCAGCACATGTGCTCCCCTCAAACATATCAATCCCCATGGATTACTCACATGTGATCTCAAATCCTCACAGTGGATTTTTATAACATCTGGTCTGCTGTGTGTATTTGTCCAGGACCTCAGTGAAGTTCAAGATTAGATTCCAGATGTCAAATGTGGAACATATTTAAACATATGGCACAGGTTAATTTACTATCCCCACAGTCCCCAGTATAAACATGCAGAAAAATAAATAACAATAAAAAATAGGAGCATGAAAATATAAATACTGAAAACAGCGACTATATGCACACATACAGTGAGGCAAGTAAGTATTTGAACATCAAATCAAACTTTAATTTATAAAAAGCTTTTCTCATACCTTGCGCTACTCGAAGCGCTTTACATTTAAAAACAAAACCAAAGAAACTTAAGGCTTGTCTCTGCTGTGAAGAAACAGTATTCATGCCAGACGCCAGCTCGGCCACAGGAATTATGCCACAGTGCCCACTAAGGCTGGGAGATATATCGATAAAATCGATTAAACATCCAAGATGCATGAATACATCAAGGTCAAGGCCCCAACTGACAGTGTGCTCAGTAATCAAGAGTCCTACCAAATGCTAGAAAGGCCATTGGTAGGACTGGCCTGCAGGATAGCACAGAAGCGCTCATCCTGGCAACTCAGGAACAAGCCCTGAACACCAGAGCGATAGAGGATCAGATCTACCACACCAGATGAGACCAAAGGTGTAGGCGCCTGAAACAATTCAGTACATAACTACAGGGTGTAAGATGCTGGCCGGGAAAGCATACATGGAGTGCCACAACCAAGTGGCTGGGATAGTAAACAGGAACATAGACATGTTTCTCTACAGACATGCTGTGGGTGTCAGGTTGTTGTGCACACTTCAGCAACGTGTAAGCAGGGCTTCCTAAAAGGGGTCCATCAGGTTAAGAAAATGATTAGAAGTTCAGGAGATCCGATCCACCATATTGGATGTGTATTCTACCCGCTGTCACTGAAACCATCCCGTGCCCAAAGTTGAGTTCCTGAATGTTTGGCACATATGTGGTGACCACCTCAGAGTTTAGATTTTTTTAACTCTGGCTCGCTGTGCCCACCGCTAAATTTGCGCTTCGCCGCTCAATTCAGATTGTTTCCAGACTTTACCTCCGCACCGGCCTCTCAATTTGCACCACAGAATCTCAATTCACGTCTAAACCATTGACTTTATTTTGAAACTGGCCGCCTCCGCTGCGTGAATCTCGTTCGGTGTGTCTGCACTGTAAGTTTGACATAATCAATAACTTTTCCTGGTGCAGCACCCCTCCTTACCTGAAGCTGCCGCTGTTTAAGCTAGGGAGCAGGGTAGAAGGGTGGGGGGGTTAGGGTTGCCCAATGTGTTGCCATTTTTTAACTTTTAAGGATGAAAAAGCTGCAAAACAAGCTCTCTGAGACAGCCTTAAGGTAAATAAAAGGTAAGGAAGAGGAGAAAAACGGGGTTCAAAGCAGAAGTTTGTCTGTTTTATTTACATTCATTTGTTTGGAAATTCACCCCCTCTCCTGCATTTTGGTCAAAGAATACCCTCGTTTTTGGTTTGAAAAAGACGACTTAACTCTATCTTTAAACCTTTAACAACCGAGATCCTTAAACCTTCCACACTGGGGAGGCCTCTAATAAAACCCACCATGTCTCTCATTGTGTATCATATGGTTGCGCAGTGGTTAGCGCTCCCACTTCCATATGTAAAGTTTGCTGGAATGAGCCCCGCTCAGGGATCAGGTTCTAAACTATTTTTGTTTCTAAACAATAACCTTCACTTTTATTATTTAAGTTTTGAGAGTTAAAATTAAGAAAATCTTTTTGCCACACAAATTATGACAAGCTGCACCTCAGTGTGTGATCACAACATCAAAAAGTATTTGGTAGTTTTGAAGCTATTAAAATAAATTAAAGAAATAGCCCATTTGAGGAGCTCTGTAAATCACGTCTTCACATGGCAATGCTCACCAGCACCCCCCTGGTATGTTCCATTTCATTTTAATGTTATGAAAGCCACAAGGGAACTGCCAGACACAGCTGTGCTTCTTTTAGGATATGACCACTTCTCTCTAGAACCCTCTACGGGCCGGCTAACCCAAAAACCTGTGGCACTGTTTGGGAGTTGGCCCCTACAGGTGCATGTGACAAAGGTTTTAACAGGTGCAAATGTGAAGCAAGCTTTTCTAGGTGAAAAACTGGGTTGTTAGCAATAAGAGCTGTTCTCTACATTTGATAAAGAAACAAATCATACTTCTTCAAGATTTACTTTTAAGAGGACTCCACTTCTTCTCCTGTCTCACCCTCGCTCTTTGTGTCCCACCTATCATCTAACACTGGGGTTGTGTTTGCAGAATGGAAATAAAAAACCTTCACACCATCTCCATCATCACCATCAGCATCATTCTCATGAGAAAACCTTCCAGCAAGAGCAGAGTCAGAGTCAGCAGAGGCAGGAAGCAGTTGCAGAACTGATAGACTTAGACCGGGATTTGGTGACTCAGGTAAGATGACACACAAAAAACATGGGATGAGCTTTAGTGTGCTCTCACCGTAAGAGTTTGGCATACTGAGTTTGAATGAGAAGAGAAAACTGGAATATTCTCACTTTCCTTTAACATGGAGCAGTCCAAACCAACCTAACATGTCATGAAGTTCCACCAGCTGTTCTTACCAGTGTTGCTCAAATGAGCTGTGACTAAAGAAAGAGACGTTATCCAGTCCCTTCATGTGTTTTTGCAGCACCAGCCTCGTCATGGTTACCAAAGAGGCTTTTTCCGTGTTTCCATGTTTTCTTTTTTTTTACATAAACATGTGCCACTCTACCTTTTATCCTCTCATGTCATAAATTACTGCAATTCTTTACATCTGTCCTTTGTGAATAAACCGTGCGACTTTCCAGTGTCCATGGTAACCAGGCACAGGCAGGAGTACCTGCAGAATTTTTCATGAGAGCTGAACCCTTCCCAGTGTGATGTAGAAAGGATGAGCTCATACAATATTAGCAAAAACTCTCCATTAGCATCAAGCTGAGGTTCTAAAAAAAAGAAGTGAACCAAACGTCAGCTCCACAGCCTCTTACTGCATAGCAATAAAGCATTCATAAGGCTGATAACCACAGGCAGCTGACCCCTTCGGCCCACCACCGCACACACGGACAATACTGAGTGATTCAACCAACGGCAGAGAGAGAGTCAGAGAAGACACTTGCTGCAGTTCACTTACAAACATCTTAGGAAGATTTTATGAGTTTAGTATGTTCCTATTAATGAGTGTTTTATTTGTATGTTATATTTGGGCAACAAAGCCTTTTCTTCCTTGTTGTAGTAGAATTAAATGTATCTTAGATATTTAGCTTATCTTAAGTTATCTGTAAGGCTGCCTTCTGCAGCAACAATCCGTTGTATTGCCTGAGATGGCCCTCCCCTCTTAACACACCCTTACAGACTAATGAATAAAAAGACTTTACATGTAATCACAGATCCATGTTCTGATAGATGTAGAAGGACCGTTGTGGTCTCCCTGACAGACAGCCAACAAGAAGAAAGAGATTCTAAGAACATTCATTATCCATGAAGAACTTATCTGCATCTATGATTTATGCAGATCTACCATGGACCATCAATTTAAGCCTTAAATTCTTTGAATGACTAAAAATAGCTATGGCCTAAAGATATTAATGATGTGCAAAGAAGATGGAGATACTAAAGAGAGGGACGGTGGAAAAGCTGGATAAGGAAACAGAATTATACCGAACAAACCCACATCAAAAAGAAAGCCTGCTGTCTTTGATAGCTATTCCCTCTGAGACAAAACACATATTGACCAAGAGGAAAACATTAGTGACTTGCCCAGAAGACATTGAGACTGTAATGATGTTGGGGGAGTGGTAATGCGCTGTGGGATCAGCTGATGGAAAGTGTCTTTATCAGAAGCCGATGGCTAAAACTGTACTAACTGATGGTGGGTATGTCATCATGATCATCTCATTATCCCATCTCTCCTCCCTTTACGGTTTTACCTCCTCTCTGTTGCTCCTGCAGCGCTCAGGTAGGTCTTGCTAATGTGCTGCTTTTGTGTTGCATGCACTGTGTGATGCATGTTGCACGAGGATGCCAGATGCTTCCAAATAATTGGCTTGAACAGTGGCCGACCGAGCCTGATCGCTCTTTACATGATCTGATTTCTCAGAACATCAGCCAGTTAGAAATTTTTGGAGACATGTCAACGCCACCTGACATCACCTCTCCATCAGTGAGTTGCTGCCTTGCGTACACAGAATGTTTCTTGTAGAACTATCATTGTGACTATTCTGATGACTTTATCACCTGGCCTTCAACTCCACACAGAGCCCCACCTCCCCTGCCAATACTCTCGACCCCTCACAAGGCCTTCAGGCTCCCACAGAGATGTTTGCTCCTTTCAACCCTGCATCTGTGCCCTCAGGTGAGACCTTCTGTTCAGATACTGCAGAAGATTACAGTTGATGTTTTTTGTCATTGTTAATGTCATAAAATGTTCTCAGAGCTCACCTGATCCCTGAACAGCGCCTCGCTCCGACAGAATCATGAGTCAGGACTCACAACTCTAACCAATCATTGAGGAGTTTGCTCGTTTCGATCTGAATCATTTGAAAGAATCACTGAGCAGCTCGCCCTCACTCCGAACTTGTAAGAATCCATCCAAGCTGCAGCTTTAGCTTATCGGCCTGTTTTACCAGCAGGAGCAGCTTCCTCTCCTCAGCTGCAGCTCTGCTCTAATAGGCTGCTGCCACATTATTCAATTATTCTTTCTTTTTTTTTTTGCTTTACAATACATAAAGAAAATTACTCAACTCCACCACTTTTTAAAAACCGTATGTAATAAATAATAAATAATGCAATAAAACAAAAAAAAAACTCATAATTGCTGCTGATTTCTGCCCTTTATTTAGAAAAGAATCATTTGCATTTTTTTAATTTTCATTCACTTTCTGTTTGCCAGAAATAGCATTTGTGTTATTTAGATAGAAAAATCCTTCATTCATCCATTCACAATGAAATGATTTGCTTTGATTTTCCATAGTTATTTTAGCAGTCTGAATAAATTAGACTTGACAGCACGTTAAGTTCATGTGAACATGTGTCAATGACTCAGTGACTCAAATGACTCGATTCCCTTTGGTGAGTTACTCAGTAAAACTTGAGTCAGTAAAAGGAATGGAGTTTACCATCTCTACTCCTCACCTTTCTCCCTCACCTCCCTCTTCACTGAGTACACCTGAGAGAGGCTGAGGTCAACTCTTCTTCTGTTGTTAACCATCTGGGACCAGAAGAGCGGGACTGGCGAGTGTGTGCTCAAAAATCCCTTCTACTGATGAGTTTGAGTGGTTTTCATGATTGTGTTGAGCTCTGCCTTCTCTTAATGACCGCCTCATTCTGGAGGCGTTTGGGATAGTTCTCCGTGATCATTAAAATACATCATATTAACTGCAGGCAGAAGTAGAGCAGCGCTCTGCGGTGATGCATGTGTTCATGTCTTTGTGAGTCTTTGCATTGAGAAACATATGAGCATTTTTCCTTCACTGTTGGAGTCTAATTTTCTCCTCTCTACCCCAAGGTTATGTAGCAATGGGGGCAGTACCTCCAGGCCATTGGTCCCACCAGGCATTTACTGCCCAGACGCCGCTGGCTTTTGGCGTCCAGTCTCCACTCGGCCCTGTAGCCCAAGTGCTGCCGAGCGGTCAGCCACTCATCTGGGGACAGGCCAACATCTTTCCTACCACCCAGCAGCAATGGGCAGCCATGGCAGCTGGGGCCTTCCCCCCTACTGCCTACCTCCCTGCCCAGCCTGTTGGCACCTTGCCGGCTGCCATGTTCCAGACATTGACTTCCATCACGACACTCCCTCCTGCTGGCGAAAGTCATTCCCCTGCTGGAGCCAGCACTTCCATTCCCTCTGCCATGTCAAGCCCACAGCATGGGGAAAGAACAACAAAGATGGGCAAGGAGATGTTCAAGGTAAGAAGATGATGAAGGGGTAGCTTTGGTCAGACCAGAAAGATGAATTTCTTTTCTAACTTTGTCTTTCTCTCAGGATTTCCAGCTGGCGAAGCCTCCAGCAATGCCGTCCAAGAAGGCCGACCAGCCCAGCTTAGCAGGGACCTCAGAGGCATTCACCTCCTATTTCAGCCGTGTGGGCACCGCCCAAGACACAGACGACTGTGACGACTTTGACATTTCCCAGATGAATCTTACCCCAGTCACTTCTACCACACCATCCACCAACTCACGTGAGCAGCCCCGCCTCTCACCCCACCTATCTGTGCGCTGCTCATTATTTGTGCCATTACATAAGTATCGTCTTCCCGCGTTCCCATGCAGCGCCAACACCTGCTCCTCGGCAGAGCTCTCCATCCAAGTCCTCAGCCTCTCACGTCAGTGACCCCCCCACTGATGCCACAGACCCACCGACAGACGACTCTTTTGGGGAGGCGGAGGGCAGCCCTAGTCGCAGCGGGGAGGAAGATGCTGTAAGTGTGTTTGTGTGGGGTCAGCTAATCATTATGTCTGGGATCAGTGTTGTTGCATCCTGTGGTGTGTGTCTCTTTGGTACTGTGCATACATGAGGTGTGTGGGTTACTGTGATTCTAAACAGGAGTGTGTGTGTTTAACACAGCGTTAAACGAGCTGATGGAGCTTTCGGAGACATCATTAAGCTGTTATTAATATCAGCTGGGTTGGATCCATTCATCACTGCTTGTTTACAGGCAGCTAGAATTTTAACCCTATAAAGGAGGCGTTGCATCCACGTTCCTTCTCCAGGAAGGAAAGGAAAAAAAAAGATTAGAAAAGGAACCCAGACTCATACAAAAGGAGAACAATGTCAATGCCTTCATCTTTGGTGAAAATACTCATTGAAACTTTGACTTTCTATTAAATAACTTGTTCAACTTCTTTACTTGTGGTTTTTCTTTCCCTCTGCATCCTCTACTCGTTTTCCATTTGCAGTTACTTCCCTCCTCTGCTTTCCTGTTCCCAGACGTTAAACATTAGTTTTATGCCTTCAGTGTATCCATTATAAAGAAGAACCCGTGAGGACGTTCACACTGCTGAAAATGTCACAGAGCCTGAACAACACTGAGGTTTTGCTCAACCCAGAGACGTGTGCACAAGCCAGTGCTGCATAAAGGTTACAGAGAAAGAAAGGATGAGAAAGATGGTGCAAATGGAGGAGGGGAAGAGCGAGGTGCAAAAAGCAGAAGTGTTAGTAGAAATGGAAGAAGGTCAATGGGTGAAACCCTTCAGACCCTGTAAATGAGTGTGTTTGTGCATGTCTGAGTATTGACACAGTAACTTTTTCCCTCCTGCCGTCTTCTCTTGTAGTTTTTCTTTCCTCACATGTATTCTTCTCTCCTGTCGTTTTTCACTTTGATCCTTTTCTATTTCTTCCTGCTCCTCCATCTCCTCTCCTCTCCTCTACTCTCCTCTGTAGGCATGTGGCTTTGGGTCGCCCTGCCCCTGCCAGACAGCAGAGCCCAGCCAAGAACAGGCCGGTCCAGAGCCTGGAAGCTAGATAGCAGCAGGGCAGGGTAGGTATCAGGACCCCTTTCTCCTCCTTTGCCCAGAGCTTGGATCTTTTCTTTCTTCAGTTGCATTTCACTGCTTTCTGCGTGTGTGTGTGTGTGTGTGTTTGTTTGTTTGTTTGTTTGTTTGTTTGTTTGTTCACTCACTGTGCGGTGACTTTTTCTTTCCACCAGATGGATTTTGTAAGCATCTCTTAACTGGTCCTATTTGATTTGAAACCCGAGGCATGTATGGTGACTGTGGTGCTCTCTCCTGTCTCCACACTCACTTCCATAAATAGCACAAATCTCTCTGAGTAGTCAATGTGACAGCTAATCAGAAACTGTGAGCAATGAGCAGCATGTCTTTCAGGATCTGTGCACAATATGCTGATCTTAGATTTTTAGCTCAGTGTAACCATGATGTATGCTGACATTTCATGCATTATACATGTAATGTTAATATGTTAATCTGTGGAGGGATGTAAAGTGACGAAACTGATACAGACAAGATGCAATCAACGTCCCCGTGCCGGAAAAGATAGTGTGAGGCATGAAAGCATGCTCATGCAATTGGGCTCTCACAGACTTATGCATGCACACACATGCACACACCCGCACACACCCACACACACACACAAGCACACACACACACACACAAGCACACACACACACACACTCCAAAGAAAAGAGTCATTTTGATCTATACCTCCCAACCTGCCGTCTTCACCCTCACCATCCTCTCAGCTCTGGCTCCTTAATGATACCCGCTGGCTCTCACTGAAACCTCTAATGGTTTTGTTTTCATCAGCTAATACTGAGGTGCCAAGATTAATGACTACCCCAATATAATTGATGCTAATTAAAACCCTGGAAGGTCTCAAGTGCCTCCACACTCCAGCAGAGTGCCCTCCTCCACCTCCCCCCGCTGGCCCACATGTACAGACACTCTGGAAGCTGCAGGGCAGCGGGTGGATGTGGAAAACTGAAGGGAGAGGATGGACCTGCCCAGGCTTTGTGTCCCTCCATTTTTGGTGGGGGGCTCTGGTCCTGCTGCAGTGTCCCTGTCTCTGCTGCCATACACTGTTTGCTTGTTCAATCACATCCACTCTAGATGTCATCCAAGAGACATGCACACCTGTGCAGTCTGCCCGCTTATTCCCCTGACAGGCACACCTGGGATTGATACTGTCAGCATCCGGGCCCATGCTGGAGTCAAAAATCTCTGCGGGTTTGTGTGAGCCCCTCCCTCCACTGCTCGGCTCTGATGCCCAGGCGTTCAGCCTGGTGGGATGGTAATTGTTTGTTGTGTGTAGCCATGAAATGAGAAGGGCGTAACGCATAAAAATAACAACCACGCCACATATTGGGGCTCCAGGTTGGTACCCTGCCAGCGCTTTGCCCCTGTAGGTCCTCTCCTGCCTCTTGACTGGGCTGAATGGCTCAGGTTATGACGTAGACTGTGGGCAGCAGCTCTCATAGATATACATCCATGCATGCTCACTGTCTCTGCTTGTATCAGGTTCTCTGTGATAACATTTTCGGCAGTTTGCAGCCACTTTCTGCTGGCTGCCTGGCTCAGACTGGGACTTCATTTACAGCTTTCTAAAGCAGAAGCCAACAATCACAAAAACCCCCCCAAACAAAGCCTATGTCTTCTAGCTATAAAATGTACGTTAGATATAAATGTAAATATTCCAAAGTGTGTTGTTGGAGCCTGTCTTTCTTATGTCTGTTTTCCAAGCCCAGTGTCTGCATGGCAAATGGAGTGGCTCACTATAATTGTGTGCTTTAGTAATAAAAACCCGCCTTGAGTGAGTGCAGTGGGCTCGGTGCTTTGACTGCAGGCGCTCCATTGTCTGCATTGTGCTCTGACTCAGTTGGAGAAAAATCCAGACATTATGACTCATAACTGGTCTTTCAAGGCTTTAGTTTATACCTCTGATTCATACTGGTCTGGGGGGGGGTAATGCATGTGCATGAGGGCACAGAGACAGAGGCAGAATGGAACCTAAAGGCTGGACTTTAGTTCTAGGCCAGTGTTCTACTGCCACCTTGTGATAGTGTCAGATGAAAGCACTGCAGCTCTGGATTCTGCTCGTTCATGTAGTTTAGTCGACACCAACAAAGCATCAGGAAATTAGGTTTGTCTTTTTATTGCTGCAGTGTTTAGAGGCACTGCAGCAACTAAATAATGACACTTTATTGAGAAAAAAGTGAACATGCCATGTTTTTTCTCTCTTGGACAGATGGGGAAGGACCCTCTCTACGCCTGCATCAACAAAGGAAAGAAATGAAAAGGTCCTGATCCTGACCAGCATAGAGAGAACAGGACAACCCTTACCTCTGAGTGTGTGCTTGTGTGTGTGTCTGTCTGGCTCATCCTGGACAAGCCCTTCTTCTGCTAACAACCTCCCAGGAGGAGCCTCAACACTCCCACACTCCCTCTCAGTGCAGTCTCCTCCTCAAATGAGGAGGAGAGGGAGCTCTCTCGGTCATTGGTTCCAGGCAGGAGGGACATCAGTCATTAAGAGCGATCCTGCTCTACCTCGCTTGCAATGTCCCCTCCCTTCGTCTCCTCTCCGTCTGGCCTTACAGACAGCCTGGCCCTCTCCCTCCTTCCCTCTGCGTCCTCTCGTACTGTTTTTTCTGCCCGTCTGGTCAGAGACTGATGCATATAGGGGGTAAAGTCAAGCAGTGCCTCCATGTCTACCACACAGACACATGCTTTTCTTTTCAATAGACACAATCTGCATCTGTTGTCAGATGTTCTTCCCGGGTCTGTCGCTTGGAACATTGCTTCTGATCAGACTGATAAGTGGATTTTCCCTCCCCATGCTTGTGAGCGTCTGCTGGATCACTATGCAGAGACAGACTCTTCAGGAACCACTCACCCTCTGACAACACACATATTTTTGCACACATGCAGACACGTACGCTGCCGTGCCCCACCCATGTATCATGCACACTCAGTGATCTGCCAAATGTCTCACTGCGTATGCAGCCGGGAGAACCGACTTAACCCTGACTCGACAGACAATACATTTTGTGATCAAACTGTTCCCTGTCTATAGCTTTTGTACAATGATTGAAAAGTGATCAACCTCAAGAACTGAGTTTATTTTCTAAGTCAGTCAAGCCGCTGGGGTCAGCTCTTTAGGAATTTTAGAGTGAACATGGCTTTAAGGCGTCTGATAGTTAGTTTGGCAAACTTATTTTGTAAATATTGATAACTGCAAGCATTTTGTCCACTGGACTTCTGTGCCATAAGATGGGAAGGCTTCAGTTATGCAAATCCTTGACTTTAACTTAAGCAATACCAACATGTTTTTGCCTCTATTTAGTTATTTTTCCTTTTGTTTGGTCGTATCACACACTAACCACTCATAGTACCCTTTAATATATTTGAGCTGAACTTTCTCAAATTACTTTCTCATCTAAAACTAAATCAACTTCTTCCTACACGTAATGTGCCACAGCTTTTGTATTGCTAAACCCTTTGTATGATGCAGGCAGCAAACAAAGAACTGTGACAGCTGCCCTCCTCCAACAGGGACACTCTGCCCGTTGGTCAGTCGGTCGTGCCAAATGCCAGTTTTCTCTGCTACAGCCACATTAACTGTGATGCCAGTGACTCCCTGTTTATGGTCCTCTGTGTCACTCAAAAGCCCCTTTTGGACTGGAATTTTTGTTATCATCAAAACTTTGACATCTAGAAAAAGGAACAAAGATTGAAAAGGGAACATTTGCTGTTGGAGGACATGACGTTTCTAGACCTGTTTTAACTTTACCTCAGCTAACAGTTTCTTAATGTAAATTGACACGTTATTTTTATCTATGAATAAGACATTCTGCAGTGGGTTTTTAGATGATTTGGGGTTTTATGTTCTTTTTTGATTCAATCTTGATTTAGGTTCTTTAACATGTATTACCTGTTACAAATAAACACATCCCAAATGACTAATGAAGCCTGTGTGTGTGGGTTTTTAGTGTGTACTTGTGTGTGAGCCTTTGCTCAGTAAAGTTTGTATAGATGTGTTTGTGAAAGTCGTGAGTGAGCAAAAAAGCCAGTGAGTGAGTGAGTGAATTAGCCAGTGGGTCAGTAAGTGAGTGAAAGAGAGAGCAAGTGAGTGAGCGAGCGAACCAGTGAGTGAGGAAGAGACAGAGCAAGTGAGCCATTAAATGAGACAGTGAGCAAGCGAGCAAGTAAAAGACTAAGTGAACAAGTGAGCTAATGAGCGAGCGAGTGAGTGAGTGAGCCAGTGAGTGAGTGAGCCAGTGAGTGAGCGAGCCAGTGAGTGAGTGAGTGAGTGAGTGAGCGAGCCAGTGAGTGAGTGAGTGAGTGAGTAAGCAAACCTGTGAGCCAGTGATTGAGTGAGTGGGCCAGTGAGCGAGCCTGTTATTGAGTGAGTGAGTGAGCGAGTGAGTGAGCGAGCCAGTGATTGAGTGAGTGAGTGAGTGAGCGAGCCAGTGAGTGAGTGAGTGAGCGAGCTAGTGAGTGAGTAAGCCAGTCAGCGAGCCAGTGAGCGAGCGAACCAGTGAGTGAGTGAGTGAGTGAGTGAGCAAGCCAGTGAGTGAGTGAGTGAGTGAGTGAGTGAGTAAGCAAACCTGTGAGCCAGTGATTGAGTGAGTGAGCGAGTGAGTGACCCAGCGAGTGAGTTAGTGAGTGATTGAGCCAGTGAGCGAGTGAGTGAGTGACCCAGCGAGTGAGTTGGTGAGTGAGTGAGCCAGTGAGCGAGCCAGTCAGCGAGCCAGTGATTGAGTGAGTGAGTGAGCGAGCTAGTGAGTGAGTAAGCCAGTGAGCGAGTGAGTGAGTGAGCCAGTGAGTGAGGGAGAGAGAGAGCAAGTGAGCCAATAAATGAGACAGTGATCAAGCGAGCAAGTAAAAGACCAAGTGAACAATTGAGCTAATGAGCGAGTGAGCGAGTGAGTGAGTGATGGAGTGAGTTAGTGAGCGAGTGAGGGAGTGAGCCAGTGAGCGAGCCAGTGATAGAGTGAGTGAGCGAGTGAGTGAGTGAGCCAGTGAGTGAGTGAGCCAGTGAGCGAGCCAGTGAGCGAGCCAGTGAGTGAGTGAGTGAGTGAGTGAACCAGTGAGTGAGTGAGTGAGTGACCCAGCGAGTGAGTTAGTGTGCCAGTGAGTGAGCGAGCCAGTGAGCGAGCCAGTGAGCAGGCCAGTGAGTGAGTGAGTGAGTGAGCGAGTGAGTGAGTGACCCAGCGAGTGAGTTGGTGAGTGAGTGAGCCAGTGAGCGAGCCAGTGAGTGAG
>BSAI01000018.1:236594-255402 GCA_036245035.1 Adrianichthys oophorus
ACAGATGAATAAACAGATGAATATAGACATGAATGAACAGATGAATAAACAGATGAATAAACAGATGAATAAACAGATGAATATAGACATGAATATAGACATGAATAAACAGATGAATAAACAGATGAATAAACAGATGAATATACAGATGAATATAGACATGAATATAGACATGAATAAACAGATGAATAAACAGATGAATAAACAGATGAATAAACAGATGAATATAGACATGAATATAGACATGAATAAACAGATGAATAAACAGATGAATATAGACATGAATAAAAAGATGAATAAACATGAATAAACAGATGAATATAGACATGAATAAACAGATGAATAAACATGAATAAACAGATGAATAAACAGATGAATATAGACATGAATATAGACATGAATAAACGATGAATAAACATGAATAAACAGATGAATAAACAGATGAATGTGAATTTAACATTATTTTCCACATGTGACTCTGAGCTGTAGCATTGACCACATATGTTGTTACAGTCACTTATTTTTGTGTCTTTTTTTTTCACATTATTGTCTGAATTCAAATGAAACCAGGTTATGTCTTGAACCATGTTCAGATTTGCATAAGGTTTTTGCTTTAAAATGTCGTTTGTTTATGTTATTTATTGACATGTATTTAACCACCGATGAGCTCTGTAAATGAAAGTCAAGAGGATCTTGTTTTTGTGAAGCTCTTCTTCCCTTCAGAATTTGTATTTGAGTGGAAAAAAAGTAAACGAGTAGCGAATTACTTTTTCAAATAGGCAATGAGTAAAGTAATTTCATTACAATTTTGATCCAGTAACTAAGTAAAGTAATCAATTACTTTTTAGAAGTAACTTATCCAACACTGACTAATGCTTTAAGAAGCTTGTATTAATGATTTATTCATTTTACTAATAATGACACTAATATTGACTCAAAACTTGGGGTGGGGGGGGGGCAAGTTGGGGGCGAAACTTTTTCTGACTTTTCTAACCCCTAACCCTAACACCCCCACCCCCACCCCCACCACCACCACCACCACCACCACCACCCCACACACACACACACACACCTTGCTCTGCCCCGGAGTTAAGTTACTTAACTGAAGATCCTTGCTCGCCTGCGTGTTTGCTTTAATAAATCTACTCCTTTTTGCTTTTTCTAAACACAGATCCATATGTTGAGGCTTCACAGGAGCCAGCAAGCAGCCCTGTAAGATTATCATTTTTTGACTTTGATCCTCCCATGTATTCATTTTAAACCTAATCAACCCCTGGACTCTTGGGTCAGGTGCAGCCACAGCTTCAAGAGAGAACCTGGCCGGGCCGGTTTGTGAGGTAAGGCCTGCCTCTGTGACCCCAGAGCTTCAGTGATTACAGTCTTGTCTCTTCTCTCTGTTGTATCAACATTTTGTCAAATCTGCTCTTTGCTTGCTTTTCCTGAGGAATGAAAAGAAAACGGTCACAGACGGGCCGGATGAGAAAGAGCTGAAGAAGAGAGAAAAGCAGCGGCTGGAAAAGGAAAGGAAGGAGCTGAAGGAGAAACAAGAGAGGGAGAAGAAGGAGCAGAAGGAGAGGGAAAAAAGAGAGCATGAGATGAAGAAGAAATTCAAAGTGAGTGTTGTGATGTAGGCAGGAGGGCAGGGTGGGGTGAGACCTGTCTGGATTCATTCTTTCCTGAGAGCGTGGCTGCATAACATGCTCAAACAAAACCTGTAAACATGTTTTAATACCAAGATCAATTGAAATCCTTCCCACAAACATTGATGTCACATTACTCAAATCAGAAAAGTCAGCCTCTCAGATCCAGCATTTTAAAAATCTATCTCTGTGTCTTTAAGACCACCAATGCTAGAAAACCAACACTTCCTGTTCTGTCGCAGTCACAGAAAAAAAAAGTTCAATCCTCTTTACCTTTCAAACTCATTAAACCCGTTCAGGTTTTATGAGGATGCTCATCTTTAAAGACAGAGTTCTATTTTTCTGTTTTTCTCCAACATAAGCTTGCTGAGTTGAAAGTCATCTCCAACATTCATGTAGCCTATTATAAAGACGCTTTTCTGTTATACGGTAGCCGGTATTTGAACTGCTTCCATAAATGATGCTGTTTCTTCTTCAGTTCATCATGATTTGTTTTAGAAGAGCTGTCACAGGCAGGTTGCATTGTGTGTTTCAGATCACAGGGCAAGAGGAAGCCATGTATCAGGCAAGAGTAACAGAAACAACAAAAGGGCGTAAGAACGACCTACCTGTCAAGAGCGGAGATCTTATCAGCATCATCCGAACCACCAAGTGCCCCAAAGGAAAGTGGCTGGCCAGGGACAGCAGCAACAACTGTGAGTCCAAAAGCTACATGTGGGCAGCAGCAGGAAAAGCGGAGTCAGGAGGCCTGTTTCCTGATCACAGCTTCTGCTGTTTGTGCTTCAGACGGGTATGTTGCGTTGGGTCATGTGGAGCTGGACATTAAGGAGATGCTGGAGCTGGGAAAGAAAACACAGCGACAGAGCAGCAGCAATGTCATGGAGATTGATGGAGTTGGCGCAGGTGACATGTACGTAATCCCGGCAGGAGGCAAGCATTTTTCCATTAGTGCCGTTAAAAGGATGACTTTAAAATTTTGTTCTGCGTTTCAGAGCCTCAAATAACTTTCAGCAGTCTGTAGAAAGTTGTATGTATTGCTTTTGTTCCTCAAGATCAAGACTTGGTTAGTGGTTGAGCAGCTGTTTGATTTGGTGAATGTTTTCAGTTTCAGATGACAGTGAGGAGTGGACATGTGATGATGAAGAACCCGTGGAACATGCAGATCCATTCTCCCCAGTGTAAACAGATTTCATTGCCAAATGATGGATCAGTAATGGGAGATTCTGAGTAGCTCTTAAGACTTGTTTTTTATTTTTCTGCTTCTGCAGGAGCCACACCAGAAGTATTTCCATGCCAGATGCAGGTAAAACTCCGTTCTGCCCCAATGAAGTGTCTTCATTGATTGATTGGTTTATTTCAAGCATAAATTGGACAATACACACAAAAAAAAAATCAAACAGAATTATCAAACTTTTTGCTGAGACAGTGAAATCCATTGATTCAAAGAAAAAAGAAAAACAAACAAAAACAACACACTTAAGTCACATTTGTAACATTTGTTAAGTATAGTGTTTATAACTGAAGTCTAGCAGAGCTTGATTGATCGCTTGAAAAGGAGTGGGAAGAAGCGAACTTCAATAATCCCACCCCTCCATAGATCCTTCATTTCATAGTCTTGCATAGTTTTCATAATCCACACAATCAATGTGTAAAAGAAACACATTTCTTTCTTCTTTTTTTTTTTGAATCTTGTCTTGGTGGAAGGAAATCCCTTCATGCTGTATGTCACTAATTTGCAGCGTATCATTTAACCCAGGAATGCGCTTCATTTTGCATCGGCTTGAATGGTAAAAACACTGAAAAATAGTTTGAGTATAATTGGAAATAAATTCAGGCATGAAGGGGTTCATTATGATATGTAGCATGAAAACACACATGTAATGCATATGGAATTTCACAATGATTCTGTCTTTTGATCATATTATAAATGAAAGGAATATTTCCATTAAAACCCAGTCAGGTTCATCGTTTTGCTCCAATTTGTTAAATTACATCTTTATTTCCTAATTATTCATCTTCCAAAACTGCAGTATTCCCATTTGGAGTCGAGGGTTGCTGGAGCCTAACCAGCCACTGAAGTGTGAAGGCAGGGTTTACCTCACACCGTCAATGGGCTTCTTTTCACATTTTAATGATGTTCCTAAAGCATTTTTATATCACTCAACAGCAATTTTCCTGATCATGTCTGAGTAAAGAGTACATAACTGGCTTCAACTTTTTGCTTTGAAGGACAAAGATGTGCGTACAGTTGAGGTGTTTATACATCTTCTATCGAAAGACTAGAAGAAACTTGAAAAAAAAGTAGATTAATGAACACCACTAATGTACTTACATATACTGTACCTACATTTTCTCTTGTATTGCCATTGTTAAAGTGTTTTGTAAAAATGGTTAATATGTCAAAACTGAGGATAAAGACACATTGTCTTTGAAGTCTGATCCATTAAATAAATGACAGAAAATTCAAATTCTTTGGATTTGGCGCCTTTATAGGTCCCTCTGAACAAACAAGCAAAAAAAAAGGTTTGTTTTTTTTTTACATATAAATGTAATTTTGTATCATAGATGATACATCAGGTCACACAGATCAAATATATCTTTTTTCCTGAGCTAACAAAAATATTCTAAGACAAAAAAAAAATAGAAGAAATGTGTATTTCCATTCCATTGCTCCTGCAGAGGGCTGACAGACTCATGTATCAAATATGATACGTTTGGCTTTACAGGGTTAACAGTGGATGGAATTTAACTCTGGGTTATTCATAAACCAAGAGTTTTATTATCTTTTGTTTATTGAAACTGCGATGTTGCTCTGCAGGCTTTGTGCACAGATTTCCTGCACTTATCCGTGTGGACCGGAATCTCCTAATCTCTGTGGCGTTTGCCAGTTTTATTTTGTTAGAAGCTTTAGTTAGAATCAACTGGGCTTTTTTTTTTTACAGGACAAACCGACATTCCCATAATCCACCAGCACAGCCGCAGTGACACGAGCGATGGAAAGTCCCACACACAGTGAGTACACTTTTATTTTTCCTGCAGACAGTTAACCATTTTAACAACCAGTGATGAAAGCCGAAGTGTTTTACTTGAAATAGTGCAAGAAATGAAGCACTTCAGAAGTTGGCCACATTTTTCCATTCACCGAAACCAGCGCAGACACCTGCCAGGTTTGGATTATGCTTGTTTGATTATGCAAGACACACTCACACTCAAAAAACTCCAACATTTCTTTTGCTTGTTATTTTTCAGCGCCACTGAGCCAGAGACAAGTAAGTCGATCTCTGGATAATCCCAACATTAGCCTAGAATGATACTATATCTGAAAGAACCTTTCTTAATGCTCATTCTGGTTCCACTTGTAGGACCTTTGCTGACAACAGAAGATGTTCTTGTGTAAGTGGAGAGTAACTAACACGCATGCAGAAAAATGCCAGACATGTTGCCCAACCTGCAGCCCAACAGGTTTCTTTTCTCTTTTTGGTTTGGGGCTGTTTGCTGATCATAACAAGAATGAATGCATTCTATGCACTTGTAAGACAAACTGGAATTCCAGCTCTGACCCATCAGGAAGTTCAACTGGCTCATGTTCTCGTAGGACAATGAGTCATTTTCTGCTTGAGGAGCTGTGGGCTTGATCAAGTGTCGTCAGTGCATTACCATGCTGGTATTAGAGGAAAATCGGAGTCATTTTCATTCTTGTCTTTGTTTCCAGACCTGAGCGCAGTGCAGTCCAGCAGGCAGAGTTAGACGCCACTGACATCATTTTACCTCCTCCTGAGCTTTACGCTGACCTCCCTGGAAACCATCATTGAAAGTATGAAGCACCTGGACTCACCTGTTTGCTAAAGCCAGTCGTCCATGTGGAATAAGGATGCTGCACATGTGAAAATGACTCTCTGACTTTGAACTTTACATCAGAAAAATTTCAAAGCACCATAATGTGGAGAAATGGAGCAATGGAGAAAGTTGGTCTTGCAGCGACTGGGGGAATATTCAGACTAAACATCAACAGCCAAAACCTTCTGTTCTGCACAACTTTCCGCTCAAAAATTGTGTTGATCCTGAAGACCTGTCCTTGAGCTGCTGCTAAAAAGGACTATCAGTCACAGTCAGCGTGGTTTCTTATTCATGTCCTTTCCCCCCTCTGTGTTTCTCCTGAAGGCCTTGGTGGATTGTATTGTGCTAATGAAACATTCTGTGTTGTGCTATTTAACACTCCTTTTTAATGCTTTAGGTTTTTGCAGAGTGTTATTTTGCACATCGTTGTGCTTTCATCTCAGACCTGCAGAAGGCCTCAGCCTCTTTGTGGTCATCTTTTAGGAAATATTTTCTGTCTGATTTGTTTGTTATGCCAGGTTTCTCCATCACACGCCTGACCCTCCTGAAAACTGAAAACATCTGGGGAGTGTTCGCCTTCATGGGTGTGTGTTCATGTTGACAAAAGCCTGAGGAGCAAAATTGTTGTTTTTTTAATCTTTCTTTTTATTGACAATAAATAAAGTGCAAACCATCATCATCATCATCATCAGCAGCAGCAGCAGCAGGATCATGCAGCCCAAAAAAGTCCAGAGTTCAGTCTGCAGGGGCTCGCGTCTGTGCACGTCCTCAGGAGCCACCGTGCACGTTCACACTCACAGGCAGAAATAGAGGCGTGGAAGGTCACAAGAGTCAGAAGAACTGCTGTACAGTTCTACACTCACTTTGGTACGACAAAGAAAACATGTTTTATGTGGTCCTGCTCCAAACAGTTTACAGAGCGAGCATGCCACCTGTGCTCACATCCAGTGGTACTGGCAGTGCTGTACAGTAAACACTGGTGATACGAGAGTTTCACTGAAGCGTGTTTAGTTCCATGTTGGCGCAAGGATGGGTGCTCCATACACAGGCAAATGCGCACGGACACTGCATGTGTGCATGAGCAGAAAGACATCAGAGTCACAGACTGAAAGACAAGAAGCTCGCAGTTTCAGCTGAGGCCGAACAATGAGTCAACCTCTGTTCAGCAGCATGCAGAGAACAGCGGTGCTGCAACAAACCCAGTCTGCCAGATGCACCACTGCTGTCACTTAAGGTCTGAACTTCCAGTCGATTATTGAAAAAAAGCAGGCCCTGCAATGCTATGTGGACTTCTGATTATTACCTTTCACTTGCAAGAAAGAACCATACAAAGGAACGTGTTCTAAAACAGCTGGCATTAAAGAGGCACTGCAGCCCAGAATCAGCAAAGCAACTTGGGTCTGAGAGTTTAAGGTCGCACTGACTCAACCAGAGAGACTCTGAGCCAGATCACACTTGGTCTTAGATTAAAAGAAACTTTCTGAAAATAAAGTGACACTTTTATTTGTGTAAATTGTCACAATAATGACAGTAAAGACCTGACATTCAGTCAATAACACACAACCGGCCACACTCAGCTAAGAGGCATTTCAGTGCATCCTTTGTCTCTGAGATAAACAGCTATTCGCTCGTTAGTTAGACTTCAGTGTTCAGGGAAGTGATCGCAGGACGGCCTTTTGTACCCCCACCCCATGGGAGGCTGAAGCCTCACACAGGAGAACTCACAGATTTCTAAAACTTCAGCTTTCAATTTACACTCAGGCTGAGAAAATGAGCGTAACACTGAACAGTAGCACAACAATCGGTACGAGCAGAGATAAATAGGGATCAGCTTGGCTTCATTCATGGGGTGTGATGCAGAGAAGAGCAAATCAAAAGACAGGTTTTAAAAGTGCAGCCTGAACAGAAGCATAGAGCTTTAGAAGTCCTCTGACACAACACTGATTCATGGCTCACTCTTGCAGCATCTCCCTAAGTTCCATGCGTGTAGACTTCTACTTAAGCTCTCCAAATACCAGTGAAAGAAATCCAAAAAACACACACCATCAGCTTACACATTCACACCTGCACAAATAACACTCTTTAAGGCAGCTGGAGAAAGGGTTTTGTGGCTTATCTTCTTCTGCAGGAGACACACACTATTCCACAAAACTGCCATGCTTTCCTTCTGTTATATCTTCATATTAGATAAGGTTATAGCACAGTGAATTTCATTTTTTCTCGTAGGTCAAGAAAAATGCAATATGTTCAGACTTCATGAAAGGCAGTAGAGTTCAGAGTGCGTGTGAACTGTATTTCATGGCCTAAAGGCTTCAGGTGACACTTTGTTCCTACAGAAACAGCTTAACCCCCGTACGGGGGCTGCAGGTTTTGGGTTATCCGGTCTCATAGAGGGTCCTAGAGAGGAGCGGTCGCATCTTAAGGGGAGCGCAGGTGTGTCTTCCAGTTCCCTTGAGGCCCCGAGTCATGAAAATGGATCATGCCGTTGTCGCTGGTGTGATAA
Organism: Adrianichthys oophorus; assembly: GCA_036245035.1. NCBI lineage: Eukaryota > Metazoa > Chordata > Actinopteri > Beloniformes > Adrianichthyidae > Adrianichthys > Adrianichthys oophorus. The sequence goes on from BSAI01000018.1 coordinate 244,575, forward strand.
GTGTTTCCTGAAGTATTTGTCAGGATAATGTAAGTTGCTCTCACTCATGACATACGGGTGATGGTGTCCTACGGTGCCCTTAGTTGTTATTGAGCACTGGCTCCTTATTGACCCTTTTACAAATGCATTATCACAGCGTTATGGTGATACAGAAGTACTCGTAGGATACCCGTAGGCTGCCCACACAAACTATACCCTGATTGTATTTGTGATGCAGTTCTGTCCAGTGGATGAAAAATCCATACGACACACCTGCATCTCACCTACTTCACCCTCACCTTACCTTTACATGTTGTACAAGGGTTCACACACAGCATGCCCGTTAAAAAAATAAAATAAAAAAAGTGCATAAACATTTTTGCTCTTCAGGCTCACAGAACTGTCTATGACCTTGATATTTCACGTGGGCCACCTTCATGCCCCTCTACAGATTTACCCCTTTTCCACCCGCAGGGGCAGCTGTACTGCACTGATCATGCAGTGCACTGATTACGCTGCATACTAGTAACTGTTGTAGTTTGTGGGAACAATCACATGTGTGATATTCAGCTACTGACAAAACAAAGGAAAAAAAATGTTCACAAACTCTGCTCCTTCACCTAACTCCAGTCCGAGCGTTTAATGCATCTTTTAGCATTTCTTGCATTTCTTTGCATATAAAATCAGCTTGACCTTTGTTGTAATGAAATGTTTTAAGGAACAACTTCAAAAATAAATATGCATCTGATACCTTAATAATTGCAATATTTTTGTGATGAATAAATTATGTTGTGTGTTGCGTTTTTCTCAACACTTATAAACACCTCTAGTAAAAAACGTAACCAAAGCTTCTGTACAAACCCAGTAAAACCTGCGATGAAGTGGTGTTGCCATGGACACTGCTGCAGATTTTTAACTTCATGCTCACATCAGATCTAAGACAATGTGTTACAAAGGTGTGCACCTTTGTTGTTTATGACACTTCACTGACCTGTACGTTCAAACGTCTCTGCTTCGGCAACATCATGAGCAGAGTCAGATCTCAGGCACTGTTATTGCAGACCGAACAATAGTATTAACACAACAAAAACAAAAAAAGACTGTTTTTCCTTTGATCTCTTCTCTATTTTCTTTCTGAATGCTGTACAAACACTACATTTAGTTCTAAACTCCACTTCCCAAATCTGCAGATTTTTGAAATGGTCAACACACCTCAGCGTGCAAGTGTAGTGATCAGACTGGCACACATTTCGAAGAAGTCCATGGTGTGTGATCCCTGACGTGGGGCCAGAAGAGGGGAAATACCGGACAGTGATCCCGGGAGGGAGGAGCTAAGCTGAGGCACATCGTTTGCTGGGCTTGCAAAGTCAATGCTCAGCCTGGGTCTGTGGAGGCCCGCAGTGGAGCCGGACCTCTGAGGGGTGGACGACCTGGATTTAAAGCCCACTGCTTCAATGATGTCATCTACAGGTCACAACATAGAAGAGCCCAGTTTGTTAGGGACTCACAGGCTTTCTAGATTTTCCCAAAAATCAGCAGAATAAATCAGTGATCGGCAACTCCAGGCCTCGAGGGCTGGTGTGTCTGCATGATTTCCAGATATCCAAGCCCTACTCATGACTGATTACCTGGTTAAGGGGTGACCAGCCAATAAGAACACGCCAGAGCGTGGTATGCTGGAAAACATGCAGGAATGTGGCCCTCGAGGCCTGGAATTGCCTATCCCTGGCATATATCATAATCAACATAATCCAAGTATCTTAAGATCAAATTGTGAATCTGACCTGCAAGTCACTAAATACAAACACCACAGGAACCCTTTCCAACTTTTCACCATCACTTCAGCAAAGACCTTAAAAGAAAATCAGCTGCTCAAAAAGAAATGAATCTGTGCCCTCTTTGCATTTTCTGCTGTTCTAGACGTTCACTGAGCAGCTTTATCTGACCTCAGTTCTTCTCCACAAACATCCTCAAAGCAAATATTTCCTATGAGGTTGTTTTCCTAGGGATGAAACTATACAGTTGTTCTGACTTCGGTCTAGTTTCCACTTCTCTTTCTCATAACTTAATTGTGACTCATCAGCTTTTATTGTTTCTCTGCAGGTCTCCATTCCTCTTTAAATGGAACCAGAACACTTCTCCATTCCTCAGACACCCTTTCTTTCTCCAGGATCTGGTAAAACCGTCCAGTCAGAAACTGTACTGCCACCTCTCCTAAACTCTTCCATACCTCAGCATGTACTTCTTTTCACTCTTCATCCTCTACAATGTCTTCCTCACTTCATTACTGATCCTTGGTACTTCCTCCTCCACAACCGCCTCCTCTGGTCCTCTGCTCTCTAAGATCTTCCTCATTCATCAGCTCGTCAAAGTTCTTCTTCCATCACACTTGAACCTGTCACCACATTTCCATCTCTGTTCTTGATCACCCTAACCTGCTGCACTCCTTCCATCATCTTGTCTTATCTCACTTACTATTTAATCTTTTACCACGTGGTCCTCTGCTCTGCCTATGTCCTCTTCATCCTCCTCACCACCAGTCATCACCTGTGCTTCAGTCAGTCAGAGTCAACACCACCATCCTGTACTTGATTCTCCCCAACCCCTACTTTACAGGCTGTGGTCTCTTTCAGATTATGTCTGCACAAAATGTAATCATCTTGTGTGTTTCTTCCTCAACTCTCTACTTTTTCTGTCAAAGTCTCTTCATTCAAAGTATCCTACTTTAAAATCTTCACTCCTGTCTTTCCTTTTCTCTCTCTGCCTATAAACATGCCTTCCTCCTCTCCTTCCACTAACAGCACAGTAGTTCAATTTTCACCAGCATCCAGCAAGCCAACAGCATGGCTGGTAGTTGTTAAACTGGGCCATGACAGTCCTAGTTGAAAAGTTTTGTTATTATGATTTGATTTTGCTTTGAATTACATTGGATGCCCTTCTGGACACCTCCCTCTGTATTTACCCAGACACGGGCACTCAAAAGCACCAAATTGTGCCATCTTGTGGTAGATCAAAAACTACAAACTACATTTTCCTTAAATGCAAGACACTAAAATATTCTGTTTAAAGGACTGAGTCAAAGAGTGACTTTAAATGTTGCAACTTTGCACCTTTAAACTGAACTGTGTTTTATCTGTCACTAACCATCGATGCTTTTGAAGTCAAGGAGATAGGATCTGTTATCCACTTGGTAGAGCTGCAGGCTCATTTTCACCAGGTTTCCTGTCACTGGATTCTTCCTCCGCACACGCAGATGGTATGGGTTCACCACCTGACATACAAGACCAGACATATCTGCAGAGCCACATGTGTACTATACAAACTTCTGTGTGTAGGGCTTATGAAGTTACCTTCCAGTCAAAACTGAGTTGTCTCATAGTGCGGTACACCTCTGTCATGATGTCATGGGGTCTGCTCTGACTCCTGATGCCCAGGTGCCACTTGGCTTTCTTCACTGCCAGTGGTTTAGGCCGGGTGGTGTTGAGAGCATCCAGAGGACATCGAGACTTAGGGCTGTCAGCCAAGAGCGGAGGCATCCTCTCTGGGTGGGGTTTGACCCCAGGAGGCAATGGCATACCATCCTCTATAAAAGAGCCCTGTGGAGGACTGGATGCCAAGTAGAACTCGCTGGCCTGTGTCATGATGCGTCGATTATCTATGATGAGGTGATATGCTACGGCTAACTGATCCTGTGTGAACAGAGGGAGCAAAGACTCAAATAGAAGTTTGAATCAATACAGAGACATTACTTCAGGTGTGACAGCCAACAACATGCAACAGCGACCATCAAAATATGTAGAACTATGTTAGAGCTTGCCCTAGAGACTTCTGTACGGAAAACAGAAAAGTCCCGATGTGTTTCTGAATGTGCATGCTCAGTACCTGTGGATCACCACTGTAAAGGCTTGACATCACTTCAGAGTCCGTGCATTCAAACTTCTCACACACTTCTCTAATAGCCTCTTCATCCAACACAGTGCGGTCGTACGACGAGTCCTCTGGGAACAGGTAACCTGGCAGGTCCTGCTTAAACCAATCATGTTCCCTAACAAAGTAAAGAGCAGCTGTCAACTTAGTTTCATTTCACTGTTACCCTATAGGAGGAGGAGCAGACAGCTCTCAGTCTTGTGTTTCTGCAAGTTGAGTACATTTCAGGCTGGAACAAAAACTAAGGCACTAAAACAAACTTGAGGGCTTGAACTTTGGTCTTTACAGCCCTCTGATGTCAACAGCTCTATGAAAACGGAAAGACATTATTCATTTAAAAGCAGCGTTACTGTAAGTCAAGAAATCATTTGACTCATTACTTATTGGACACAGCCTGTTGGGATGAAGAGTTCACATGACAAGATTGTCTCAAAGAAACCTTTTTTGATTTCAGATGTAGAAAAAAATAATTTGCCAGGTCAGATCTAGGTCATCTAAACTTAAATCCAAATTCATTTGAATAATAGAAAAACTGTTGGTATTGCAACAGCAAAATAACTGAAGACAAACCAGAGAGCTTCAATGTTTTGTTTTAGCAATTTGTTTTTCTTTCCCGTCAGGCTTGGACAGGTTGTTATTACCTGATGTCTTTGATGGTGGCTCTTTTCAACGGATCCACCTGTAGCATGAGCATTAGAAGTGAGGCCACAGAACGAGTAAGGTACTCTGGGATGTAAAAAACACCTCCTCTGATCTTCTTAAACAGTGTGGGAACATGTTCATCGTCAAAAGGCAGAGTGCCACACAGCAGGGCATACAGGATCACCCCACAGCTCCAGATGTCCACCTCTGGGCCTGCATACAGCCTGAAAGAAGCAGGAGAACAGCATGAGCGCTGCAAGTATAGAGTTACCCTGATTTCTCACTCACAATGACAACTATTCACTTGAAAAGAACAACATGAATAACTTTCCCCTTTTTTTGCAGATTCACCTTCCAGAGATGACCTCTGGCGCTGCATAGTTGGGTGAGCCACAGCTTGTTCGCAGGAATTCTCCATCTGACATCATGTTGGACAATCCTGTTGGTCAATAACACGCAATCACTTACTTTTATTTGAAATACTACGGTTGATACTTTACAACATGATTTCATACCCTGCTGAGATCTTTATCCTCCTCTACCTGCCAAGACTCTAAGCCCTGGACATAAACCCATTCTAATTGGATAAGGCTGTGTCTTTCTGGCAAGTTTGCTGCCAAACTTTAAACAGCAGCCACTCAAGGATTCTCTGACCTTCACTTTATCTTTTATTCCTCATCTCTTCCTTCTCTTTCCATCTGCTAACTTTTTGCTCTCAGCCAAAACACTTCTCCTGCTGTACCCCCCTTCAATGTTTTCCCTATCAGATGACGCTGGGCCTTGAGGCTTCTTGCCAGACTTGAAATGAGACCTAGACATTACCAAGGGACACCTCTCCATCCATAACACCCACCAACTGAGCTCTTGTGTGCCTTTGAAAATATTTTTTTCTTTCTTGGTCATATTGCAGCAAGAATTTTGTTTTAAGAAGGAAAAATGAATGAAACCAGAACTGATGGGTGAAACTTTATATTGATTTATTTATTACCATTATAAATACACCATGTTGCTATTCACCCAAGGCAAGTTATCTTCAATAGCACACAAGCTACTCCTCTGAGGTTCATCTGGGTTGGTGCTTCCCTCTGGAAAACCTACCAAAGTCTGCAATTTTGGCATTTTTATTGGCATCAAGCAAAACATTCTCAGGTTTCAGGTCTCTATGCACGACCATGTGCCGGTGGCAGTAGTCCACAGCTGAAATTATTTGCTGAAAAAGACGTCGAGCTTCTGGGTCCTCCACCTTAAAGACACAATGTCAATGAAGATGATTACTGTGTTGTTTTGAAAGAATATGTAACCTTACTGTTACTGTGGTTATAGTGTTCTCATGCTTTATCACGGTTCATTGTCTTGCTGTTTTGTTTTGTTATTTTACTAACCCTAGCACACTGTGTTCCGCATCCTGATTGGCTGGAGACCTTGCTAATCAATCTCCTCTGTTCTGTGTCTCATTTGCAGAATGTTTTCCGCTTTACAAATGTACATAATTTTTCTATGGAGGTTTGAACTTTGACGGATTAAACAACAGAGAAAAGTGTGAAATGTTCATGTCTGTCTGAGAAAAAAGTGTGGAGTGAGAAGTTTTACAGTCTGTAGTCCAACTTTGCACATTATGGTTCTCATAAGCCCTGCAATAAACGAGGGAACACTGTATTAGGAGTCACTTTGGGAAAGTGCAAAGAATTAACAAGAGGTAACTACCCTCACCATCTTAGTGTTACAGTCACAAACACAACCAACACCACACACACACAGTAACACAGGTTACACAACATGGACATATGCAAGTTGTTCAAGAAATAAAGTCTTCGTCACCAGCGTGCAAATAATGAACCAGGTGCTCCTCATTTTGATAAATCCAAACCTGGCTAACACATAAAATTAAACTGTTTGCATGATGTTGATTTCTCTCATTTTAACTTTGAAATGTTGAGCTGAGCTCCATAAGGCCTGCAATAATTAATGGACATAATAATAACACAAATATACTCCTTCACAGTGTTGGATAAGTTACTTCTAAAAAGTAATTGATTACTTTACTTAGTTACTGGATCAAAATTGTAATGAAATTACTTTACTCATTACTCATTTAAAAAAGTAATTCATTACTTATTAATTGACTTTTTTCCACGCATACAAATTCTCCAGGTAAAAAACAGCTTCACACAAACAAGATCCTGTTGTCTTTTATTTAACAGAGCTCCTCTGAAAAATAGATTTTTAATCTCATTAGGACTTATCTAGTTAAATAAAAGTAAATAAATAAAATAAAACTAAACAATGAAAAACTAAGTTTTTAAAGCAATAACCTTAGCAAGGTCTGAACATGGTTCAAGACATAACCTGCTTCATTTGAATTCAGACAACAGTGTGAAAATGACACAAAAATAAGTGACTGTAACAACATATGTGGTCAATGCTACAGCTTAAAGTCAGATCTGCAAAATACTATTATATTCATATTCATCTCTATCAAATCTGATACCAAACAAGTTTTTTGGAAACACTAAGAACTATGAAATGCCTCCATGTTCATTCTGGACAACTGTATGTATTCCATGACAATGCTCCCAAGCATCAGTCTCTCTCTCTCTCTCTCTCCAGCTGCCTTTTGTGCACAGTTCTGCACAACTGCAGGTCTACCAAACTATGCACCCCCACCCGGCCCCCCCAGAGCGCATACTCTATTGATCAGTGGCGTGCAGCTTTGAGAGAAAAAGAAAGACAGAAAGGGTGAATTAATATAGAGTCCCAGGAAGGAGCGGACTCTTGTCTTTCAGACCAAAGTGCGGCTTTAGAGTGGTTTCATTGGTAACAGACACATCAGTTCACGGGCAGATCTCTGCTCTGCTGATCACCTGCTGCTCTGTGGAGACGACAGGACTCCTTTCAGGACAGCATCTCTTTTCGTCTCATCTTTGAGCCAGTTTGGAAAGCACTGTGACTGCAGTAAAGAGCGCATGTCTGTACTTTGATCGATGTCCGACTCTACGAGCACATGCGTGCACGTATGCACCAATTCCTCAGTTTTGCTTTAAATTAATCTGCATTTTCATTTCATTTAACCGAGAGAAAATGTCACAGCCTACAAAACCTAAGTAACAAAGTAACAAGGGTTTCTATAGTCCAGTAACTGTAATAAATTACAGAAATTGGAACTGTAATTTGTTATGTTACTCTATTACTGATAGAAGTAATTAAATTACAGTAATTCGGTACTTTGTAATCTGTTACCCCCAACACTGCTCCTTCATCCCTATTAATCAAAAAGAGTCAGGGCAGAGAGGCACAGGCAGTGAGAAGGGAGAGACCTCTACCAGAGAGGTGAGTCAAAGATTTCACAGGACAGACATTTGTGATGCAGAAAGTCTGAGTAGAATTTTAATGGAACTAAATATGAATGATATGAATTATGAGACATTTTCATCATACTGCACCATATAAGACTTATTTAAGTTGCATTTGATAAATCCTAAAATTCTGCTCAATTACAATAAACAGTATGAAATTAGAGGAATGGCATGGAAGTGGATAAAAACAGAAGGAGAGCCGAACTGAGAAAATGGTCAACAGACGAGTTCAAGACAGAGAGCAAGAGGTAGAGGAAGATCTGAGTATTCCAAAGAAAGGAAAGCAAACAGGCCAAGAAAGGGAAAATTATGAACTCATTCCATTACAACATTCGATTTATGTGACAAAGAGACAGGGTCCTGACAGGTAAAGCTGAAGAACTGCCCACAGGATAATGTTGGTACACAGAAGCCAACATTTCACCACAGCTGACTAGAAAAACACAATTGGTTAGAATATTTAATCAACCAGAATACAGCTTTTTGCTTCTTGTGTAGTGTTTGTCAAAAGCATCAAACATGATAGCTTAGTCAGTAGTGGTTAAGAATTAGAAGAAAGCTTTAGTCATGTTTGGCAAGCATGAGCTGACACAAACATATAAAGACTGTTGTTGCATGGAAAAGCTACCAGGGAACTAGCAAACAGGGAAACGTTGTACAGATGATAGCAAATGCGCTGTGTTTGTTCATATTGTCTGCATCTCTTGGGGACTGAGCCCCCTCTGGTTTAAAACCTAGTGACGCCCCTGACCGCCACCATGCGATGGGGAGTCATTCTTTAATCTTTAAAAATCGTTGGCGTGGTCATGAATGTAGACATTGGCAGTCAGACAGCTGTCAAGAATCTGTCAGGTGGGGATGACGGCATTACGAAACGTGGGCAACAGCTGGGCAGCCAGCAGCAGCTCTGACTGGATGATGTGTTAATGTCTCCAGATGGTGTCCGTCCATGTCAGTGCCACCAATCTCCCGGAGGTGTATAAAAAGCGGCACATATCATTTTTAGACAACATGCCTCCCAAGAAACTCAGCAAGGGCAAAGTTGCAGCGCAGCACTGCAACCACAGCCTCAGCCAACAACCTCTTCTTCTTCGCCGTTCTTGTGCGTGGTGCCCTTCTTTTATCAGTCTGACGGCTGGTCATTGCCGGGCCCCCAGCCCATGTCAACAGCCCTTGTTGAGTGCCCTCGCTGCTACCATATGATTTCTAACAATCAGACGGTAGCAGTGGGACGGCAGCACAAGGGCAGGGGGGTGGCAGTCTGAAATTGCTGTGCCGATAATCAGAGAATTTTGGGGACCTTGGAAACCCTCCCATCAGTGTGCGCGTTTATTTATTTGCTTAAACCTTGTTCCACTTTGCCGTTCTGGATCTTCACTTCTGTCTTTGGCTGCTTCTCATTCAATGATAAGTCGTCAGTGTAGCTGGGTCTTTTTTCAGGTACAAATCCTTTTTGTCACGTTTTTGTTTTCTTAAGCCGTACTGTTTGAGCCCAGAGTGTATTTGTGCCTTGTTTTTTTTGTTTTTGCTGGGGTTTTTTCTCAATTCTTAAATTAATTGCCAAGATATGTGAATATCTGTCATTCTGCCTCAGGGCCAAGCTTTTATTTCAACTTTTTGGATCTTTCTTAGGCATAAACTTTGTTGAAATTCCTTTATTTTGAACTTTTGAAGCCCAGGAAGTGCTCTGAAATCCTATGTTAGGATGGTATTTCAGTTGTGTTCACATTGAGTTCTTCTGCTTTCTTGGGAAAACTGATTGCAGACACATGATTAAACTGTGTTGACAGGAAAACAGAAAAGTATAGCTTGAAATAAAAGACCTAATGAGCAAATAAACCGATGAAGAAATCTGCCAGATGATGGTTTTATGTGTGCAACTCTTCTTTTTGCAAATATTGAAGATAGATTGCATTTAAAAGATAAACTAGAATTAAAATAAAACAGTATCAAAGTTGGAATAATGTGTAAAACTTGTATAATTGGGATACCACCACAAAAAGTCTCCTAGTTTTTAGTTTGGATGACCAATCTCAACAGTCAAGAGTAAAATGTGAGCTTAGCCATCATTCCTTGAACAGCAGATGAACACTGACGGTGGATAGAAATGCCTTACCCGTCCATTTTTGCAGATGTAGTCAAACAGCTCCCCTCCAGACACGTACTCCATCACCATGAAGAAATCGGTTGGAGTACTGATTACCTGGTATCTAGAACAGGAGCAGATACCCTCATTGTTGATGTTGTTCAATGTTATTTGCTCTGCTTCACATTCTTTTCCATTCATGAATTATGATTTGAATTTTGATTTGGTGATGGAACCCATTAAATCTCTGCCTTAAAGCGGTGGTGGTTAGTCCACTTACAGCTTGATGATGTGTGGGTGTCTGAAGAGTTTGAGATTCTGGATCTCTCGTTTGATCTTTCCCACAACATCAAGACTGCGGATCTTCTGTCTGTTCAGGATCTTCACAGCCACTTTATGTCCCGTCAGCTGATGCTCTCCAACTAAGGTCGACATGGGGGGGGCACACACAGACATTACAGCAAATGTTGCTCTAAGGAGAAACGTTGGTAGAATTCACTGCTAACGGCCACCCATGCTGTTACTTATTTGGGGAGTTGAAAGAACTCCGGCTGACGGTTTCAAACCTCATAAAACGTTATTGCAGCTCTAAAGTATGCTGTCATAAGTAATTAAAATTTTAAAAATTATCTTCACTCCCTGAAAGGACTGAGACACATCTCTGAACTGCTTGAAGACCAGTAAGACCACCAGAAACAATGGAAATGCGGGTCAGCTGTGAGAACTCAGAGGTCTGCATGGACATGAAGCAGTTGTGTTGTGTGAGGTTGGACTGCAGTCCCATGATTCACAGAGAGACCGAACCAGCAACCCTCCACAGACCGGCGCTGGAGACCGAACC
>BSAI01000018.1:255412-287815 GCA_036245035.1 Adrianichthys oophorus
CCGAACCAGCAACCCTCCACAGACCGGCGCTGGAGACCGAACCAGCAGCCCCCGCAGGCGTAAACATGTCCGGCAGTCGGCTCCCGTTGACAGTTTCGTGGGGATCGGACGTTTCATGTTTGATCGCAGGACGAGTAACCGGAGTTTTATTGACCACGAACAGCTTCAGAAACGACCCCGCCGGGAGTGCACCTGCCCCGGGGGCGCGGGGCGGCGCGCGCGCACGGCGCGGAAGAGGACGTTTGACTTTGAAGCGGACGGATTCCCAGATCAAAGTTACGTCTCTGACGTTGGCCGTTAGCTCCACAGCACCGAGCGGCTACGCTAACCTCTCTGAGTCAAGTTCACGCGGTCCTCTCAGAGGGCGAACCGCCCGGCGGTCAGAACCGAGCCTCGCGACACACACAAACACTACTTAACTCTTCACTTTGCCAAATGTCCCCACTCCGAGCGTGTCGCCGAGGATGTAATGGCCGATTTTTACCCGGCCTTCGTGCTTCTGCTGCTGCCGCTCTGCCATCTTCCCGTTACCGACGGCCGCGCTGCTCGGTGCGCGCGCGGAGGGGCGGGAAGACCGTAGAGGCGGCTTGTCTGGGGGAGGTCAGGTGGCAGCTGTCGAAAAAAACGGAGCATCAAGCGGAGCTTCCAAGGGCTGAGCCTCTCGGGAGGCGAACCACCAACCCTCTGGAACAGCTCTGCTTGTAGTGCACGCGCGGGGAGAATCCAGCCTTCTACACCTGGAGAGTCTGTGTGCAAACAGCTCTGCGTCACCGTGGAGAGTTTGGACTAATCTGGAGCGTGTTGATCCTTTTAAAAATAGTAGCCTACTCATAAAAACAGTCTTAATGCGCTTTGCAATGTCTTTTGGACAACTTAAAGTTTGTCTTATTCAATACAATATTTAAATGACAAACTTTAAAGTCTTTTCTTTTTCATTGAAAACTTTCTACATTTACTTAGGTACAAATGGTTACTAACAATTCTGCACAGATTTGAAATAATTGTGGGTGATTTGCAGTCGAGTAAAGGCTCCGTTTAAACCAGTGCTGTGTTCAAGGTCAAATGTCTGTTCCAAACATTCCAGCTGCTGTTAAGCTCTTTGGTAAATCCAAATACACCGCCTATCCCAGAACTTTACTATTTTGGTATGTTTCTTTAAATTCAAATAACTTGATATGCTTTCACACGTATGATTCTAGATGAAATAGTGAAATAAGTGTTAGGTAAGTGAGCTAAAATAATAAAGTTCTTAATAAACTGAGTGAAGCATCATGGAAGTTCGAACTCCTTTTTTTATTCCCTCCTGCTCAGAGTGTAGTTATCCTAAGTGGCCAGAAGATGGCAGTGTATGCTGGCTATTGGCGGCACTGTTTCAGCGATGAACGTTGCATTGTGGGGGTGCAACGGAACACAAAAATCACGGTTTGGATCGTGTCACGGTTTAGAGTCACGGTTCGTATCATTTTTCGGATCAGTGAAAAAAACGAGACAAAATAAGATTAGATTAGACAGTTATTTTTGAAGCTTCAAAAACATATTTAATAAAACATATATAAAGTACTTCCGAGAATATTTACACAATCACAAATATATATCAGATCAAAACATTTGCGCATTGAGGTCAATTTATGAAAACAAAACCTTAGTGACATCTTTGAGCTCAGATGCTCACATAAGCAAAGTACATTACGCTGCATTGCATGTTGGAAAGCAAAGTCAGAGAAAAGGCAGGGAATGTAAGCTGTGACAACTTTAAATTCTTTCATTGTGTCTCCCCGCTGCTACATGCCCCCCTCACACTTCTTCAAAATAAAGAACCCCCTATCATCCAGTTTTCCCTGATAAGGAAAAAAAAACTTTTGACAGTAGCTCCTCCCACACGCGGCGGGAGCGGCAAGTTCATCCAAATCTGACGGTGTGGACACGCGTCAGGCAGAGACTTGTTGAAACAAGGACAGTGGAAGCAGATGTGACACATGGATCGGTTCGATGCAAACGCACACATGTTTGGACTGTTTTTCGTGTGCATGTGTGTGGTTGGGGGGGGGGGGGGGGTGATCCACGTAAGAGCGTGGCTCTGATCCGGAGGACTGCGGATCCGTTGCATCCCTAGTAGGCGACTTGTATTTCAAAAAAACAAACGTGCATGAATCTGATCCGCAGAAAAGTCCAGTACAAGAACCAGATATTCTAAGAGCTTGAGTCGCTTTTTATTTAACTTTTTTAGGAATGCTGAAATGTATTTACTGTACCTAATTAAAAGTCATGTTTAGTTATCAATGGCCGACGTTTGATGTTTTATTTCACAGAATATTGTTTTGAAAAGCCAAAAACAGAACGAGAGGAAGGAAACCAAAGCAAAAGCAAATCGCTTTGGAACCCACACGCACGCTCACGCGCACAGTGATCCTTTGGCCTGTGCGTGAAGCGCGTGAACTCCTGGTGAAGCGCCTGCAGTACCTTGCATAGCCACAGGGGGAGTTGACGCCTTTCCCTGTTGGAACTGGGAGGTGGGGGGTGATCAGCCGCCAGCAGCGCAGGGACGAGGAGGAGGAGGAGGAGGAGGACTTCAAGGGAGGGAGGGGAGGAGGACAAGTCGGGTTGATATAACAAGGACACTTGATGCACAGCGCCAATCTTTCTCAGTCCAAAGTGACCGCGTTCCGTTCCGTTCGGCCTCAGATGACCTCTGGGTCCGTCAGCAGATCCACGGAAGAGTTTCAGCAGCTGGACGCTTCCTCTCCATGTGCATGACAGGACCGGTTCTGCTCCTGCGTGCTGTGGAACTTTGAGCTGAGAACAGTTTCCGATGCAAAAGTACATGTATGAGAAAGCAATGGCCCAAGAGACAAGGAACGGCGGAACCACGTTAAACAGCAGCGGTGTCGGAACCAGTAAGAAGAAGCTTCTGATCGCGCTCGACATCTTCTGCCTCCTACTCGGTGAGTCCTCCTTTTTATTGGGACTGCCGTGAAGTCTCGTTGATTCGCTTTCCTCTGGAAACAGCAGATAAGAGACTGTTTCTTATGGCTGCCAATAAAAGCCTTATCACGCTGACATTTGCCAGCTATCTGTAACAGCTGAAGGACGTGAACCGCAGCATCACGCAGAGGAACAGCTGTCATTCCCATCACTTTATTCATCCTTCCAATGGAACTAATGAAAAGCACATCAACTGTTACATGTATGGTGTTCCGAGCTGTGTGTTCCAGTTCTCCCAGCTGAGACAGCATCATTCCACTGTCACAGCAGCTTTGCCAGCATGCCTTGAGCACTAATGTTTTGAAGTGTTGTAACCTGCCCTTTTACTGCCCCTAAAATAGCAGGACGCCCACTGTTGCCCCAATAACCTCACTCGTGACCTTTAACCTTCAATGCCTTGCAGTCTGAGCTGCCCATACATAGAGATGAGGGAGGACTGAGTCAGACTGCGGTTTGGAGTTGAAGTCTGGCTGATAGACAGCAGTGTTTGGCCGGACTTGTTATTCTGCAGGTGTCCCAGTCCGATCCAGTGTGTTTGTGTGTGAGGCTTTGATAGTCGTTTTGTATCTGTAGCCCAGTTCTTTCTGTTTTGAGCTGAAGTGTCCCCGCTTTACATTCCCTTTTCTCCTCCGTCTCCTTTTTTTTTTTTTGTCTTGGTCAGAAAGAAGCTGTTCTGAACTTCTCCCCACTCTGTCCCAGAATGCAGCAAATCCCTGAGCAGCTGCCCCTGATCCCTCCACTTCAGACTGCTTTCTCTCTTCTCAGCGCTTGCTGGCCAGGAAAATGTGTGGAATAATTACTTACCCATGTGTCGTGGCGGGGGGGAAATACCTCTCCAATTTAGAAGAGAGGGGCTGAAAAGCAGGACCCATGGCTGACCAGGCTTTAGAGGAGCAGGTGGGAGTTGCACCAGCAGCTCTAAATAGAGAGCTGAGGCTTTAAAAATGGAAATTTGTATAAGGGAAGTGGATTTTATTACCCTGCGCAGATAAATGTTACTATGCTGTGAGGAGGGAGCAGATCTGTCTGACAGTGGCAGAGCTTGCTTATGAAAGAACCTCAGACAGAGATGCTGTGTTTCAGCTGTGCTCGTATAAATGCAGATGCGCTTTGAGCACATGTGGAGGGAATTTCCTGCATAAATCAATTACCTTTTGCTAGTCTGTCTACACTTTAAGTGTTGCAGACATATGGATGTAAACACATACCAGACACGTAAACACACACACTCAAATGAGCACAGATTCTACTTTGTTATGCTAAACACAGCCTGGCTGCTGGACGATTATTGGTTGGCCCACTTTGGTGGTTTTGTGAGCAAATGGGGGTCAAAACAGAAGTGAAGGGGGTATTGGGGCATTCTGAGGAGATGAATTCTGAGAGTTAAGGCCTGAGCCATGACCATCGTGTCAAAGGTTGTGAGACTGATGTCCTGAGGTTTAACAATAGCGTGTGTTTGTTCAGAAAACATCCGGATCGTCTTTACGGCACCAATAGCACAGAAACACGAACAAGACAAATGATGGAGCTTAGTAATGCTCAAACAATGTGGGCAAACACACAAACAGCTCAAGCATCATGTGCTCATTTCACCTCACCTTAGCTTCTGCTCCTACCGAGTTCGTTTAGCAGCCCCATAAGACACATGCTCACACAACCACTACAGTATGTGAGCTCTCTGTACACAAACTTCACAGCAAGCTGCAGAACCGCACTCCTCTGTTCCTGAAACACTGTCCAGTTCCTCTTTAACAGGCTCCACTGAGAGATGGTTCTTTGTGGAAGTCTCAGTGAAGCCACAGACACTCCGGCTCTCTGGAAACCAAACCTCTAAAAGCAGTTTTGCACAATGCAAAATGAGATTGTGTTTAGTATGCACAAGTCTCTTTTGTTGACTGTTAATCTTAAATAACGGTATCAAGCCTTGTCAATTCATGTGAGACTCAATATTTTAGAATATCCATACTAGCTGTACCAGCTGTTCTCTACAAGAATCTTGACTTTTCACTGCTTTATCAGGTTACATACAGCATTTAGACCTGGAAAAAAGCCCAATGAAAGGCTTCTCATCATCAAACTCATGTTTATGTATGAAATTGCTTCTTTTGCCATCATTCACACTGTCTGCTCATAAAATTGGAGAAGTTCAAACTCCACAAGCCTCAGTCACTTCAAGCTTGAGCCGCTCAATATTTTCTAGAATTTCCCAGATTCTTTGTCTGGTCAAATGATTATATGACATCTGGTGTTAATAGGAGTGAACCAGGGGACACTGTGTGTGTGTGAGTACATGCTGGAGCGCAGGAAAGGGTGGGAAACGGAAAGGTAGTGTCGGTCAGAGGAAGGTGTGGCTGTGAAATGAAATCCTGCAGTTTTTACTCTTACCTCCTCCCTGTCCTTAAGATGGTTCTTACTTGTCCCAGTTGTTAAGGGGGACAAATTCAAAAAATCAACCTATCATTGTTGTTCACTGAATTTGACAAGCAGCAGTAGAGAAATCTAGGCCCACTTAATCCCTTTTGGGGTCCTGTGGGAGTCTATCCCAGTTACTGTTGGGGTACAGCCTGGATGGGTTGTCCGTCTATTGCAGGGCTACACATGACCACACACAATCAGGGACAATGTAGAGTCACCAATGAGCCTAAATGGCAAGTTTTTAAACTGTGGGATAAAGCAGGAGTGCTCAGAGAATCCACGCATGCAAGGGGAAAACATGCAAACTCCACACAGGCCCCATCTGGGATTTGAACCATAGACTGTATAGTCACTGGACAGCTTGACCCCTCCCCCCTCACGTTCCAAACTGGAAGTACTTTCAGTGGAAGGGGTGTGGACTTTGAACAAGCTCACTCCTGATTGGCAACCGTAGTTGCCCTAGAAACGGACTCAGACCAACTCGGACCAATCGCTGCCGTTTGGCTCCATATGGCGCTGCCTGTAAAAGTGGCGACCGAATTGGTTTAATTTCGCTGGAGCCGGAAGTAAGGCATTTTCTATGGGCGACGTCATACTCGTCCATCTTTATTTACGGTCTCTGGTGTGAACACCCCCGGCTGAAAACTTGTTCATGAAACTGCTTATAGCGTGTTCCTGAACGCTCCACACACTGACGGTGTAAATGCGGCATTTACATGATTCAAACGAGCATGCAGACAAGACACATTGTGCTCTTTTTGACTCTTTTTTTGCATCTGTCTTCCTGTAAAGAAAAAGCAGAGCTTTCATGCCTTTACAACTGTGGGGTAATAGTAGTGCTGTCTCTGTCTTAGCTCGTGTATGATTACATATCTTCTGTATAAACACCTTCAGACTGCTTATGTAAATCATTTTGGATTACTGGGCAGGACCCTGCAATCACCTTTTGTTAGTATTCATTTCTGCATGTGTTTGACTTTGTGCTTAAGTTTGAGCCTCTATGGTACAGGAGTATAATTCATGAATTTCTGTGTCAGGCTGTGCATCACACTTACAAAAGTTTTCTGTTGGCTT
Source organism: Adrianichthys oophorus (assembly GCA_036245035.1). NCBI lineage: Eukaryota > Metazoa > Chordata > Actinopteri > Beloniformes > Adrianichthyidae > Adrianichthys > Adrianichthys oophorus. Next base: position 261,884 of record BSAI01000018.1, read on the forward strand.
TTTGTCTGACCTTGCATCTGCATGTTTTAAGCACAGATTAGCCTTCAACAACAATGAGAGCAGAAGCAGCAGAAGTTGTGGAGCGGGGGCCTCATTACATGTCCCTTCCTTGGGCCTCCCTGCTGTCACACAGGCCTGTCTGTCTGTCGCTTTTTCGCACTGCATTGCCCACTATAATCCTCAGTATTTGTGAGTGCACATACTGCGTTCATCTAGGGAATGGGGGGGGGGGGGGGGGTCATTTAGATTTCACTGTTACATCGAGAACAATGACCCTTTTGAAGCGTCTCAGCGTTCTTTGTTCCATTAACGAGAACCAACAGACCAGTGGCAGACAGAAGGAGGATGAAAGAAAGGGGGTGGGGCATCTCACTGGGCGCCCAAGGCGGCGTGATTACCTTACAGTGGTTTGGGGCCATCGATGCCTCATTCTTACTTGCGTACTTATCTTCTCACTCAATCAGCTCAGCATCTTTTCTATTGCTGGCCTTATCTGGGCGGTAGTGACGGAGCCCTGTCATGTTTCCATACAGAGGGTTGGCTGAATGAGATGACAGACTGCAATAGTAGCAAAACCACAGGCAGTATTCTCACTGCAGTGCCACTTTAATGGGCATTGTCTTCAGGTTTGCACAACTATGCAGAAGTGAGCAAGATGTTAGGAAGCAAGTAACCAAAGCGAGTGAAGCATTATCCAGATATAGGAGTGTCATTCTTAAGAGTTCCCAGCCTTCCATTACTGTAATGCCATTACAGTAATACAGACACCCTCAGATAGCACAAGAATTTGATTCAGGGTTTCCCTCTCCCTTCAGCTCCCCTTATTACCTGACAGTGACTTTCTAAACTGTAATCCCTCTTTCTTTTTAGTGGTCTGTTATTTATCTGCTCCCTCAGTGTGAACCATCGACTGTATGTGAGAACTGGACTGAGTGACCCCTCCCTCCTGGCGTTCCAAACAGGAAGTACCTGCTGGCTCCAAGAAGCAAAATCCCAAAGACTTCTATAGAGAAGTAAACAGCTGTTACTCAGTCAGTCAGTCTATTGGTCAGAGGAACCATTCGTATCGCAAAACAATAGCGGCTGGAATGACTTTATTTGATTGGAACCGGAAGTAAAGTATTTTTATGGATGAAGTCCCATTGACTCGTTCCAGTTCTCAGATACAGTCTATGGTGTGGACCAGTGATTAGAGTTTACCTCACTCAAAACACTGTGGTGAGGCTGCCCACATGAGTGCCTGCAAGTAAAAGTCCCCCTAGAGAGCGTCCCAGCAGATGTTTGTGTGTAAAAGGCATTTATTCCTGTGAATAAAATCTATCTGAGTAAGCAGATGCTTCTGTGAGTGCCCCCCCCGGTTGCTGCAGCATCCACATAGAGGGAGGAGAAAGGACAGGGATCCACTCTGCACACTACCCTGCTGACCTCAGCCACTCTAGTGTGTATGTTTGTGTATCTGAGCATTCTACATGTGTGAGACACATCAGCAGCCTGTAGAAACAATGAGGCCACGCCTCTAGTCGACACATCTGCAGCAATATCCAAACTCGTTCACATGTTTTTGAATGTAGGATTCCCAAACAATTATCATATGAGTAGATATTTGGAGGGGAGGTGGTGTTCCCTTTTTTTATAGCAAGAACATTGACATGAACCACAGCGATCCCATTAAAACAGTGCACAGTCCGACTCCTACAAACTCTGCATAACAGCCAGTCGGGACAAATCACATCCCTCACTTTTGACTCTTAACCCTGAAACTACTTCCAGTGTCTGTCAAGAGCCTCAGCTCAAATATTCAGTCACTTCTCATGAAAATATTAGTGACGGTTTGAATTCACATTCAAAAATCTTCATTGATCGATAAAGTTTTTGCAGTATCATATTTGACCGCTGTTAGGAATCAATGGAATACACGTTAAGTCCAGCAGGAAGGCTTCTCACTTCTGGTTCTTATTCCCATACAAAGTAGAACTCATATCACATCATTTATTCTCATGCACTTTCGTATTGTTTGTGAAACTATGTTGCAATGTCTTAAAGTGTTACAGATAGAGTTCAGGATCCAGAAGCAGAGAAGGCTCGGACGCCGATGGGTAAGTTTGAAGCTTGTTTCAATAACTGAACAAAAGATCACCTCATAAGAGGGGAAAAAGGAGTACACAACTCAAACGAACTAAGGAGCAACATCAGAGCACCATGACAAGGTCAGACCTAAAGGACACAAAACGCTCCAATACTGGGAACTTAAACACACAAACATGACAAACACACAATCAGCTAAACAGGATGCAGTTGTCAACACCTCCAGCAGGAGACACAGGTGAGTGAGTGGGAGGAGCAAGAGAAGGTCACAACAGACCAGCACAGAACAGGCAGAGAAAAACCAAAACAAAACAAGCAGAACGCATCAGAAATAACAGCTTAAAATGTATGGTATTTGTGGAACCCAATGTCTTCTTCATTTTTTATTTCTTACACATTCAGGAACTCAAATTTGTTAGGATTTTTTCTTGCTAAAAGGGTTGAGAATTGTTCCTAAAACTACTTCAGCAAAAATTGTTTTTTTTGTTTTTTTTTTTTCCCAAAATGCATGGATATACTCAAAAAGTTTGAGAAACATTCCTCCACTATGTCTTCTTCTTCCAGCAAAGATCTCAATGTAAATAATGCAGTCGGGCAGGAAAAGTTTAGCTCAAATCTGCCAGACACAGCGGAACTCAACGGATTTGTCATCAGCACATAATTGATCTCTTCATAAAACAGAATTTCTTTGCTCCACAGTCCACCTAGATGTCATTCACTCCAGAACAAATCATTATAGTTGGGTGGAACCACTTAATTGAAAAAAACCCAATCACTAGGCTTCAAGTACACGTTTTTAACACCAGTGACACCAGGAGCCAAATCATCGGCAGTCACTGCTCTGTTACTGTTGATCCCCTTCCAATACCATTAGAACTGCTGCCCAGTTTGAAAAAATCTCTTAAAAGTACAAGTCTCATTTAAATAATGTGTTTTTTCCGAGACATAATTGCCTTAAGTTAAATTCAGAACAATAAACAAACATTTAACCAAACAGTGTTTTTTCAACAACTAAAGTCAATTCTTTTTCTGAGAAACTCTAAAACATTGTATCTGAAATTAGCAACAAATCCACCAAATGATGGTAATTTGGTCTCAAATGCATAGAGTCAAGGATAATGTATTTTACAGATTACACATTGGACAGCCTGCTTTATGCCAGCAGAACCATTGAAAAAGAGAAGAAACCTCAACGCTAGAAAAGCTGAAGTCTTAATAATTCAAATACCAAGTCTATGGTGTCAAAGTCCTCTGTACTCTCCAAAGCCTTTCTTAGTTCTCTCACTTTTCCCCTGAATTGATCACCTTGTTGAGACAGGGAAGACACCCTCCGTTAGAGCGCATCATTATACATCTTCCTCTGTCACGCCTCCCTTTTGTCTCGCAGTCATTTACTGTAATCACAAAATGATTGGGATTTTGACCCTGAAAGCCTTGAAAGTCCTGATATAAAATGACAATCGCAAGTCAACGGCACAAGAGAATTAAAAGAGTCTTAAGAATGAGAAAGTTAGCTTTTTCACAGCAGGAATTGTCCTTTGCAGGGATTCCTTGCTTTAGTCCCAAGAGAACAACAACCCTTTCCAGCAAAGATCAACAGGAGAATTTAGGTAAGAGTTTGTAATATAGACGCCAATCTCTGCTCTTTGGAGCCAGGTGTAATCAGGCGGGGAAATGCTTTCTCCACTTGAGTGGGAGGGAGTAGGCATGACTTAGCTGTAGTTGTTCTGCTAATAGAACCACTAACTCACCATTCCAGATTTAACCCCAAGCCAATCAAATGGATGCTGGTTAGATAATCTAAGACACAACAAATACACACCATCTCAGTCATACTCACTGCTGAGTGACATGCAAGCCTGCAAATGGAAATCCCTGCATATGCATGTGCATTACACACAAAAACACTGGTTTTCAGAAGTCAGTATTGCGTGAACATGTTCGTGGGATTACATATAGAAAATAAGAGCACGGCACTCACACGTGCACAAAGTCCCTGCCCTGACCTCAGTAATATAAACATTCAGCCAGGCAAAGAAAAGCCTCTCTCTGACCTGCAGTAAGTAGTCTTTAGTGGTTTGCAGTGTTTCTCCTCACAGTCAGTGAAAGAGAAAAAGGCATAATACGATCTGATATGACAAATAGAAAGGTTCCCAAACAGACCAAGCCACCCACTTTGGGCAGGCTTTTTGTTTAGGCTTTAAAGAGAATAATGGTTCCAAACTCAATCCAAGCGCCTCTTTTTTCAGTTTAAAATCTAAAGCAGTTTTATAGCTTATAGGCTCTAAAAGCTTATTATACACAAGATCTGTGGTAAAGAGAAACACAACAACATCGACAAGTAGAGATTCCTGTTGTCTCAGTCAGTCAGCAGTGAAACTAGCCGAACTCTCCCCCCTTTCTGTGTCCCCTATTTCAAAGCGTTTCTGAACTGACAGTTTTTATTCATTTTTTTTTAATTCAGTGATGCCCCACTGGCTTTATCCAACAACCCAGCCCACTTCTTTGCTTTTTCCTCCTCTGACACGCCCCCTTCTCTTTACCCTCTACTCTACTCAAGGTCATTGGAGCCCTCTTAAGGTCACTCTGTCTTTATTCTGGTGGTTCAAAAGTAGTTATATTCCTCTTGCTGTTTGTTTGCAGTCAAACTTTCAATGTGTCATAGAATTAATTCCAGAAGGTATTTTGAATTGTGTCACAGACTTCATGAACTAGCTGTGGTATGAGAATGCCCACATACCAGCCTGTTCTCAGAAGGGAGAACAAAACCGCTCGGTATCTAAAGGCCAAGCTGTGAGCACGCTAAGAGGCTTTCATGATTCATCAATAGATGGTGGTCAGCCGCTCAATCTCGCTTTGCTTTTCAGTCAATAAGCTGGCTGGATCCAGAGTTTCCCATGCTGTTATCCAATCAGTGGCTGGCTCTCCTCTTCTTGTCTGGTTGCATTTCACCGTTTTCACTGCTCCTCACAAGCATTTGAAATTCTTTCTCAATATGTAAGCCAGAAAAGAGAAGATGATATGCAAAACTTTGAAGGAAATGTTAACAGTTATGAACTTTCAGGTGGTTTCCAGCTTTTCTTCTTGATTTGTGTTGGTCTTACAGCTTGTGGGATCTCTTTTTGCTGCACTGAAAAAACTCATCTGAGTGACTGCACTTCCCTTTTCAGCCCTGGCTTTACTGTGCACAGGCTGTATGTCAGACACCACGCAGTGTTCTGCGGGCTCATCAGCAGCGCGGCAGCGCTCTGCTATAGCAGCTGTTCAGTTCACTGGCCATTTATACTCATTTTTTAAACAGTTTTTAATGCCCATCAGCAACAACAAAAAATAATCCCTCAATGTGCAAAGTGCTTTTATTTTTCAGAAATCTTACAAGAAAAGTTCTTGTTCAAAGTTCTGGTGGTTCTGATGGTCCACTGAATCAACACATTCTCACTCTCAAGTCATCACGTATTGATGCATGGGTGAGGACGTCTCTGCATCAAAAATGGATGTTCCCATCTTGTCGTTTTTTGATTGGCTTCTCCAATTAAATCAAGGCCCCCCAACCTCCAGTACTGGAAATAGACTGGTTCCGGACATGGTACCGGTTCCAGATGTGGTACCACTACTGGACGCGTCCTGAGGTTTGGTCCGTGTTCAGTACAGCGTCTGAAAAAAACGAATGGACCCCTGATTTAATTCGGAACAGCTGACGGGTCATAAAAACAACAAGTTGGGGACCCTCAAAGCTTTAAAAAGTGATGCGGATGGTCCTCACCCATGCGTCAGCACGTGACGACGAAGGAGTGAGAATGTGTTGACTGAATTTAAGGCTATGAGGCTAATGCTTGGATTCATATACAGTAAATGCAGATCAGGCTGTCTTAACAGTCATCACTAAGCATAAGCGACATGATTTATTCCAATCTAAACTAAATTATGTTCATCTGTGCTGCAGTAGGGTTTCTAACATTCAATGCCAAAGGGAAAAATGTTCATCTGAATCCAAAAAAACAGAACAGAAGACAGAAACCTCTTTTAATCATCATTTATCATGTTTTTTTCAGCCTTACCCACATTGCTCACTCAGCAAAGCGGCCCTCTCATAACACAACACTGGGGGAAATTGTGTAGACCTGAAAACAGAGTGTATGTCTCACCAGCCTGCATGAGAAATGTGGTTTGCGCTCTTCTAAAAGTAAATGCGAGTCATTACCGTGAATTCCTGTGTCTTTCAGGACAGACAACTAACATCCGCTTCACTTCTTTGGTGAGATGACAGCAGCGGTTCTCTGAGCACATTAAGAACATTCATGAGCATATCTCTGACTTTTAGCCAAAAAGCTGTGTGATGTGAGCTAACCACAAGGACTGAGTGTGGGAGGAGTTTCTGTGTCATCTGACCCTCAATGTTTTTGTTGGTTTGCCTGAGGCAGCAATTCAGAATGCCTTCTTGAGCTCACGCTGTTCATGAGCACATACTTGTGCAAAAAATGTTTTGAAGTTGGTTAGAATACATTTTATTGTTCTTGGTATCAGTTCTTTTCGAAAGCACTCATGAAAACGTTGCAACTCACAGGCCAAGGCTCCGGGGTTTTTTTTTTTTTTGCAAGAAATTGATTTCCTTTTATTGAACCTGAATGTAAGTTCATCTGTACATGTTCATATAATGAAACAACTGATTTGGAGATCGTTGTGTTGCTCCTAACCATCTTGTTTAATTGACACGGTTGGAAAGAATTGGTTTATTTCACAAGTAATTCATAAAACAACCAGTCTTGCCTGAGATGTAACTTTCTTTTGCACTCCTTCCTTTCAGCAGGTGTATTGTTACTTCTTAAAAGCCTTTTGCTCTTTTGTCATCAGGAGAAGGTTCACTGAGCTAACAGCTTTGCACACTTGTCATTTCTTATTTCTGTCATTCTTGTGTGTCTTTCTTGCAGGTAACAGGTAAGGGGATTTTTTTACAGTTGAACTCCTTTCATTTGAGGTTTTTCTACAGATGAGACTTCTATAAAGCCTGTATGCACTACTTAATATAAATATCCATATATCTATGTGTGTGTCTATGTGTAGCCATGCTGCCGACCCTGGTTTTGCATCACACCTTTATTCGTCCATACCAGAGGGGTCTTTACTGCAGTGACTCCAGTCTGAAGTACCCCTACAAGAGCTGCACCATACCCACCTCAGTGCTTCTTATAGTGGGCTTGACACTCCCCGTGGTGTCCGTAAGTCTCCTCGACAGAAAGGCCGCTTGGGTTTGACGTCTGTAATGTGGCAACGGAGTGACCGTGTTAGACAAAATGCTAAAACGTTGTTTTTTAGTATCTCTACAAATGTCACTCCTTCACTCCAAGCCCTTCACACATGACGTCCTCAAACCCCGCTGTTTTCTGATGTCCCAGGATGCCAGCATGCTCTTTGTGCTGCTGCTATTTTGTCCTGTTTATGTCTGTGTCACTGACCGGGTGCTTTAGTCTTTTCTGTCTCTTTCTCACACACCCTGTCCTCTCTCTTTGTGTCTTTTCTAGGTAGCCTGCCTTTCCTGATCATTGAGACTAGCACTATTAAGCCGTACCAGCGTGGGTTTTACTGTTTGGATGAGTCCATCCGCTACCCCCAAAAAGAGGGAGACACCATTAGTGATGCTGTGCTTTGTGGTGCTGGCATTCTTATTGTCAGCTTCTCTGTAAGTCCACATCCACATGTCTCTCTGCCGTCCATGTAACACCTTTGCTGCTTCCTTCTCCTCAGACTGGACACCTAACAGGCACCTCATTGAAAGTTTTGCTCAACTCCTATCATGCAGTGTCTCACAAAACACTCCCTTCCCTGCTTGATGTGTTGTATGTGTCCCCCCGACTTCAGTTTTCATCCCTTTTTTCACCCACACTTAGAATAGGTTTTATTTTTCCTAACATTAGAAAAAGACATCGATACTGAAGAGAGGTTGGGCTCCTTGTCATCCTTCCCACTTGTATCTCCACATCAGGGCTTCATGCCCCTGTGCTCCTGCACAGCTCTCCCTCTTCACAGTGCTGCCCTGCTGATAGCCTGAGGTTTCACACCAGAAACAGCACAAACTTTTCAGACTAATTACTGGATACATGTTCTGAAAAGAGGACTGGCTCGCTGTAAGCAGATTAAAGAAGGTCAGATTTTGCCAAAAAATATTATGACACATATTTCACTTAGTGTCATGTGTTGAAGGTCAGTGCTCTTTACAGCCCCCAGACCTTCCCAGGCTCCCAGACTAAAGCATCACCTCAGTGGCATCTCCTTACCTTCAGCTCAGTGGGCACACTCATATAAACACACTGGGGAAGCTCCTTTGCCCGTTAGAACCAGGAGGCTGAGCTTGTGTTTGTTGGTTCTTTTATAAGCTCATGTGTCGGCAAAGATGATGTGTGCAGCACAGCTGTGTTACATCAGTAGTGTCTGCTACTGAATTTTGCACTCTCTAATGCACACATGCAGTGCATCCGGAAAGTCTTCCCAGCGCCTCACTTCTTCTACATTTTATGATGTCACAGCCTCATTTCAAAATGGATTAAATCCGTTTCCTCCTGAAAAATTATTTGAAAAACACCCCATAATGACAATGTTGAAAAAGTTCTTTTGAAATAGTTGTAAATGTATTAAAAATGAAAAACGTGAGAAATGACATGTCCAGAAGTATTCCCAGTGTTTGCTGTGAAGCTCCAAAGTGAGCTTAGGTTTCTTCTGTTTCCACTGATGAGATGTTTCAGATGCTTCATTGAAGCCAAGCTGTGGTCATTCCAGTGGATTGGACGGGATTTGGAAAGGTACGGCCCTGTCTACATGAGGTCCAGGGTTGACGGTGCAGGTCAAAGCACAAACCAAGCATGAAAGAACAGGAATGGTCTGCAGACCTCAGAGACAGGATTGTTTTGAGGCACAAGGATGGGGAAGGGTCCAGAAACATTCCTGCTGCCTTGAAGGTTCCAGTGAGAACAGTGACCTCCATCATTGAGTGACCCAGCCAGAGTCCAGGCCTGAATCCAATTGAACATCTGTAGAGAGATGTGAAAATGTCCATGCATCCATGCTTCCATCCAACCTGATGGAGCTTGAGCGCTACTGCAAAGAGGAATGGACCAAACTGTCCAAAGAAAGGTGTTCCAAGCTTGTGGCGTCAAATTCAAAACCACCTGAGGCTGTAAAGTCTGTGAATACTTCCGTACATGTCATTTTCATTTTTAATACATTTGCTTTTTCAACATTGTCATTATGGGCTGTTTTTCAAACATTTCTTGACATTTTTAAACAGTTCTTGATGCACTGTATCCACACCTTCCATGGTTAAATTTTGGAATTCCTGTTGCCAGGAGAACCCCTCTTGTCCTGTTTGGGAGGTGACTCCACAGTGGTTCTACTCAGTGACAACTCCAATAAATGTATTAGACATCCATCTGGTCCAGGAGTTTCTGATCTCATACAAGCTCACTTTTATGAAGAAACTTCAACAACATAGAGTAGATGAGGATGTGGGTTGATCCAGCCTCCTGCAGCTCCAATCTTCTCATCAGAACAGTTTTATGACAACAGCTGACTCAGACAAACAAACACCACAGTATTTGTTTCTTCTTGCTGCCAGTCTGCCAGGCGACCACCCACCATGCTCGTTGTTTGTAGCAGCAGATTGACTCCATTTATTCTTCCTTTCTGGAGAACTGCATAGATTTTTCCAGGACAGACATTTATAACAGCTCTGTCCAAACTTTCTTTGTGATCTGCCTCCAAAACAAAGCAGTCACTGCCCAAAGTACAACTACTTTGGTTTAATCAATCTTCTGAGCGCTGTTGCATTTTGCAAATAGAGCAAGTCAAACTAGATGTTACGTAGAACAGCAGAAGCTGCAATCTTCTGATCAGAGGGCAGGGTTTGATTGTGCCCTTGGGCTTGGCATGGACCTGCTTTGAGCAGCCTGGCTGGATCATCACCGGAGTTCCACAAAGTCTGGCGCAATTTAATAAAGATGAAAGTTCATGATGGTGCACAGAAGATCTCCTCCATAGTAAATCCGTCTAAGCCTGGCTCACATACCCAGTGTAGACTATTAGTGATAGCTGTTTTGCTTTCCTTTACCAGTTGCCTTCATTGTTGCTGCATCAATCTGCATCACATCTTTGAGAACAGCACAGTGGTTTGTCAACCTCACATCCCATCCACAGTGCCTGAGGGGAAAGGCAGGCCATGCTCATTGTAAATGTTTGTCTTTGTGCAACTCTGTCATTCCACTGTTTCACTCATCCATGTCAAACCCAGACCTGGAGCTAAAATGTCCTCATACCATTCTTTGTAAAATTGCTTCTTCTTGGCTTCCTGCATGCTAAAACGTTTGTCTGTCAGCACCATCAACTAGCTGGAAGTTGCTCCCTATTTTACCTGTTCACATGAGAAATCCATTTTTTTTTAGATTATGATCGGAGAATGCTTCAGGATTCATCAACTTCATGAGGGAACCAAGTCATTTGTTGGCAATTCTTATGTCGCCGCTCTCTACAAAAAGGTCAGCGGTGCTTCTCACAAGAGTTTAATACAAACTGCACAAGAGCTCAGATGAGGTATTCTGTAACAGAGAAAAGGGCAATAATGGAAGCAATATAAAAACACATTGCATTGCTTTTTACTTTAGTGTGCTAGTTCTACCTTCAGACTTGTTGTAATGGAGTCTGGTGGATCAAAATAGCAGCAGGAAAGCTGATTTCCAGGATTTATTAAGTGCAGCCGAGAGTCCGGTGCAGAGCTAGGCAGAGGCCTCTAAATGTGTCCAACAACCTTGTAGTAGGTCAGTCAGTGAGGCAACCTTTTATACCGCTGAAGGTGACAGGAGAAGTGGCTGCAGGTGTACAGAAGGTGTGACCTGCAGAGCCAGACCAAACCACAAACATCCACCTCTCTGCCCAGCTCTTGCACAAAGAAAGATAGAAAGAGACACGAAAGCCAAGAAAAGCACAGATTTAAAACAAAAAGGGTTTCTGTCTTTGTAGTATTACAGTTTAAACTTGCAAAAATGAGATGTAGGCTTTGGAACAATAATACAAAACAAAAAAGATTTGGAACCTCTGTTGTAATCTGTGCTAGTAACTTAAACATAATTATTGAAATTGACAAAAAAGTTCAAGAATTAGAGGTTATGCTTTACTAACTTCCTGTTTTCCAAACATCTTCCAGATCGGTGTATTTCTCTTTGGCTGTGCCGTTAGCCAGTCATTCACTGACATCGCCAAAGTGTCGGTGGGTCGGATGAGACCACACTTCTTGGATGTCTGTCGGCCAGATTTCTCCACCATCAACTGTTCCGTTGGATACATCACCAACTACACCTGCACTGGTAGAGACAGTGAAGTACAAGAGGCCAGGTTTGTGAGAACAAGGATAAAACTGTTTAATGTATTGCTCTAGTGAACATGTGCTCTAAACTTTAAGAGAGAGGGAATTACTGATAGAATTCTTTGTGTCTGCAGGAAGTCCTTTTTCTCAGGACACGCCTCTTTTTCCCTGTATACCATGCTCTACCTTGCCGTAAGTAGCCTTTACAGTCCTGCCGACAGTCAAACACACAATCATGGGAACAATAGCTGTCAGATTGTAGTGTGATTTAAGGAAAAGGGCTGCTCTCTGATTACGGGATTCACTGCTGAAGGAAACCTCGTAACAGAAAGGTCAACCAACCGCTCTGCTGGCTTCATGGCTGGGTTCTGAAGAACACACCTGTTCTTCCAGTGAGCTTTAGCAACTCAGACTCTAATAATAGTCTCACACATCATTTCAAGAGTATAGTATCCCAGTTATTTCCTGCCCTCGGCTCCTCTGTTTATACAGCACACTTGCTTTTGTGCTACAATGAGGTTTGGCCGACTGTAAGGTGGACTTGGTTCTTACCGTGGGTTCAGTAAAAGTTCTGGCGTATTGTGTTCTGCTGCCAAGCCGTGAGAGTGCTATGTGGGTATTCCCCAGCCTTTGGGTGAACCTTCAGCCCCATTTTGGTCAGAGGAACAGATGAAAAAGAGCAAGGGAAACTGCAGGGAATGAATGGAGTCGTTCTGCATCCAAACCGCATCGTGACACACTAGACAGAGTGTTCCACTTGTGGCAAACTCAGAACTGATGCCAGCCGTAAACACACAGATCCATTGCAGCTGAAGGAGTGGAATACAAAAAGATAAAACCCACATCAGGGGTTTCCTTTGGAGAAACATGAGTCAAATGCTTTTTTTCTTAATTGAAAAAAAGCTGATAGAGTTGCAGGGCAGAGGTGTGGAAAAGAGAACCAAGTATGTCAAATAGGAAAACTTGGACAGTTCCATCAGATCTACAGCAAGCAGCTTGATTGATTGACAATGGTTAACAGCCAATCAGGATGCAGAACACAATGCATTGTGTAAAAAAACAAACGTGCAAAATATCCAGGAGACAGCGAGTGCACGAAAGGTGAACTGGGATGTACCAGGGAAACACTGTAATTAGATGTTAAGTTATTTTCACACCAAATAAAAAAAGAAAGATTGGACAGATTGTTGAAATCTGAATTTTGAATCTGAATTTTGAATCTGAATCAAATGGAAATTCAGTTAAAATTAATGTACACATTTTTGAATTTGCTTTTAAGAAAACAAATATTCTGTAATGAACAATAGAGTTCTAATGTAAAACTGTTCATAGAAAATAAATGCTCTGTTTTCTTTTTAAATTTGCTTTTCTTGCTGCACAGAAAGGGTCAACTTAAAAGTGTTATTCATCTTTCTTTTTATCGGTTGTTACCACAGATCCTCAATGAACTTTAGAACAAACAGTCGTCAATTTAATAAAGTCTAATGTTTTGCACTTCAGTAGAAGAACTGCTGCCCACATGTCGTTCTCCATTAAAAACACTATCAGGTCTTTGTTTGGTCTTCATCAAAGACTGTGCCCACAACATAGAGGTCTACAGATCTTTTCACTCTTGGGTTTTTTCCCTCAGCCTTGACTGCTGTGCTTCATTTCAGCATGTGTGTGATGCACACCTCATCCTCTAACCACAGCCTCGTGCCATCTGCTAAAAAGCTGTCTGCAATCATGATGCATGGTGTTTCCTTGCATGGTTTGGTGTTGCATTGGCACATAAGTTGGTTGAAGCTCAAAACTTTTTAAGGTTGTATACAATGGATACAAACCACACGCAGCAAGCAGCTGCTGTCCATTTCACCTAATGTGCTTTATACAAATCAATAAAATAACATCTTTTGTATTTTAGAAATAACAGGTCTGGACCACAGCAATGCTTTGAAGTGTAAGAACAGAAGAGGGGAAGGCGTGTAAATGCAGTTTATTCTCTGATTCTTTGTCATGTTGTGTTTGTTTGTGATTTGTCTGGTTGAGAGCACAAACCCCTCATTGGAATGCTTTTGAATTCCCCTAAAAACCACGGGACTTGGTGTAGCTCGTTTCCCTCTGTCATGAGAAGGTGCCAAGGCTTCTTTTGTTGCGTCTTATTGTTTTGTTTTGTTTTCATCCAAACTTGCTTAAAGCTAAGCGGTCAAGAAGCCGCAGGCCTGTAGACTGTCTGACAGCAGTTCTGATCACTGGTCCTTGCCCATTCCCTGAAGCCTGACATTCAAACATCTCTGCTAGGGAGGAGATCAAGACTCAAAAGAATGGGAGGGATCATTTCCTCTGCTCCTGCAAGGAGAATGACAATGCTAGAGTGCTGCAGAGGAAGCATACAGGAGATCCACGCCTTCAGGGGCTTGTTACTCTCTGTGTGAATCTGCAGATTTTTGTCTTTATATATTATCTGCTAATTATATGTGAGCAACTTTCTGGAATGCAGCGAGATGGGGGCATCACAGAACATTAGCGTCAGACAGGAAGAGTTTTACTGATGCAGAACCCAGGCTGCTCTCCGCTCTGCGTGTTAAGCTGAGGGGAAAACAACAGCGAGTCTGGCTGAGAGGCTGCAGCCTTAGATGGTGACCTTGGATTGAAGCATTCCTGTTTTAGTTCGCCTGAAGCCTTCATCAGAAAACAGTATGGTGGAGGGGTTGCATCTGTTTTATCTTCTGTTCGCTTCAAAACACAGCAGAGTTCACTGCAACTAAGGGTTGTAGGATCATGTGTGGTGGAGTGTGTGTATGTACTTGGAGTCCCTCTTGTACTTGTGCTGTTTTCACAGCTTAGATGTAAAACCATAAATTAGTCAGTCCGGGTCAGACGGTCAGCTGTTTGTTTCAAAAACACAGTTACTGCAGGTAAAAGGGCAGCAAGAATACCAGCAGCTGTGAGTGACTGAGACATGACGCAATGAGGCTGGCAGTGCCTCAGTAGGACTGCGTGGATTACACTTTTTTCATAATGGCAGTCAACACTATTTCTGCTACATAATATTTCTTCTCTCTGTGTTGGCAGTTCTATATCCAGTCCAGATTTACATGGAGAGGTGCTCGACTTCTGCGCCCGCTGCTCCAGTTCACCGTGTTGATGATGGCCTTCTACACCGGCTTGTCGCGCGTGTCTGACCACAAGCACCACCCCACGGATGTCTTGGCGGGCTTCGTGCAGGGAGCTCTGGTTGCCTACTGCATCGTGAGTTAGACACATCCAATACATCAAAAAGCATTGCCTGATAAAACTGAATGCCGGGGCTTTTGCTCGTGAGGCAAATCCAATTTTGTTCCATTCTTACTTTTAAGGAAAGAAATGGCAGATGCAGAGAATCTGACTCTTTAATGAGTAGCACTTTGCTTGGAGCTGAGCCCTTTTTTAAGTGCATATATTTTCATGTCCTGCAAGTGTCTTCACTTTTTGGGACATGTCATCACAGCAATAGACAAATCATTTTGTAACCTCATCATTAAACTAAGCCCAGAAGGAAAGGAAAACGGAGTCTGGGTCAAAAGCAAAAGTGGGGAAATAAAATTTTTTAAAAAAGGCAGTGAATAAGACAGAAAAGTTAGAGCTTTGATGCCAGAATGAGGTCTTTCATTACTTTGTTTTCTTTCACTTGCTCACTCTGATTCTGTCATTTTAGTGGACTCCTGAAAAACTCTGCTGCCTCTGGCAAAAATATTGAACATGAACGTGGAAAGAATTAGCGTCATAAAATTAAGCAAGAGCTTGGAAGTGGCGCCTTGGCACGCACAGGCACACTGTGAATCACACACAGCATGGCAATGCGTTCCAATCCCTGGGTTTTTCAGGGGTTCCTGAGCAAAAATGGAGTGAAAATATATGGCTTGATTGTGTACTAGCTGGGTGTAGCTCAGTCTTTTTTGTAGCTCAGTCTTGACAACTCACTAAGCGTCAGCAAGAAATGTGCTCAGCTTGTGAACCTCATCGCAAAAACTGCAGATCAGGTGGAAAAAGACTAGAACGAAAGTGACAGGAAAAGAAGAGTGGTGTCTGAGTCCAGCCTCAAACAAGGGTTAGCTTGAACCAAATCAGCTATTCCACTGGTCTGCTGCTCGCAAAAAGGCAGCTTAATATGTGCACATCACTTTATTCACAAACACATGCACACATGGGAACACACAACCAAACCATGCCAACTCAGACAATGTGCTTGGTTTTACAGTCCTTCACACCCTCCTCTGATTTGCCCCATCTTTGGAGAAACACATCTGTGAATACTTAGCTGCTTCAGCCTTTCAGCATACAGCAGAGCACAAATACCTGACAGCAGATGAGTGGAGGCCTGAGAGAGGACGTACGAAGCCTTTGGAACTCACAAATGTTAGTGAAGTATTAATAATCAAGGTGTACACGTCTTTAAAACTTCAGGCAGCAGCTGCTGGTTTGATTTTCTTTCAACTAAGAAACTACAGAAGAAAAGCACAGTTCTGACTCTGAGATGATCAGAACCAAATGTTTTTTTTTCACATCCACACTTGATTTCCTGCATGAGCTGTTGGTGAAGGATAATCTGTTTTTTGAAAATTGAAATGAAATTGCATTATTTACATACTAATTCTTTTTTTAATCAATTGACAGCACTAGTTTAAATACAAACTGTCACCCTTTGGTCTACAGTAGTGTCAGGACGTTTGATTAGCAACTGATCTCATGTGAAAACAAACAATATATTTAGAGATACATATGTAGAAGCTTTTGACCCATTTTCCTAAATATAAGTTCATTTTAATGTCCTTTGACATCCAAACCAAGCTTCTGCAGTTTGTTTCAGTTTCAGTCATTTGAAAGTGAGAAACTGCTGAATGTAACCCGAAACAATGGGGGCTGAAGGCTTTGTACTGCGTGTATCATGGGCAGGAAGCGGAAAGGTCACGATAAGTGCTCTGCCGTGGCAGTTCAGGGGTGATAGGTTGGAGGCTGGATGATGCAGAGGCTGGGTCAGCTACTACCATTGCACACACATGGGAAACTAGCTCCGAGTGTTTCCCACAAAGAGCTCGCGTGACTCCCAGAGATACGACCTCATATCCTCTCTGCTTTCCCAGCGGTAACAGACCACATTAGATAATTGCAGATTAACAAAAACTTCATTTTAAAGCAAATTACATTTTAATTCATCTACACACAACCCACTGGCCTTTTTTTGTGGTCACCAAATGTTGAGCTGCTTTGGATGAGCAGATCAGAAGGCGCTACCTTCCCTCGCAGCATGAAGTCACGTTTCAGACTTCTTCTCTAACATTTAGGCAAACTTTGCTGCTGTTTCCTTAGATGCGTGAGTGTTGTTCCTGAGCATTAAGAATAATACTTACGAGCTTCTCACAGGACCGGATGCACAGTGGGCTGTGTGACAGAGTTTGCGCTGAATGGCAGCTTTTTACCTCCCTGCGTCAGAGCAAGCTGCTCTTGGCTGAAATGTTGGGGTTTAGTTGTGCCTAAATGAATTTCCTGTTGCTTCACAACCCACCCCAGGTCTCTCTGGGTGGAAGTGGCCGTCCAACTGTAAAACAAAAAGTTGCTTCCACTCATGCCCAGTGTTTGAAGTCGGAGGTCACCACAACCTCAGGAAGACATTTCATGTTGCCCTTTTGTCTTCTCCTTTCCCTCTTTTCCTATCAGCCTGCCCTGAATCCCTGTAGGACAATTTCAGGTTCTGATAAATTATTGTGAGTCAAACTTACATCACTTCTTTCAGTATCATTACTCATCACTTCTGGTTTGGAACTGCACAGTGTGCCGGGGCTGATTGGTGTTTTTTCCCCTTGTGAAGTCACCATGTGTGTAAACTTGTTCTCTTATTATCAGCTCATATCTCTTCTGCAGAGAGCAGTTGCTTGCCAGCCTTGATGACGCTGAACTGGCTCCTGTTCCTTCTTAATCATTCATACAACCATGCTTTAGTAATGCAGTCTTTCTGTTAGAAAGCATCAGTGAGTTTTTGCATGTTGAAGGGCTTTTTCCTCTCCTGACAGGAAGTATATAAAACATGGGATCATTTCCTTTTTGAAACGATCTGGACTAAACTGTAATATATTTATGATATATTACTTGGAATGAAGTATGCATATTGTTAATCATTGTCTTTTTTGATTGATTTTTTGCATTCTTTTCAAAGCATCAGCTGGTCAAACCAAACTAAACTATTAAGTTAAAATCAAGCATTTTTTTACTCAGCTGACTTTGCATTGTTTTGGTCAAATTGTTTTATACACAAATTTGCTTAAAATGGGAGAAAATATAGTGAGAAGGGAAAAACAGGATCCCTTTGAGTGAAACTTCAGTGAAAAGATTTTTAGTGAAGAACAGCAATTTCATTTGATCCCACCATCTAAGAAACTGTTTTTATCTTGACAGAAAGTGATCAAATCTGCTCTTTGTGTCACACGAACTATTCTGTTTCATCTTCCATAAGCCCTTACTTCTGCTCTGTTTGAACTATGTGCCCCCTCCCCAGGTTTATTACGTATCAGACCTCTTCAAGCCCAGCGAGAAGGTGGTCATGCCCCCGCCCTCCCCCATCAAGAAGGAGTTGCTCCCTTCATCGGACATGATCGAGAGGAACAACCACCACAACATGGTGTAGGGGAGGCCGCACCCTTCCTGTGTCTGAGGAGCCAATCACGGAGCTGCTCACCTCCCATCGGACAGTAGAATGTAGCAACAAGAGACTAGCTGCTTTTTAAACTGCACCCCCCTCCCTCTGCACTGCCCAAAGGGCAGATGGGGGTGTCAGGTTTATGATATGAACAGCAAAAGTCCAATCTGACTATCCAGTATTATTATGTACTCTTCCTGTAAGCCTTTCTTCAACTGCCCTTTTATGCATAAAAAGAATCAAACACAGTGAAGACTGGACAGGCAGAGCCGAGGGTTTAATCTCAGATGGAAGTATGAACCACACCAAGAGAAAACACTTTTGAAGAAAGGCTACTAAAAAGAAAAAGATCCAGATTGAAAGAATAAACGCAGACCCTGTGCCTGACCAGAGAGGGATGCTCCTCCTCTAAACTCTGTGGCCTTGAATCACCACAAACAACGTCCTAAACTAAAGCAGGGGTATTACTGCATGGAGCAGCAGAAACAAATAGTGACAGAATAGAAAAATTGAACTCTTAGCACTGTTTTAACATCATTGTTCAAATCACCACTTGCTGCCTGAGGTGTTTGGCTGAAAGAAGGTTGATGGGCCTGACATGAGACAGAAGCTTTGACTCTTCAGTCATTTCATTAAGACCCATTTAAGTTTTGGTTCTAAAGGATCACACATTTCCACTACTTCTAAGACGGGTTACAGAACAGCGATGCCCTCTAAGCCGAGATGTCTGTCTGCAGGTCAGCATGTCAACCTTTTGTCAGTGGCCCCTTGGAGCAGCCTAAACCCGGGATGTTGCCGTTTTTGAGGTTAGACGTCGTGATGGGGGGAACATTCTGTGAAAGAAGGAAGGCTGATACCTCAGCCTCCCCACACCTACCTTAGAGGCGTGGCCGTGCCATTGACCTTCAGGTGTCAGAGCGTGTCAAGATTCCTAAACAGGAAGGCTGTAGGTGGTTAAAGTAAAGGAGTGTGGCCTGTCACCTCTGAGAATGGAACACTGCTAAACACAGCTAAACTGGCACATTTTTTGGAATGATTTGGGCTCTTTCTGCTGGCAGGAGGTGCCCACGCCCATCACTCATTGGCGATGAATGTTCATCTGTGTGTGTGAGTGTGTTTTGAACCTCTGTGTTGCGTTTGTGTGGGTACATCTGTCCTTGTACACCTCCTGGGTGGGGCTAAATGTGTGCATGTCTCACCCCAGAAACCTCCTCCTGATCAATGGTGTGGCAAATGGAACACATGGTCAGCTATGCCAGGTCTGTGTGTGTGTATGTGTGTGTGTGTGTGTGTGTATCATTGTCTGTTTAGAAGAAATCTGTGCAAATGTTAGAAAAACTGTGGATCTTAAATGTTTATGCTACGGAGCGTCTTGAATCTTGCATGTTTCTAGCCGGTCCTGTGTGATCGCTCACAGCTGTAAAGCAGCAGACACACATGTCCTTTTTATTTATAGCCTACTCAGAAATCCTCATCCAAGTACCTGTGCCACCATGTTGCACATCTCTTTCATTGTGCCGTCCGTCCCATCATTTCACAAAGTGTTTTCATTCTTTTTATAAATAATGTATAGATCAGTGAAATTAACTTTTTTAAAGATTGTTTTCTTAACATGTTTAGATAAATCCACTATGAATGCAGATCTGTGCTCGATGCAAAAGTGCTGCTTAAAAAAGCATTGGTTGACAGATATTTGCATCAATATAACAAAACTATTGTAGATTGTAATAGCTACAATTGTTATTTACATTAGAAGACATACATCCTCAGTTGTACTGAAATGCAATATTGGTATTTTTATATTGTCTGTTTTTGTAAAAAAAAATAAAATAGTATTAATACTTTTTTCCGCTAAATGTACCTAGCTGCATTTGATATGCTTTTAAATAAAAAGCTTAACATGTACATGTTTGTGGTTTGTCATGGTGGTTTGTATTTACTAACTGAACAAACACATTTTTATTGAAACATTGAGATCACTTCAGTGCATGATCCTGCTGTGAACTTCTCATTCACCTCTAGGACGGATTAGGAATAAACAACGCAATGATGATCTAACTGCAAACTTGCTTTCTAGTTACTTGTTTGAAACAGTAATGTGTTACATTTTTTTTACATCATTATCATTTTAATGGTGAAATAAATAAACATAAAATCAATTCCAAACTTATTCCATAAAAGAAAAGAAAGACGGGGAAGAAGAGAGAAGGATGTCGGGGTGGGAGGGTGGCACAAAAGACAGGGGTAAAGGGTGGGTACAGACGTTGGAGGATGACTACTGGGGCGGGAGGGTAGAATCATAAAAAAACAGGTAACATGATGCTGGAAGTTTACAAACATACCTGCTGGCTCAAGAGTCTTCGCAAACTTGTCAACATCCAGTTCACACGCACACTTATGCAGACAAACGAACAAACACATGTAAAGCATTTCATTCTGTCACATAAAATAATTGTGCAAAGGTGAGCCGACACCTGTGCTCAAGTGGATGTTTATGTTAAGCTGAAGAGGATGATGGAATGTAAAAAAAAAAAGGAGGAAGAATTTCCGGCCATCCCCACACCAAGACCTCAGTCGAAGCTGCAGGGGCGGGCCGCCCCCCCCCCCCCCCCCCCCTCGCACCCATACTGTCATACTGTGGGCCCACGGAGAAGATCCACCTGCCCGTCAGTCCGGCCAAGCACCCAGACCAGGGCCCACAGGACCGCCACACGGGCCCCCAAAACCTGAGAGCAGTGAGGTACGGAAGCTCAGAGTGCAAGCCCCAGCCCAGCCAGAAGAGCAGCCCTCCCACCGCGCCAGGGGGCCCAGCACGGGGCTCCACCCCGAGAGCCCCACCACCTCAGACAAACCACCCAACACCACCCAGGAGTTCCAAGCATCCCCCCACCCCAGCCCCGGGTACGAGCCAAGGCCCCCCAAGGGAGACCTGCCCCCAAGCTCCAGACTGCCGCGGAGATCCAGAAGAGAGCACGGCGGGGGTCAGCCACCCCCACCTAGAGGAGGGATGACCAAGAGAAGAGGGGGTCACCGAAGGTATAGAGAAGATAGCCTGACCAGATTCTCCCAATGTTGGAATTTAGAAGGGGCCCGGCCCCCGAGGACAAGGACCAAAACCCGCACCATAAATACATGGACACTCTCTGGGGTCAGATGGAATGTGATCCCCACTCATGGTCTTTGCCAGAGACCTAAGGGATCCCTCTCTCTTTGTGGGGAGGGGACCACCAGGCCCAGGGGGCCGACACCCAGGAGACAAATCAGCCGCTGAGGGGCTTGTTCCCTTCGCCAGGGATGGGGTAGGGGACAGAAGATCAGTAGTCCAACCTTCCTTGTGTAATGTATTTGTGTGTGTGTTGAGGTGTGTTTCTTGAGGTTTAAAGGGTGTGTGTAATAAAGGGTGCAGCTAAAATTGGTGAGCAGGGCACTAAGAGGGACAACTTCTGATTGCTCACAGGGATGTCCAATTACCCTCTCACCAAGGAGCCCTAAATGTCTACGGTGCAGTTAAAATTGAAGGGCAGAGCACTGGGAGGACATCTCCTGCTTGCTGGCAGTGATGTCCAAGCACCCCCCAACAAGAGTCCTACATGTCTGAGGTGCACTTAAAACCAAGAGAAGGGGGCAAAACTATGCGGAAACCACGAGAGGGGGCACCACTGCCCAGTGGCTCCGCCCCCGAGGTGCATCGCAAGCTGACCCCCCCTTTCACCCTAATAAGTGGTCATAGTCAAATGGTTTTGTTTACAAGCTTTGTTCCGGAACAGAAAGGTCCATTTGACTGCAGTCTGAACACAGGCCAAACGCAAGCTTCAGGACTCGATCCGAAACAAATTAAGTGAACTTGGACCAAAACAAATAATTATGCCAATCTGAATACACCCTGAAATTAAGGGGGTCTATTTGCAGAAGCTTAATGCAGAAGGAAAATCCCAAAAAAGTAAAGAAACCTCAGTGGCCATGATTTAACATGCATCATAAAATTACTCAAGAATAAACAAGAAAATCTGCATAAAACTAAAATAAAATACTCAGTAGACATTTACTGTACACAAAAATTAACTACAGTGCAAGAAGAACACAATGAGAAATTTTTGGGGATTTGACATTGGTTGTGTTTGTGCAGGCCCTAAATCGACTCCTTACTGGGATGTCTTGTTTCTGTGAACAGCTGGCAGGCCTGGACTTGGCCATGCTGTTACAGAGGAGGTCCATGTTGTGGTCCTGATTGGCAGCTGCAGAGCAGAGCTGGCAAAGGGCAACCAGGGGGAAAGCCAAGGTCCTTACACAGTTCCCGTCCTCAATCACACAGTACAGCACATCCACTTTTCCATTCGGTTTACATGACTAACAGTTTACGTCTTGATACTCTGCCTTTTGTAAAACTTCCGTTCCAACTTCCTGCTGGCAGGAGAAAAGCTTTTGATTGATGCTGATGTTGACAATGTGACAAACTGTGGAGGGATTACGAACTCCTCGGCAGAACGACACGTTTCTCCACCCTGGGTTTTGGAAAGGTTTTTGAAACTGTGATAAGTCTAAGAAATGTGAAATAGTCCAACAAAATTGTTTTCTCCCTTCTATGGTCAAACGTTTTGGACTTTTGGGCATCCAGCATATAAAGGCTTCAAGCAAACATACTCTATAACAGAGTTTAAGAACAGCACCGACGTTTCAATGCCTTTGTGCAGTTTGACAGCTGGTGTGTGTCAGCAGCAGCAGCCGTGTGCTCCTTTGCTCTGCTGGCTGGACTTTATGTGAGATTCCAGTGTAATTGCCATTCCTCTCAGAGAGGACATCCTAACTGAAAACAGATGTGTGTGTGACACCACATACTGAATGACCAAACCAAAATAATGCACTCTGAAAGCAGAAGATGTGTCACATGGAGGAATGAGAATTGACGGACTGCAGTGAAAAACTGTACGAATGGCAGTTTGGTAGGGTTGTGCAGATGGGTGGAAAGAGTGGCTCTCAGCTGGTGATCCACAGCAGGGCTGCCTAACTTTTTTCTTTTCCTGCCCTGAAGTGACTGCAGCCGTAAATGACCCACTGGCAAACATGATATAAAAAGCAACAAAGTGTGACAAGAATCTCACTGTAGGCTGTTCTTGTTCGCTTTAAATGCCGCAAGTGAGGGCTTATGAGAACGATGGAGCTCAGGCACTGTGAGGGTAGTGCCTCCAGAAGAGCTGTAAGACGGCCTTTTCTCTTCACTACAGAAGCACTGTCAGACCGGAGAGAAGTGTCTGGTCAAGACTCTACACTTCTTTGAGGTAAATAAGAGCAGAAATTCTGAGCGATCAAAAGTTTGCAGCCGGTCAGTGTCTGTCCTGCAGGCTTCCAAGAACACTGCAGGTAAGAGGACAAAATGAGCCAAAGTCAAAAGATATATTACGTGTATAAGGTATACTTTTCTTTAGCGCATTGATGTGTTAAAGACCCTAACCCTAACCCGATAGCCTTAGGAGTTTCAAATGGAGACAGATGGAGAAGTGCTTTCACCTCCTGTTAGATGGGCAATCATTAAAAGACAAAAATCTGCAACAGGAAATGAGGCAGCCTTTCAATGAATCAAAAAATAGTTTCATTTTTAAAAGCATTAGCCCAATTTCTTACGAATCTTCAACATTAAATTAAATCAGTGCTATCAGTAATTAAAAAGTGGGACAACAACAACTCTATCAGCAGCCAACACCATACTGTGACTTTTCTTATTTTCTACAGAAGTAAAATTCATGCAAAAAATTGCTAAAAAGACTGGCCATGAGGAAGGGTAATTACATCCCTTGGATTTCTTGTTGTCCCTCAAACTTGCCTTATTCCTTCACCTCATTTACTTGTTTGACTAACAACAGTCAAATATGTCAACAGGACAGACAGTAGTCCACACTGAAGAGGTCGCACTCCCTGAAAGAACAACAGCAGACATTGAAGACAGTTATAAACACCTCGGAATTCCTTTAGGAAAATTACATCCTAGAACAGGCAACAAGGAAAACCACACATACATATATTTGTATACAAATACACTTGCTGGCCACTTCGCTAGGTATGGGGGAGACCGGGTAAAGTTGTAACACGGGTCAGTTGTAAACAATTGCAGTTTCTCCAATCAGGAACAAGTAAATAGTCATCTGATTCACCCTGCACATGCTCAATTGAGTCTCTTGTCTACACATGAAAAATAATTTCCTTGCAGCAAGCACAGCTAAATTTAGAAGAAAAAAATACAATTTGAGGTAAGAAAGTAATTTTTTTAACTCAAAAGTTTTTTTTAAGTACATAGCTTGGTTTATATTTAACCATTTCAAACACATATCATGTTAATCATGCGTTTGTTGTACTTTATATCAGTCAAGTTGTTGATTGTAATGTTTTAGCGTTTAGCTGCAGCACGAGCTACCTCCTTGCTAATACCCTTAGGGACAGTGGTAACACACCTGCATGGGGTCAGATGTAACAGTTTAGAAATGTTACAATTTACCCCAAATAGGTTTTAACAAATGTATGAGTGAAAGTGTGATTTTAATTAACCTTTTTTTTTTAGCATGCCTAGATCTCGGAAGAGAAAGACTAATAGGGGTGTGCCTCTTGACATTCTGGAAAGAGCATCCACCGATGTCAAACTTCCCCAAGTGGATATAACAGGAACAAAGGTGTTCGCTGATGAACAAGAGAAGATGTTAACAGAATATCTGAAAAAGACTGCTAATGCATACTATTGACTGTGTCCAAGAGAGGTAAGAATAGATGGAAACTGATAAATATTAAGTCAGGCAAAGTTTTATATGTCATACAGGTGGTAGTGTAGAGTTTAAGAATAGTTAATCTATTTTATATGTTTACAGGTAAGAGAAACTGCATACCAACTTGATGTAAAATATGGCTGCAAACATCCAGAGTCATGGGAGAAGACTTCAACTGCAGGTCCAGATTGGTTTTCTGGCTTCATGAAATGAAACCCAACTCTATCTAGTAGTATTGCTGAGGCTATCAGCCTTGCACAGTTTCAAAAAACACAGTGTGTCACTCATTTTTGAAAAACTTGGTGAAGTTATAAAAAGACATAACTTGAATGTTGATGAAACTGGTATCACTACAGTTCAGACGCCGGACAGAGTTGACCAAAAAGGTTGGGGAAATGACATCTGCTGAAAGGAATTCACTGGTGTCAAATGCATGTGCAATCAATGCCATTGGCAACACAATTCCTCCCATATTTGTGCTTCCTTGCATTCATTATGCAGACCACTTTGTACGAGGTGGAAGTATTGGAAGTGGAAATAAATCTGGATGGAAACAGGAAGATAATTTCCTGATGTTTCTCAAGCACTTCGCGAACAAAAAGTAAAGCTGGAGAGTAAAGTACTTCTTCTCTTATATAACCATACATCACACCTCTCTGTTGCAGCCATTGACTTCTGCAAGATAAATGGCATAGTGATGCCAACATTTCCTCCACACACCAGTAACAAGGTTCAACCTATGGGTCGAAGTGTCTATGGGACACTCAAAAAGATGATAAACTCAGTAAGTGATTCTTGGATGAGAATGGACCCTGGAAAGACCATGACAATACATGACATACCAGGTATTGTAAAAACAGCACTTCCTGCTGCAGCAACACCAAAGAACAGACAAGCAGGATTCCAATGCTCTGGAATTTGGCCATTTAATCCAGCCACATTTGAGGAATGTGATTTTGCGCCTTCACAACTAACAAATCGACCAGATCCAGCTTTTCAAATCACAACCTTAGATATTGATCAAGTTTGGTCCCCATTTGCAAGCCAAGTTTCTCCTCCAACTACTGAGCAAGTTTCTGCTTCTACTGCTGAGCAAGTTT
>BSAI01000018.1:289713-312305 GCA_036245035.1 Adrianichthys oophorus
CTACTGCTGTACAAGTTTCTGCTCCAACTACTGAGCAAGTTTCTGCTCCAACTAATGAGCAAGTTTATGCTCCAAGTACTGAGCAAGGTTCTGCTTCTACTGCTGTACACGTTTCTGCTCCAACTAAGAGCAAGACTCTTGTCCCCCCACTAAAAGAGTAACAAGCTCTGCTAAAGGCAACCAGGCTATCCTTAACTTTAGCCTATTTGTTGTGCGACTCTTACCGAAAGCAGGACAACAGAAACCTGCTTTAAAAGGAAGAAAGAAAAGATGAACAGCAATACTTACTGATACTCCTGTCAAGATGGCAATAGAAGCAGCACATAAAATGAGGTCCAAGACAGTTAAGCGTAAAATAAACTTGCCAAATAAAATTCTGAGAGAGAAATGAGGGAAAGAAAAAAAACCTTCATGTGTACAAAAGAAAACTCCAGAACAGAAAAAAGTGAAAACTCGCATCATTGAGCCACAAGAGATGATAAAAATTTCTGTATCCTCCTCTGTATCTTGTATTCTGTTTCCTCCTCCCCCTGTCAAACTGCTGATTTCTAATATGCCAATCACATGGCAACAACTCAATGCATTAAGTCATGCAGACATGGTGAAGATGATCTACTGAAGTTCAAACCGAGCATCAGAATGGGGAAGAAAGTTGATTGAAGTGACTTTGAACGTGACATAGTTGTTGGTGCCAAATGAGATGGTCTGAGTATTTCAGGAACTACTGATCTACTGAGATTTCACCCACAACCATCTCTAAGTGTGGTAAGTAGGTCATGCCTGCTGATTTATTAGGTTGCGCATGGACACGTCTAGTTAATTAGGATGTTGTGCTTTAAAAGCCCTCCTCCTTTGCCTTTTGGCATGAGCCCTTTTGGTTGCCGTACACGAGCTACCAGGAAGTGGAGTGTGGTTGCGCAGGCAGGTAAGTCAGGTTTGGTGCATGCGTGGATTTAATTCGTATGGGAACTCACGAGTAGACTCGTCCACAGTTCCCTCTATATGGCCAGTCAGCTGGTTTTGTTTTTCCAGATTTGCTGCTGCACGCTGTTCTTCCCTCCCCGCAAATAAGGGATTCAAGCTGCTGCTTTGCCTTCGCTGTTTTATTTCTTGGTTCCCATACGGGTTTCCCCCTTCCTCTCGCAGCGTTGGGACAGAGTCGGACGGACATGGCCGCCGTACGGAGGAGACTGCATTCCGCTACGGCCTCTCACTGAACTGAACCCGAGGTAGGGGATTGCTGTTTGGTGATGGGTTCCGGCGTGCCGTGTGGTCCGAGCAGCCCCAGCAGCCCCAGGTGGCATTGTTGGTTAACCTTTTTCTTAACCAGTGTTGCCACATAAGGTTTACAGAGAATGGTCAGAAGTAGATAAAATATTGAGTGGGTGGTTAGTTCTGTGGGCAGAAATGCCTTGTAGATGCCAGAGGACAATGATCAGACTGGTTCCAGCTGATTGAAAAGCAACAGTAACTCAAATAACCACTGGTTAAACCAAGGTCTGCAGAAGAACATCTCTGAACACACAACACGTCCAACATTGATACAGATGGGTTACAGCAGCAGAGGAACACAGTGGGTACCAGTGAACAGGAAACTGAGGCTACAATTCACAGAGGATCACTAGAACTGGACAGCAGAAGATTGGAAAAACATTGTCTGGTCTGAGTCTCCATTTCTGCTGCAACTTTCAGACGATAGGGCAAGGAGAAAGATGGAAAAAGAACAGAGAAGTAGACATCAATTAACTTTACAGATGTTGGACAGAAGAACTGCTAGGGATTAATCTATTTCAGATAAGCATCTACCTACACTTTGTGCATTTTATGACCAAAAAGACCCTTCCCCTAAACATACCACGTGAAGCTCAGTCTCCAACTGCAGGTTTGTGCAGAGGGCTATGACTATTGTAAATTTAAATCTTCTGATCTCACTTACCTCTACAACTCCCTGTATGGAAAAGACATTAGTCACGTTGATCCTGAATGGTGCATTGGTCAGGTCAGAAAAAGAGCACACACATGTAGCAGCTTAGCCTTTTTTTTTTACACGGCAGGGTTTCAACACATGCCCAAGAGTTTTATTGGTGGGTCTTTCACTTTTTGTATTGAGATCAGATTATTTTGGCAAGAATAGTGGTAAATGTATGCATTTACAAACGCTAGCACAAAACCATCAAATGTCACAGTGAAAGTGCAAAGTGAAGGTTTGCTTCAAGTGCCAACATTTGGTTTAAAAGAAGAAAGAAAAGGGAAGGTGGAAAAATACAGGAAAAGTAAAAGAGGTTATGCAGCCATCTCTTACTCAACCCAAACCTGGGCTTCATGCTCCCACAGAGTAGAAGCTAAAACTTGATTTACAGGTCAGCTCGTGAGGAGGAGTCCAGCACCGTAATATCTGTTGTGTCATTCTGCAGGAAGCCAGCGATGAGGTCAACACTCACAGACCGTCCGTTCTCTTGTTGACAACAGGCTCCGTGCAAGTTTTACATGTTTGGTCTGTTCATCGAGCTCACAAAGTATGATGTTTTTATTAAGGAATTTAAGGAGTTAACAGGTCATGGACAGTAATTTGGCTTTAACCTAGAATTGAATAGCTATAATAATTGTGATCTAACCATTTTATACATTTTTTCTTATGAAAAAATAAAAGCAATAAGATACATTTTTCTTCTCCTTTTATACTATGAGACAAAATATTCATTCAATAAAAGACACTATTAATAATGTCAATTAAATTAAAAGAGTATTTAACTGACGTTTGTCTAAAGTATGGACATTTTTCTTTTGCATGAATTTCTGCAGTTGTATTCCAACTTTCAGGACCAAATCACAAGTTTGTTTTTAGCCAATAAAGGCAAAAAGCCAGGACCAGCACAGAAAGATCAAGTACGCTTTTCAACTAAAGCATCTATGTTTTGTGCAGGATTTTTTGGTGTTCCAAACTAGTTCAAGTAAAAACAACCTCACCGTGAGATTTTGTGTCAAATGCAATATGTGTAGTGTTTGAAGTTCTTGAAGTTTTTGAAGGATATATTGATTAGCTGCTTTGAAAATGAAAGGAATTTTAAGGTAAATGGTACACTTCTTGTAAATTAGCTTGCATGTAGAGTGAATGAACTTCATTTCGAAGAGTTAGAACACTTTCATAGTTGGGAGACTTGAACTGTTATTAGACTGTTATTTCAGTCTTTCCTGGAGACTTTTCTGGTTCTCATGAAGAATTTTTGTTAAAGTTTAACTTCACATATCCTCAAATCTATCAAGTAGCTGCTGTTTTCCCTTTTTTGTGTGGACCCTTCGGGGCAACTCAAACACAGCAAATCATTCCCTGCTCTTTCATCTGTCCATGTTTGGATAATTGTACGCGGTGTTGGGGGTAACGAATTACAAAGTAGCGAATTACTGTAATTTAATTACTTTTGCTGGTAATGGAGTGACATAATGAATTACAGTTCAAGTTTCAGTAATTAATTACAATTACTGGGCCAAAAAAACCCTCATTACTTAGGTTTTGTAGGCGCTGACATTTTCTCTCAGTTAGATGAAACAAAACTGAGATCAATTTAAAACAAATCAGAGTAACTGAGTAACTGGCACATACGCACACACATAAATGGTCAAAGTACAGACATGCGCTCTTTACTGCAGTCACAGTGCTTTCCAAACTGGCTCAAAGATGAGACGAAAAGAGATGCTGTCCTGAAAGGAGTCCTGTCGTCTCCACAGAGCAGCAGGTGATCAGCAGAGCAGAGATCTGCCCGTGAACTGATGTGTCTGTTACCAATGAAACCACTCTAAAGCCGCTCTTTGGTCTGAAAGACAAGAGTCCGCTCCTTCCTGGGAGACATTTTTTCTATAACGATGCATCCTGTCTAACTTTATTTTTTTCTCTAAGCTGCCTAAGCTACTAGTGCTCATTATGAGTTTGCGCTCAATGGGCTCTGCAAAGGTGGTGGTGGTGGTGGTGGTGGTGGGGGTGGCGGGGGGGGGGGGGTGCATAGTTTGATAGACTTCCAGCAGCGCCGAACTGTACACTAAAGACAGATGTAAAGAGAGAGAGAGAGAGAGACTGTTGCAGCTCATTGTCATGGAATACATAAAGTCAGCTAAAATGTACATGGAGGCATTTCATAGTTCTTAGTGTTTCCAAAAAACTTGTTTGGTATCAGATTTGATAGAGATGAATATGAATATAATAGTATTTTGCAGATCTGACTTTAAGCTGTAGCATTGACCACATATGTTGTTACAGTCACTTATTTTTGTGTCATTTTCACACTGTTGTCTGAATTCAAATGAAGCAGGTTATGTCTTGAACCATGTTCAGACCTTGCTAAGGTTATTGCTTTAAAAATGTAGTTTATTACAATTTTGATCCAGTAACTAAGTAAAGTTATCAATTACTTTTTAGAAGTAATTTTACCCAACACTGATTGTGCATTTATAAGTTAAAGTAAAGAAAAAACAACAATCAGGTGCAGTTTTTCTCTTACAGTTAGAAAACAACCTTCAACAAGCCTGTTATGAACAGCATATTGTGGTGTGATCAAGTGAAGAAGAACCGGAGACTGGTAGATTAAAAACAAAAAGTAGCATCTCTATTAAATTAATGACATACATGGCAGAAATTAAGGGTGATTTCAGACTGGACACATTTGATCACTGCTGGACACAGCAACTCACTGAATTGTGGTTGGGTGAATGCACGCTGATACACATAAAACATACGGTCATGTGCAGTGCATACGTTGATAAATTCACAACATTTTACAACATTCTGTGTTACTCAGCATTATATACCAGTACACATCACCAATAGATATTCCAGTCACTTCAATTCATTTCCAAGGGTCTCGCATGTCAGATGTCTCCTTCCAGTTCACACAGTCACTAAACCCATGTGGTTTTTACATCAGATTTTACCAACAACAATGAAGATGGCTCTTTTAAATTTCAGATCACTTTTTAATAAGTCTTTTATCATTACTGATCTGATTTTAGACCATGACTTAAGCTGTCTGTTTGTAACTGGAACCTGGCTTGGCACTGATGTACCAGCTCTTCTCACTGAGGCTTCTCCACCTCATTTGAACTTTTAATTTTCTTTCAGGGGAGGTAAGAAAGGTGGTGGAACTGCATAGATTGCTCACCAAACAATAAAAACTGAACGTATAGTACTTAGCTAATATTCTTCATTTGCGCATCATGCTTTCCTTTTTGGTGACCCGTCTGTTCTATCTGTCACAGTGTACAGACCACCAAACCCTCCATCCTGTTTTATTGAAGAATTTTCTGAATGTTTACCATCTCTTCACATTAGATATAATAATGTTTACTAACTGGTGATTTTAATTTCCATGTTGATAAAACCAATGATGTCTTTGCTTGTGAGTTTTTAAATCTTCTTAGCAGCATGGATGTTAAACAACATGTCACACAGGCCACTCACAACAGAAGACACTTCCTGGACCTTATCATTACATACAGCCTGTCCTCCAGGGTGTCCTCTGTTGTTGACTTGACCATATTTGTCAGACAAAATTATTTCACTTTTTCTTTTTAATAAATCTGCAAAAATGTCAAAATTCTGTGTTTTTTGTCAAAATGGGGTATTAATGAGGAAAAATGAACTGAAATGATTTTATCAAAGTAACAAAGAGTGAACAATTGAAGGGGATCCGAATACTTTCCGTACCCACTGTAACTGTTGAAGTGGCTGCAGGTTTATTGATATTTAAAAAAAAAACTCCTGCTCAGATTATTCCTGCTTCCTGTGAAAATATTGTTGATGATTTTAATCACAGACTTCAGTCTTCCATTGATGCAGCGGCTCCAATCAAGACAAAAACAATAAGAAACTCTTCTAAAACACCATGGAAGACTGAGAGAGATTTGCAGGAGAGCAGAGAGAAGATATAGGAAGATAAAACTCATAAGGATTCATAAGGACATTTTAAAAGAACAACTCAAAATTTACAATAACTCAGTTAAAAAGGCCAGAACTTGCAGACCACTTCATGGTAAAATCAATGCAATAAAATCTAATATTTCATCTGTACCTTAATCTGGTTTTAACAGATCACCAGCATTGATTTTACCAGAGGAAACACCGGGGAGTTTTGTCCTGGTTGATGCAGAGATTCTTGATCGAGTTATATCCCAAGTTAACACAACAACCTGCCTTTTAGATCCCGTTCCCACTTCACTTTTTCAAACATTGATGGATTCTTTGAGTCAGAGCTTTTAAATATAGTAAACTGCTCTCTTCAGACGGGCGTCTTACCTTCTGCCTGTAAAACAGCAGTGTTGAGGCCCCTTCTGAAGAAGAGTCATTTAGATCCTGATCCTCCGGATAACTACAGACCTGGATCCAACTTACTGTAAAATTATAGAGAAAAGTGTCGTTACTCAACTACATGAGTTTTTAAATAACCAAAACATTTTAGAAAAATATCAATCTGGTTTTTGGATGAACCACAGTACAGAGACAGCTCTTTTAAACATTGTTAATAATCCTAGAATTAATTTAGACTCCCAGAAACGTTCTGTTCTGGTGCTGCTGGATCTTAGTGCCGCTTTTGATCCAGTAGATCACCAGATTTTATTAGATAGACTTAGGAGTCTTGTGGGCCTCTCTGGAAATGTTCTTCAGTGGTTTTATTCCTATCTCACAGATGGACACTTTTATGTAAGTATGGATACATGCTCTTCAAGAATCCATCAAATGAGTTGTGGGGTTCTCCAAGGTTCCATTTTAGGGCCTATACTTTTTAATTTATACATGTTGCCTCTTGGGGATGTCATCAGGAGACACTGTGTTGACTTTCACAGCTACGCTGATGATACACAGCTTTACATTGCCGTGATGACCTTGAACCTGTAAACACTCTTTTAACTGTATTTTAGATATAAAGTCTTGGATGGCAGAGAACTTCTTACAGCTCAACCAGGACAAAACTGAAGTTTTAATCATCGGTCCTGAAGACAAGAGAGAGATGGTTTTACCAAAGTTTTTTAACCTTCTCACTGTGTGAGAAACCTGGGCTTACTTTTTGACTCTGAGCTGAATTCCATCCCACACATCAGAAATGTTGTGAAGACAGATTTTATCATCCTAAAATCATTGCCAGAGTCCGTCCATTCCTCTCTCTTTCCAACACAGAGGTGCTGATGCATGCTTTTATTTTTAGCAGTTTAGATTATTGTAAAGCCCTGCTCTCTGGTTTACCTAAAACCTTCAAATTACTATTACAGAACTCAGCGGCACGAGTTCTGACGAGGACCAGGGGACGGGAACACATTACACCCATTTTAAAATGGCTGCATTGGCTCCCTGTGCGTTTCAGGATTGATTTTAAAGTTCTTTTAATGGTTTATACATGTTTTAATGGTCTTGGGCCTTCTTATTTAAGTGATCTACATTTAAAGTATGAACCCTCGCGGACCCTGAGGTCCTCCGGTGCCGGCCTTTTAGTTGTCCCTATGATGAGGACCAAAACTTACGGTGAGGCTTCGTTCTGCCACTGCTGTCCTCGCCTGTAGAACAGCCTGCCAGAGAACCTCAGGGCCGCAGAGACTGTAGAGGTTTATAAGAAGAGGCTCCAGACCCACCTTTTTAATTTAGATTTTAGTTGATCTTATCTGCTTATTTAGTCTATTTGTTTAAATACATATTATTTTAAGTATTTAATTTTATTTAATGTATTTTATGTTCTATTTTGTGTTTTAAAATCATTTTTATGTTTTAATTTTAGTATTTTACTATGATTTTAGCCCCAGTGTTTCCTGGGCTTGGTCTGGGGTCGTTGCCGCAGTAGTCGTCCTTGCTGGGGCGTCTGGAGTTCCACATTGCAGCCTCACAGCTGTGGAGTGGACACCGGTGCTGTCCCGGTCTGGGTGGGCACTGTAGTGGTGTTCCTGTGACTGAGCTGCGCCTGGCATGAAGAGATTACCAAATACCGTTTCCTCACAGCAGAGACAAGCCTTAAGTTTCTTTTAGAAGTGATATTAAAAGGAATCATTGTGTTTGGGGTCAGGTTGTTTGTTTTAATGGCTGGAAGGGTGAAGAGTGGTTTGGGTTTTTATTGTTTTTTTTTTTTTTTTAAATGTAAAGCGCTTCAAGTTGCACAAGGTATGAGAAGCGCTTTTTTAAAATAAAGTTTGATTTGGTTTGATTACTAGGAAAGATCTAACCTGTGAAATATGGATTTACCAGTAAAATAATTTAGAAAGGAGAAAAAATGAAACGCAATAAAGAAGCACGGTGAACAACCTCCAAGAGAACCCTCTGGCAACTTGAACTTAGTATGATTATGATGAAAGGCAAAAACTAAAACAAAACATAGATAACAAAGGAAAACTGAAGGTGAGAACAAATCAAACCAGAGCAGCACAATTAAAATGCCAGACCTTCTTTAAATACCGTATCTAGATTTGATGTATTTTCTATAAGTGTAGTTGAGTGAGTGAAGCAAAATGCTGACTCTACTGCCCCCCCTTCATATAGTATATTTACATTATATAGATGAGTCTCCATAGAATAACAGGAACTGACCTAACCACAAATCTTTAAATAATCCTGAGCGCACAGTCTGTATGTCTGCTGCTGGTCTGAGCAGAAGCATTACACTTTGAAGAGACAGTCAGACCTCTTTTGGCACAAATCAACTCACCCTCAACAGAAGAGGACTACTGCCAAAGAAACACAGATAGGCGTGTCTCAGTGGTGTTGAGTGTCCTTCACCGTAAGCTTGCTGGTTGTCTTGGGTGGCAGCAGCATAACGTCCTCTTTGATAGTCTGCAAAACAAGTGTCACAGGATGTTTGATGGCTTCTTTGAGAGACAATAGCAGTGATGTCTCCTGTGCCTTCATGCTGAACACATGGAATGACACATTTCTCTGTAATGTGGGGATGTGCTGTTCTGATCCTGTCATCTACTGTGCACAGCACCTAATGCCTTTGCATTTCGACAAGCGCATCTCTGTCACAAACGGACACCGTTTGAAGCAGGTTATTCCAGAAGACAGCATGGACATTGCAAATTCCTGTTGGCAAAAGTTAGCAGGCTTCTTCAGTCGGACACCCACATGATGTTTACTGCATCTTTTTGCTCTTCATCTCAAATCACACCTTTGCTAATTTTTGAATTATGTAAACAAGGAGAAGATGTGAGCCTCCACCGAATGATTTGATGGTGTGTAGTGCTTTACTTCCTCCTTAGAAGGCCCAAAGCAATGTGCAGTCACAGTCCTATTCACACAGAGCTGCCAAACACTGGTGAAAATCTATCCAACCACCAGAAGCAATGTGGGGTTTGATGGACAATCTTAAACAATGAAACAACATCAGAAGACTAGGAAAAAAGGTTTCAATTAGATTCCCTCCTTGAAGTTACTTTAGTTGTTCAAAACTTTCTTGAGGAGACCCATTTCTGGTTGCAAGTTAATATAGGCAGAGGGGCAAAACAAAGATAATGGAAGCAAAACAGTGAGTTTAGATTAACTTTATCTGACTATTGAACAATCCACTCACAATATTTGTTAATCAATTTCCTCCTGTAAAACTTCAGTGTTTAAATTAGACAGCTGTGTAACCAAACATTTCCCTCTCGTCGTTGTCGGAGTGGGTCTCATTGCCAGGCGGTTGTTCAGCAATGATGCCGGCTTTAGCAAAAGCTCAGACAACAGTCTGAGACCTTAGCCCAAGCATCTGCAGTTCATTCACATACAGAGGCGCTGCCTACCACTCTTAGTAAAAGTGCTGTCTGCCAGAATGCTCCGACAGTCAATCGAGCGAGTTCTTCCCAAAGTTGCACAAGATCATTTTGACAGATTTTGGAACTTGGTACACACAGAAGGCGCACTAGATTATTAGGCCTTTTTTTGAGAAAAGTTAGGCTTTAAGTGTGCCTTCATTTGACACTGTTGATCACAACATTATGATTGCGCATCTTCAAGATGATTATGGTCTGTCTGGGTCTGTTTTGGATTGGTTTGTCTCACATCTCAGCGGAAAAACTTTCAACATTAGTGTAGGTTCAATAACCTCTGAAATGCAAAAGGTTTCTTGTGGTGTTCAGTTCTAGGTCCTATTTTATTCACTCTATACATGATCCCTCTTGACAAACTAACCATCTGTATGCAGACGACATTCAATTATATTGCTCCTTCCCTGAAACAGACTTCAACATCTTGACCAGCTTACTGGACTGTTTATCTGAGATTAAGTCATGGTTATCTAATAACCATCTTCACCTGAATGCTCAGAAGACAGAAACAGTGATTTTCACCCCGGACAACAAAATCCCTGCCATCAAACATCACCTCGGTTCCCTGAGCTCCTCTGTCCAGTCGAGTGTCAGGAATCTTGGGGTGTTGTTTGACAAATGTCTGTCTTTGGAAGGACATGCAAAACAAACGGTCAAAAACTGCATGTATGACCTGAGGAATGTGGCAAAAGTCAAACACATCTAATCTAGACCTGACCTGGAGATGATTATTCATGCTTTTATTTCTTCACGTTTGGATTATTGTAATTCACTCCCCCCCCCCCCAGTACATTGCTGACCTTTTAACCCCCTACTCTTTGGTCCAGACTCTGAGGTCCTCAAACCAAAATCTATTACATATTCCAAAAACCCGCTAAAAAAAAAAAATCCTTTCAAGCTGTTGCTCCTCGTCTTTGGAACGACCTCCCTTTGTCAGTACGACAGATAGACTCCTTTGCAGGTTTTAAAAGTCCGCTCAAGACGTTTTTAGACGTTTTATCTTGCTTTTACTTCCCTCTATTTTGTTTGTAATTTGTGTTTTACTGGCTTTAATTTTATTTGTTTTTATTTTTGTGAAGCACTTTGTGATTTTATCTGGGAAAGGTGCTATAGAAAGAAATATTTACTTACTTACCTTACTTACTGCCTACGTGAGCTAACAGTTCATCACTATGAGCAACATTTGGTACCTACGAGTTGACATAAAACTGGTTAAAAATGGTGGGCTTGTTTTCTTTGTGAAACAAAGAAAAACAAAGCTGCTTTTTCCAGACAAAGCCGGCAGTCTTCCTCGACATACAGATTTATGGAAACAGTTCTAACGTAGCAGAAGCCGCTCTGTGTAACAATATGTGGCGACCAACTCTCCATTGTTTCACACACGCAGTCTATAAAGATGCAGACATGGTGGATTCTCATTTATTTTCACATTTAGAAAATACCAGCTTTACAACAGTTGTGTCATTTTTTTTGCTTCATTTATCTATTACAACTTAAAATTCAGATGCGGCTACGGTTAGCGTCCAATTGTTAGCATCCACGTTAGCGTTAAAGAGAAAATCTTCATTACAAAGTCTAAGTTTAAACCAGTAGACTTGTTCAAACAATTACAACATGTATGTATGTACATTTCTGTTCTCCTGGATAAATATGCATGTGCACCTGCATTTATTCATCTGTTTAGATCTAGATTGATACATTCTGGGTGTACTGTAAAACTCCTCCTACAGTTTGCTTAAAAATGCACCCTCGCGATCTGACGCGCAGAAGACAAAAAAATATGTTTGCTTTCTACAACAGACTGTTTGGAGCTGAGAAGAGGAAAGTTCCAGGAAAGGAGCCAGTACTGTACAGTATATTCACCTTACAACGTACAAGTGCATCTAACTTACATTATTGTTACAAATGCTTCACGATAAATTTACCAGATGTTCTATTTTCATGACATCCCTGAAAGTGACCGTACAAACCTCAATGAAACTGCAAGACACACCTGCAGATGCAGATGCAGGCGCTCCTCTCTGCAAGCCTCCACGGCCCAGACAACCCAAACACCCGCAGCGCCTGCATGGGTCATCCCCCATAGGAATGCATGTGACTAAGGCTTAAGGTGTTGGAAACAAAAGTTTAGAAAGTAAGAACATGAAAAAGAGATAAAACAGGAGGGAAATGTGCCAACAACTCTTTAAAAACTTTGACATTTGGTGTTGTCAGGTTTCAGTTCCTTAAAAGACAGAAAAATATGCAGATTTACAATGTGTGGCAGTTTGGTCTCCCTCAGTCTCCGTGTCTTTCTGCAGAAATTCAAGATTTAAAACAGGGCTGTGTTGTTGCTTCTCTCTCATCTGTCATCTGCTATCTGCTCCTGAACTCCCCTCACTGCCTTCCACCTCTCCTCATCTCAACATCTGGTTTCCTTCTCAGCTGAGATGACAAACATCAGCAGTGCATCTGCAATCCCTTCCCTACACAGCCTTCTTGTTATGTTGTGTTGCTCATTTCCCAGCATTCCTTGTGATTTATTTGATTCAGCAGCTTGGTTTATGAGATATGGCAGGTTATGTTTTTTACCCAAACTGTCAGAATTTCTCCTGAAAAACTGCAGAGTTCAAAAGATAAACAACAGAGGCCTGAAGCTGACCTCTATGAAGAACAGTTAAGAGTGGGAGGTCACTGCTAAACAGGTAACAGATCTATGGGAAGAAAGGGAAAGCAGTAGTTTCTGATCATTGCAGCAGAGGGCACAGCAAGGGCAACTCCATCTGTCAGTACTCCATCATGTGACCCCTCTGACAATCATCCATTGTTTCTGTCCAACTTTTTATGCTAAAGACTCTTGGTTGATGTTCAGATTTTTTTCAATGTATGTACATTATATTTTATGTTTGCTATCTATAACAGAATAATATATTTTGAAAAGCCATTAAGTGTAAAAAAGGGTAAAAAATTAAAGTTACAATTAAACAAACGGGATAAAACACCAGAGTCTCATGTTGTTAAAATACCACTGTTTGTTATAAAAGTTTGAGCAAACCAGGAAATGGCAAATGTTGCAGTTCCTTGACAGATCACAGGTGGCAGGTCACAGAGAAGAGAAATTTTCCTTTGACTCAAGAGTCCACCTTTACAGTGCATCCAAATTAAAATGCAAACTGTAATTTAGTGTCAAAAGCATCACCAGCAGTCAACTTAGCTTGATTTCACTGTTACCCTACAGAAGAAGGACAGACAGCTCTCAGTCTTGTGTTTCTGCAAGTTCAGTACATTTCAAGGTTTTCTTCAGCAGTGGCTGGAACAAAAACTAAGGCACTAAAGTAAACTTGAGGGCTTGAACTTCACAGCCCTCTGATGTCAACAGCTCTATGAAAACAGAAAGACATTATTCATTTAAAAGCAACGTTACTGTAAAGCTGCATTCACACCCAACCCCCCCCCCTCTCGCCGCGTGGCCAAAAAGGTGTTCTCTAAACTCGCATGTGGGAGGAGTTAAGAGCTATTGTTTCTGATCACTACATGAAGCTTTGTCTGGATTTTATATGTTTAGAGATCAGGTTTTTCTCTTTCAAAGAGATCTAGAAAAACATGATCAAAAAAGTCAAATTCAGTCATCAAATAGCAAACACTCTATGTTTTGAACCAACACTTTCATGCGCTTGTACATTATCATTCTGGATCTAATCAGGTTCTAATCTCATTATTGTTGTGTTTTATTTTTTAAATATCTATTCACAATTATTTAAGCATAAAGAATACATCATTTTTTAAAAATACATTTCTATGAATATTTTTTTAAAACCAACAAGAAAATTTAAAGTAAAGGTTTCATAGACTACTTTGTATTACTAAAAAGCTCATGGCTATAAAAATATACAATCTAATGATTATTCAAATCCAAAGAATTATTCTGATGTTTTTAATTCATATTTATAATAATGTGTGTTAAGTAATTTAGCGGAAAAAAAGCAAAAAAGATTCAACGAACTATGAAAGCCGGGTGTGGAATTCAAACCCGGGGTTCTTTCAATAACAAAAATTACAACACATGGAGACTAACCACAGTCACCACAACAACATCTGACCAACAAGAGGGTTTGTCACTTTCTAAAGACAGCTACCCACACAATCCTGAATGAAGAGCCCGCTCTGGTTGTCATGAAGGATTTGTTCATTGAAAGGATTTTGTCAGGATTCAGCCTTCCAGCTCCACCTCCGACCATCAGAGGGAGCCCTTTCCTGAATACTAGCTCCCTCCACTCTCTCCTCCAGATCTCTCCAGCTGTCCACAATCATCTCATCACTCCATTCCTCTTAAACCCCACCTGGACTCAGTTTTGTGTTGCCCAGCATACACTTCAGAGCGCTTACCCGTCTTGTTGTTTCTCTGGTTTTCATCCTCTCATTGTCTCTCGTCTCCCAGTCTCGCTCCATGCCCTCGACTCCTGCCTGCCTTTTGACTCTGTTTTTGCCTCTGCCCTTGTCTGCTCTGATTGTTGCCTTATTAAATCTCTTTGCTGCTGCACATGGATCAGAAC
Source organism: Adrianichthys oophorus (assembly GCA_036245035.1). Taxonomy (NCBI): domain Eukaryota; kingdom Metazoa; phylum Chordata; class Actinopteri; order Beloniformes; family Adrianichthyidae; genus Adrianichthys; species Adrianichthys oophorus. Next base: position 304,014 of record BSAI01000018.1, read on the forward strand.
GTCTCTTTGTCCTCGTCTCAGACATCACAGATTTGTTCATCCGTGGATTTGTCATGGTTTTTAAACAGGAATCATGTGTTTGAATGACTGAGCACTTAAAAATAAAACTTTACATTGTTTTATGTGTTTTAAGTGACTTGCATGTCAAAAAGTGTAAGTACCCCTGATTTAGAGGTTCTCTGGTATAGAGAGCTTCCGTCCTGCTGTGTCTGGATGACGGCTGCTTCTGTGGTGTTTCCGTCTCTCTCTGACCGTGTTTGAAGCAGACTGTCGTAAAATGAAGAAAATGAGTGTGCAGTGCATGGAGGTTTACCACCATTTTGTTGTAGTGTGGCAGGGTATGCTGCCCAATTGCAGTTCTTGTTTTTTAGTTAGATGAAGAAATGAGCACTGTAAAATACTATGGGTCATGTAAGACATTATGTGTCTACTGTGTCAGTGATACTAATCCCAAATCACACTAAATAAAACACAAGCATGGCAACAACTATAAGAAACAAAAACAAATCAAACTTATCTTAATTTGCAAAAACATTATTTAAAAAAAAATCTTTGTAACAAATATTACACAGTTACCACTTTTCTACCCAAAACTTTAAAAATTCTTTAGAAATTAATTCCACTTTCAAATCCTCCTACTCTGAATTATGCAAACCTGAATATTCTTGTGACAATACTGTATTGACAGAATTTCTCCAAACTCTTCCAAATCCGGTTATTGATTCTGACACTTCTAACAATTTGGATTATCCACTCTTTCTTAAATAACCATGCAAGTCAATAAATGTGATGCAATCCAATGAAGCACCTGCTCCAGAGGGATTTCTGATAGACTTTTATTGAAAAAAACATTTATAAATTGTCCTCTATACGTTTGTCAATGTTTGGCAAATCTTTAGTACCTTGTGTAGTTTTCTACCACCCATTCTTACTGAAGCCTCCATAGTACTTCTTAAGAAGGAGAAGGAGCCATTGTTGTGTGGTTCCTTTAGTTACAGTTATAGCTGCCTAATGCTAATGTGACGGTGTTGGCCAAAGTTATTCCCATCTGGAGAATGTGTTGCCTTCTATAATAGCCGAAGAGCAAAATGGTTTTTATAAAAAACGATCAACTGACTTTTAATATCTGCACGATTTTTTTACCTGATTTATTCTCAGTTTTTGGCTGAACTCCCTGAGATTCTTCTGTCCTTAGATGCTGAAAAAGCATTTGATAGATTGGAGTTGGACTACCTGTTTGCTGTACTTAAGAAATGTGGATAAGATAACAAATTAATCTCTTGAATTTGTCTCCTTTATTTACCACCTAAAGCCGATATTTATACGAATGAAACTTATTCTGAATGTTTTCCTCTTTGATGTGGGACTCTTTAAGTTTTACAAAGGGTTTGAACTTAAAGAATCGCTATGTGCTGATGACTTGCTATTGTATAGTTCTTACCCCACAATTTTTTTCCTGCTGTTTTGAGGTCGTTTTTAACTGTTATAAAACCTAGTCCTGTCTAACTAGTCCAATCACTCAATTTTATTTTTATTTATTTATTTATTTTTTTAATTTGTCCTGTCCAACAGCTGAGCAAACAGATATGAGCTGAGAGCCTCTTGTATTAGACAGATTTTACTCTTCTAATCGGGGGTTATAAATCATAGCGAACACAAAATGTATGTTGGTATAAGCCCCTTTTGTAATTTAATCGAAACTTTATTAATATTAATTTTGTTTGTGTTCTTTTTGTTGGACTGGACGGAAAAAGAAAGGGGGACAAAGCGGGGGGGGGGGGGGGATTATAGAAGTTAGAGGATGACTACTGGTAAGGGACGGTAGAGTTGTTAATCTACAGGCAACAAAATGCTGGAGCTTATACCCATTAAAATAGTGAATGTTGGTCTAAAATGGGCAGGGCCTGTCCACACACTCAGCTGTTACATACCTGCCGGCTCCAAGAGTGTTCACAAACTTGTCCACATCCAGTTCACACGCACACTTGTGCATACCAACCAACACATGTAAAGCACTACATTCTGTCACGCACACTATTCGAAGGTGTAAAGGTGAGCCGACGCCTGTACTCAGGTGAATGTTATGTTAAGCTGAAGTGGATGATGGAATGTAAAAAAAAAAAAAAAAAAAGGAGGGTGAACTCCCAGCCATCCCCACACCAAGACCCCCGCCAAGGCAGCAGCGCCGACCAGGGCCCGCCCCTGCACCCGTACCCCAGCCCCAGGTACGAGCCGGGGCCCCCCATGGGAGACCCGCCCCAAAGCTCCAGGCAGCTGCGGAGATCCAGAAGAGAGCACGGCGGGGGTCAGCTACCCCCACCTAGAGGAGGGATGACCAAGAGAAGTGGGGGTTCCCGAAGGTGTACATTGCCTGACCAGGCTCTCCTAATGTTGTGACTTAGAAGGGGCCAGGCACCCGAGGGTAAGGGCCAGAACCTGCGCCACAAGGACACAGACACCCTCCAGGCTCAGGTGGAATATGATCCCCCGCTCATGGACTTGCCAGAGGACTGAGGGATCCCTCTCCCTGCGTGGAGAGGGGGCCGCCGGGCCCAGGAGGCCGACACCCAAGAGACAAGTCCACCGCTGCTGAAGGCCCTGTTACCTCCACCGGGGATGGGGTAGGGGACAGAAGATCAGTGGTCCCACCTTCCTTGTGTAATGTATTTGTGTGTGTGTTGAGGTGTGTTTCTTGTGGTTGAAGGGTGTGTGTAATAAAGGGTGCAGTTAAAATTGGCGAGCACGGCACTGAGGACATCTCCTGATTGCTTACAGGGATGTCCAATCACCCTCTCACCAAGGAGCCCTAAATGTCTACGGTGCAGCTAAAATTGGAGGGTAGAGCACTGAGAGGACATCTCCTGCTTGCTGGCAGTGATGTCCCAGCACCCCCCACCAAGGGTCCTACGTCTCTAAGGTGCATTAAATCACTCAATTTTAAACAAGCGGGGGTGACACCACTGCTAAAACGAAGATGTTAGAGGTGTCTGTACAGGTTTGTTGTGGAGGCAGTTCTAGATGGAATGATTTTCCTCCACTCTACACTACGGTGGCCCAGAAGGTTCATGATACAACACTTTAATTTCACAACACAACACAATTAGTGACAACAACAAAAAAAAAAACTCAACACATTATATTAAAATGGAATTATACCTGCAACGGAAGTTTCACTGCTTTTATTCTGAAATTTCCATCGGGCTTAGCGGCTAACAGAAAGTTACGTCACAGTTGGTGAGCTGTGTCACTACCCTTTCTGCACGCGGAACTCTCTTTTTCACCGCTCACCCTGCATGTGTGAACCACTTTCTTTCTTCGCCTACTTTGCTGCATTATCATTTCACGACAGTAACTCCGTGATCGCAAGAATTTGTTTTTCTTAACAACAAGGAACTTCTCCTGACTGGATTACAGCGCCTAAAAATAAAAGAACGTTATCTAAATGCAACACTGTATAATCATGTATTGTATTCATTACAGACAATGAAAATGTCAACAATACATGACAGGATATAAGACGCACGTCTAGGAGTCATTCTCTCTGTTTGATCGTTTTTATTTTTCATATGTTGGTTGCAGTAAAAGAGGAGAAGTGAGCATGTTTTATTCTGAGATGTCACGGACTGCAGCAGCTGCTTCAGCCGTTAATAACGTGTCTGTGTTAACGGAATTATTACAGTGTCAGTAAGTGGCACTGGATCCTACTTATTTATGGAGTGAACTTTCATACCGTCATATGAAGCAGAAGAAGAAGAAAACATTTGTAGTCTGTTCGTAGTCCACAACAAGATCGTGCGGTCCTGATTCTTAACGTTTGTTTTGTCTTTGTTTTTTTAAACATTCAAGTAAACATTTTTACTATGATAAACATTTTTTATGTTCCAAGCGGGCAATTGGTGTTGAAATGACGTCAAATCAACATCAAAGCTCAACATCAAACTGACGTCAAAACTTTAGTTTTGGTAGTTTATAATAAAATAACGTTTAAAAGTGATAATCTTGAGATCATATTACAACATGTTTTATAGTATGTATTTTAGTTTTACAGAATGCTTGTAAATGTTTCTGTTTCAATGTTATATACAACGTTCTTTTTACAAGCTTTATGCTTTGTGGTTGTTTGTGGTAAAAATATCCCACACTTTATCCTACACTCAATAAACTCTTAATAGAGTTAGTTCATACATTTGTTAAGCTTGTAATAAGTTGTAATCTTGTAATCAGTTAACTAACATGGACTTTGATCACACTTTAGATGAGGTACTCCAAAATACTCAATAAACTGCTAATAAAGTTAGTTCATACATTATCAAGCTTGTAATCAGTTTACTAACATGGACTTTGAAGACAATGGTCTGACTTTAGAAGTTAATGAATCTTATTAACACTATCAGGTATTTGCAAGACATCTATAATGTTAATAAATATTTTACTAGCATCTAACACATGAATAATGCTCATTAATGTGTTAACAACGTTTGTTAAGGAATCTTGTTAAGCTTATTAACACATAGGTTTGTGTGAGACATCTACAATGCTATTAAATGTCTTACTGCATCCTATAGGCATTAATAAAGCTTGTAAATGTGTTAACTAAGCTGTCTCATAAACCTTATTAGGCTTATTGTAGTAATACATGTCTTACTAACACCCTATAAGAGCAATAATAATGCTTGTTCATGTGTTGACAAAGCTTGTTAATATAAAGTGTTACCTATTATTTTTGCTAGCACCAGTGGAAGTGACACGATACCCACTACCACATTACCATTGATATATATTAATGGATGGCCGTCACGTGACATACGACCCAGCAGACATGTAGCATTACTCTGCATTAAGTCTTCCAGAGTGAAGAACGCAGGAGGTCTGAATAAGTACGCAACAAATCACAAAAGGGGATGCAATGTTTTGCAATCAACTGCAAAAACCAAGACAACAAAATAATTTGATCGAGAGGAATTATCACAGGATAGGAATAGCATTTTGATAAAGAAAGATTGGGCTGGGAAGTGTGAAGTTTGTGCTTAAGTGGGTGCTAGCAAGTTGCATGCTAGTTTGGTTAATCGACAATTTATTTATTTTATTATTATTGGATATAATCAATGATTTGATGCATGATATAATATATTTAAATATACCACAGGATCAACATTTTTCCAAACTTTAATTTGAGCTATCTTTTGTGAAAATGGGTTTAGAAATGAGAAGCTAGCCCAATTTTTGTGGTTGATGTCTGCCTGTCCTCCACTGGAACTGCAGCGTTCCGTTTATGTTGCTCAAAGCATTGCAATGGCGCCTGCGTGACACTGGGTATAGCAGCAAATAGGCAAAGGCCCAGCCAGTAATACATATCAGTACACGCAACATAACTACCGCAAAATGTTTTAGTGCTGAGTGTTAGCCTTTTAGCCCGATGGAAATTTCAGAATAAAAGCACTGCAACTTCCGTTGCAGGTATACTTCCGTTTTTATGTGTTGTGAGTTCACTTTCTTGTGTGTGACCAATTGTGTCGTGTTGTGAATTTAAAGTGTTGTGTTGCAACTCTGTTGTGAATTGAGTTTTTCATGTTGTGAGTTAATTTTTTACGTGTTGTGACAGATTGTCATGTGTTGTGGACCTTCTGGGCCACTGTACTACACTCTTCCTTTGTATTATCAATACAAGTGAAATACTTTCACTCAGTGTCTTTATGTTTTTGTGTTGTGCTTGTGACGGGCCCCTCTACCCCCTCCGCGCTGTATGTATTGACCATTCACACACAATTCAAAGATAACAAAAGAAAGAGGGCTAGAGCAACATTGTCTTCCGGTCAAAGTCACAATGAAGTTGCGGTGAAAATATAAGGAGTGCAACAATTTGCGGCGTTTGCTTTAATTTGCATTAATAGTTGTGATCCCAAAATTGTGAATTCCTGGAGGGACTGCTGCTATTTTTGTCTGCTGTTCTCAGTATGAATTTGTACCCCTGACGGCTCATCGCAATACTTGGCATACCTGGTCCCACACTTACCTAAGTCACACACAAAAGGATAAAAGCTTTCACATCGCTAATGGCAAGACATCTCTGATTGTTTTCAAATATGCCTTTATTTCCCAGTGATTTAGAGATATGTTGTTTCTTCATGAGAGAAAATCAAAAATTCTTTAAAATGATGCACAGTCAAATTTGACAAGAAATGGAAACATTTTATTGATTATTTGAAAACTCTGGAGCTGTTACCATTTGAGTCTGTGCCTGACGATATATGTTTTACAGATTTTTGACAATGTTATTTCTCTCTTCCTTTATCTGTCTGATGAGATGGAGTGGGGGGGTCATTATGGTTTTTGTTCTTCAACTGGGGTTTTGTTTCTTCAGTTGGAGTCTGTTGGATTTAGTATTTACAATAATGTGTCATATAAAAACAGAATTGAAGTGTATTTCTCATATGTATCACTTAACAGTACATGTTAATAAAAATGTGTAAAATAGAAAAAGGGGGATCCTACCAAAACCACCTCATGATTTGAATTGGCTCAGCTGCATCTCACCTCCATCTCTTTAGCAGTCATTGCTGATGATACACATTCTAGCTATGGCCCCATTCTTCTTTATCTCTATATTGACTTCACATTATTGAGTAATTTGTTTTAGTATTTAGCCACTGACTTCCTGCAACTTTGAGTCACATCTTTATTTCCACGTCATGACTGAAAGGGCATCTATTCTGAAACATCGGTCTGCTTTCAGGAAGAGCTGAGTAGAGACAGAGTGGCATATATCTGCTTCCATGGCTCTGACAGCTAAAGCTGACAGTTCAGAGTCTGTCTTCAGAACGGGGCTCAGGTCCAGCTGGGTAGCGTCCTGTTTCTCTTGCCTGTTTGGTGCAGCTGTGGCCACAAACCTACAATCCTTCATTCACACTCAAACAGATATCTATAGCAGTATATGAGCTCCTGCGGCTTCACCTACAGGCAGAGACAGGGTGACAGATGTGGGCCCCTACACTGTGAAATGTACCCATGCAGTCAGCCACCCGAAACTCGGCTAGTGTCAGCTAAGATCCAAAGAGAGAGTGTATTTGAATGTTAGACTCTTAGTGTTCACAGAAGCACCATTTAGAAAATACATCTGCAGATGTGAAAAACGACTGATGTGCATCAAGACTGTTGAGTCTGATGATTTCCATATATGAGCGCCACATCCCTTCTCTCACAGCTACCATTAAACAAGATAGTGGTAAATGCCTGCTGAGCTCGTTTGTGTTTGGGACTTGTAGTAAATCCTTTTTATTAGCCTGATCGAGCGGGACGAACCAAGCTCTCTCTCTTTGCAGTTGTTCTGACCATGTGCTTTTGGTCTAAAATGACCGAAATCAGTTAGATAGCAACCCTGTTGTATTAAACAGCAACACTTCTTTTACACAGTTTCATTTAGAGTAGGGCCGGGCGATAAAGCGACAGCTATCAATAGCACGATCCTTTTCCCCATAGTAAAATGAGCCTATTGTTCTGGACTTTTATTTTGAAGGGTCTGAAATTAACACTCGCCACTTGCGAGTATTTTCTCCTCTTTGGCAAGTAACAGTTGGAGGGTTAGTCACCACGTGGAGAGTAAATGTTTGTGTAAATTCATGTATGTTTATTAGCTGTTCTTCTGGTGGATTTCTTTTGTGTTCTTTTTCTCCACCTCACAAGGTAAACAAACAAACGTGAGGCAAGATACACCCCTGTGGTCACTTCATGATTTGTAATAAAATGGGATCACCTGGAGGTAGAATTATGAAATCTCTACTAAATATGGCCTTGTTTTCTCAGCATGTTTGATTTTGAGTTGACAGTTAGATGACAGTAAAGACGTGTTCATATCATTTTTAAATTACTTTGATGCTATTTCACTTTCCTCAAAAATAAAAGAGAACATTTTTAAAAAAGTAAAATGCCCAAGGTATTTCTGTGTAAAATATAGTGTTAGAATTTGGCTGATTAAAATATATGTTTGGTCGGTAGATTTTTTTTTTAACCAAATGGGCCAAATTGGCCCAAAAATTACATTTAGGCCCCTGTGTAGATGTCAGGCAGTGGTCCTCTGTCTCCCCCTCTGGTGGCCTGCACACACAGTCTCCAGAGTACTGACTGCTCCCAGTTCATTACACCACCCAGCAACCCCTGCAGCCACTCCCCCAAAGTCCCTCAGCTGTTTCTCTTTATCAATCACCCATCACAGTATTTAGTCAGCGCCTCTGCTCGGCTCACTGCGAAGCATTGTTCTTCTATGACAATTCTGAGCAGTCGGCCTCTTAGTCCTCT
>BSAI01000018.1:312315-358325 GCA_036245035.1 Adrianichthys oophorus
GCCTCTGCCTCTATCTCTACCTCTGCCTCTGCCTTTTCTCTGGTTTTTTTTGTCAATATGGGGTGCTGTGTGTGCATTAATGAGGAAAAAATGAACTTCAATGATTTTAGCCAAAGGGCTGCAATATAACAGAGTGAACAATTTAAGGGGGTCTGAATACTTTCCGTAGCACTGTATATCGTTATTGTCTGATTTGACAAAAACAATATTGTGATATAAAAATTAATTATCACCCAGCTCTAATTTTAAGTCTTTTAAAAAAGGAATATACTGGGAGAAACAAACATTACATCTTAACTGATTTACTTGAAACACATGAATGACAAAAAAACTGACTTTCAAAATAGATTGTGAATGTAAGTAATCCTATGAAGTTGTAAAATGACAACATATACCCCGGCAATATACAGCACATTAATATATGTACTGCAATACATGTAAAACAATTTTGCTGTTCAATGTTAAATGTGACAGTTTCCATTAATATAATCAACTAGATAGAAAGTGTAAATCTATTTGTTAAACACAAGGAATTGTGTCACACTGCCCATTGCGTGAACTGGAGACTTCAAGAGTCCTGCCAAATGAACAGCTTTGGAGCTGTGGAAAACTGCACCAGATGCTGTTAGACCCTGAAACTTTAACTGAAGTCTCTCAGCTGATTCAAAACAAAAAGTTGTGTCAAGTTTTCAGAAATCTCAATTCCCAATTGGTCAATCATCCAAGCAACAAGCAAAGGCTTTTGAACACAGTTTAGCTTGACTGTTCAAATTGATTTCCCAAGAAAATATTTTGAATGAAATAATTTCAAAGACATTTGTAACCAAAATTTAAAGTCAAAAGAAAATGACATGGTGGCCTGGTCCAATGCATTTTTTGCCGTTGAAGTGCTTGATGAATTCCATATAATGAAAATCAACTCTATTGTGCAAAGAACACATCCCATTGATGACACTCAAAACCAACAGGCTTAAACTAATTCCACATTAATTGTTTCCAGTCTGTACTGCGTGTTGCCACAGAGCAGCAGGAGAATGTGGGGACAGAGACTGAGGTTTCCTCTTAACTGGGTCCGCGAATCACTCTGTTTATTGGCCTCATTATAGTAGGAGGGGCTGACAACGGCACATTCCTCTGAAAGTTGTTGTTTAACAAGATGTAGTCTGCTTGTAGCATCCGCCTCTTCTTATAGTGAGACAGTTAAGGGGGATTCTCTTATCTTTCACTCAGCAGGCATGCCACTCAGACCAGATTTAAAAATAGTGTCTGTGCTCAGTTGTCAGCAGCTCTCCACACAGCAACCAGAGCCTCTCCTTAAAGTGAGGCATCTGCTCCCTGCAGAACAGGATGCAGTCAGTCATTTTTTAATGGTTGAGAGATCAATACTTCTTCCCATTTCCTTTCACTGCACTCGTGTTTGCTTCTGCCTGTTCTAAGTGCAGCTGATGAGAAACACAACACTGTGACTTATTCAGGCACGAGAAAAGATGCTGGAGTTAATCAGCTTCACAAAATCAGCTTTTTGTTTGAATAGCAACAGAATACACACATTGCTTCCCTGATTATGAGTTAATGGAACCCTCTTCCTCTAACTGAACTCTGAATCAGAGAATGTATAATGGAAGGAGGAGAAGGATAGAAGAGGAAAGAGAAACACAGAGCTCTGATTTCTGGGAAGTCTCTGTTAGAGTTAGTATAAAGTGAGGATGGGTTTCTCTGAGAGGAGATGGAGCGCGAGTGTTGTCAAGCAGACAAGAATCTGGCTCTGTTCCAACATGTGTTCAAAGTCCAACAGCTAGTCTCAACTTATTCTAAACTGTTGGACTTAAATCAAGATCAATCAGATCAGTCTCTATTAATATATCACTTTCCCCACATAACACAGTGGTGTAAACCAAAAACAAAACACACAAACACAACATTTTAAAGACAGCCCCCCTCCTCGTACACCTCCCACTCCTTTAAATGATGGAGGTAAACATTCAGCATCAGGCTAAAGCCTGATAATTAATAGGACCAACTTTGCATAAAATCAGAAAATATGATTTTAAAAAAAAGGGCTGCACGGTGGAGCAGTGGTTAGCACTCTTGCTTCACAGCAAGAAGCCCTGGTTCAAGTCCTGGCTGGGGGACCTAAAACAGCGTCACCAATGGGGGACCTTTCTGTGTGGAGTGTGCATGTTCTCCCCATGCATGTGTGGGTTTTCTCCGGGGACTCCGGCTCCGGCTCAACCAGGGCCAGCCATGGGCATAGGCAACCTAGGCAGCTGCCTAGGGAGGCGTCCAGGGGGGATCCGAACCACAAGCTCGAGCCACCTCAACTGGCTCCTCTCGATGTGGAGGAGAAGCGGCTCTACTCCGAGCTCCTCCCGGGTGACCGAGCTTCTCACCCTATCTCTAAGTGAGCGCCCAGCCACCCTACAGAGGAAGCTCATTTCAGCCGCTTGGATCCGGGACCTCGTTCTTTCGGTCATGACCCAGAGCTCATGACCATAGGTGAGTAGTGGGGCGTAGATCGACCGGTAAATTGAGAGCTTTGCTTTCTGGCTCAGCTCTCTCTTCACCACGACGGACCGGTACAGCGACCGCATGACGGTGGACGAAGCACCAATCCGCCTGTCGATCTCACGCTCAGATCTTCCCTCACTCATGAACAAGACCCCAAGATACTTAAACTCCTCCACTTGGGGAAGGAGCCCTCCACCCACCCAGAGAGGGCAAACCACCTTTCTCCAGTCGAGAACCATGGCCTCAGACTTAGCGGTGCTGTCCCTCATCCCTGCTGCTTCACACTTGGCTGTAAACCGTTCCAGTACATGCTGGAGGTCCTGGCTCGATGAAGCCAACAGGACAACATCATCTGCAAAGAGCAGAGAGGAAATCCTGTGGTTCCCAAACCAGACCCCTCCGGACCCTGGCTGCACCTAGAAATTCTGTCCATAAAGACTATGAACAGAGCCGGTGACAAAGGGCAGCCCTGCCGGAGTCCAACATGCACCGGGAACAGGTCTGACTTAGTGCCGGCTATGCGGACCAAGCTCCTGCTCTGGTCATACAGAGACCGGACAGCCCTGAGTAAGGCCCCCCGGACCCCATACTCCCAAAGTACCCTCCACAGGACACCACGGGGCACACGGTCGAACGCCTTCTCCAAATCCACAAAACACATATGGACAGGATGAGCGAACTCCCATGAACCCTCAAGTACCCTAGACAGGGTGTAGAACTGATCCACAGTTCCACGACCAGGATGGAAACCGCATTGTTGTTCTTCGATCTGAGGTTCGACTATTGGCCGGACTCTCCTCTCCAGTACCCTGGCATAGACTTTCCCAGGGAGGCTGAGGAGTGTGATTCCCCGGTAGTTGGAACACACCCTCCGGTCCCCCTTCTTGAAAAGGGGAACCACCACCCCTGTCTGCCAGTCCAGTGGTACTGTTCCCGACTGCCACGCGATGCTGCAGAGACGTGTTAACCAAGACACTCCCACAGCATCCAGAGACTTGAGGTACTCAGGGCGGACTTTGTCCACTCCTGCTGCCTTGCCACGGAGGAGCTTGTTGACTACTTCGGTGACTTCAGCTTGGGTAATGGACAGCCCCACCCCAAAGTTCTCAGCCTCTGCTTCCTCAAGAGAAGGCGTGTCAGCAGGATTGAGGAGATCCTCGAAGTATTCCTTCCACCGCCCGACAATGTCCCCAGTAGAAGTCAGCAGCTCCCCACCTGCACTGAAAATGGTGCCTGCAGAAAACTGCTTCCCCCTCCTGAGGCGCCGGACGGTTTGCCAGAACCTCTTCGAGGCCAACCGATAGTCCTTCTCCATGGCCTCACTGAACTCCTCCCAGGACCGAGTTTTTGCCTCTACTACAGCCTGAGCAGCAGCTCGCTTAGACTGCCGATACCTGTCAGCTGCCTCTGGAGTCCCACAAGTCAGCCAGACCTGATAGGACTCCTTCTTCAGCTTAACGGCGTCCCTTACTTCCGGTGTCCACCAACGGGTTCGGGGGTTGCCGCCACGACAGGCACCAGAGACTTTGCGACCACAGCTCCGAACAGCAGCAGAGACAATGGAGGTGGAGAACATGGTCCATTCAGACTCAATGTTACCAGCCTCCCTCGGTACCTGTTTGAAGCTCTCCCGGATGTGATGGGAGACCCTACCAGGAGCCAAAGCCCCAGACAGCATAGCTCCTGGGATCACTCGAACACTCAAACCCCTCCACCACGTTAAGGTGGTGGTTCTTGGAAGGGAGGTTAAAATATGTGAGATTAAAATGAATAATTATACTAATGAAATACAGGCCACGATTCATTAATTGCACCTAATATTAATCGCATAACAGCATTATAATCACATAAAAGCTTGAATAAATGCTTTTGTATCGAGTAAGTTCAGGTGCACACTGATGGGAGATGTCAGAAGACATAGCTGGATTTAATTTTGTGTCTTTTTTTGTCTTTCCTGCTCAGTTTTTGACTTGGGTATTACCAAAACGAAGAGAAAAACTGCTGTTGTTACTGCACAACTTTTCTGAGTTTTTCTGAGCATGAAGCCAAACTCTAAATTAATGAAAATGTGAACTCCATGTTCAATCAAACTGATTCAAACTACCCTTATGCATTTTAAACCTACAACATGTAAGGTTTTTTGTTGTGCATATCTTTCAAACCTCTATTTTTGTGAGAGGATCAACACAGCAGAGCAGTTACCTTTCCCAAAACAAAGGAGTGAACCTTAGACGGGTCTGAAGAAGTTTTCTTCTCCTTTGTGCGTACATACCCACATGAAACACAATCTCCCTGTGTCTATGTACGGGTAAAATATGTGGTGTGTTTTTGAGGTGAGTGATAATATATCAAAAACACATGCTGAGCTGCTCCGCTGCACTCTCTGCCCCTTTCACTTCTTCATTCCCACTGCTGCCAAACTCATTTGCTTTCTTCTCCTCTCAGTTTGGGACTGCAAGGCCTGCATGGTAACATTTGCTGTGTCTATGTCGGAAACTATCAAAGTAAGTCTTTTTGGGTTTTTTTTTACCAGCAAACCAACAATGAAGACTTGCGTAATGTTCACATGCTCACCATTAGCATTCTCGTCCTCCTTCTGACCTTATAATCCTCTTTCTACAGCCCTTCCTCTAGCGACCTTCCTGGAAGTAAAAACATATCCTCTTTCAATTTTAAAAAATCTCCTGGTATGAGCCTCTTGGCAATATTTTTAACTTTATAATCCTGTAAGTTCTTTATAATTGGAAATGAACATGTTTGTTTACTCAGGATGATCCTACAGCTTGTGACAAAGTCACATTCTGTCTCGATATTACAAAAAAAATAAATAAATAAATAAACCGATGTGTCGAGAGGGGTTGTTTCAACACGTTTTTTCCTGATTTGTATTTTATTTGAATTGTTTATTGTGGCCGTTGTTCACCCGGTGTTGGGGGTGTGGACTTTTTACCTGGCGGGTGAAGAACACGCCCAGAGAGAGATGATTAAACCCCGGAGGACAGGTGTGTGGAGGGGAGAGACGAGGCGGAAGACGCACGGATAGCGGCGATTGCAACCCGTTTTTTCCCTCCATTACGCCAGAAGGACGGCTTGCCCACTGGAGGACCCGGCATCTAAGAAGATCCTTTGGGGACGAGGAAGCTACAGACTCTGGACGAGTGGATTATTGCGCGCTCCGGAGAGCGGAGGTGACACCGGATAACGAGGCGCTGCGGCCGGCCGGTGAGATCGAGACTTTTTTTGTTATTCGTGGGTACCCATTATTTTTCTATAACCTGGTATACCAGACATTATTTTTTGCGTTCGTTCCTTTTCTGGACAGTCTACATGGGAACGTCAGCTGGACTTTGTGAGTGACTTTATTCAGCGGGGTATTCGTAAAGAGCGCGGCTGTTCCGGGAAAAAAAAAAAGAGAGAGAAAATATAACATTGTACTTTAAACTTAAATGGTCTGGGACTGATCATGGCTGAATGAGTTATGGGTTTCTTTCTGTTGTTGTCTGTGTGTTTAGTGACTGTTATATGTTATGGACTCAGAGGGGCATCATTGATAGAACCGACTTATATCTTTAACAACTGGATGTTTGTTACAAGCTTCCCAGCAGTGCACCTAACTTTGAGACTGGTTACACAACATTAAACTCTCATAAGAAAAAGGCATAATAAAAGGAAAAGCATTAGATCCATAGTTTATCAACATATTCCTAAGACTTTTGACCTAAATACTACTTCTACTACCCACCAGGTAGACTTTGTGTCATTTCAGAGCTCCTGTTGCAAGGTAAACCAGAGGAATAGGCATCATGTCCGTTTTTGATCCAAGTACCACTTTCACAGGGGTTAAAGGTCATAAAAGTGAGTTTAGTATGAGGTGACCTAAAAGGAAGGTGATGATGGTTGGTGATGGCAGAGGGGTTATTTTTCACCACCACCACCTCTGCCCGCTGAGCTCAGCTGGATTATTACACACCCCGTCTGCTGAACCACATATCACACAGTCCTGTGTGGAAAAAGACTGGCAGCGTGATGGAAGACGAAGAAAAGGTGGGAGGCATTTGATACTGATAGGTGGCCATCAGCTGTAGACAGAGGGAAGATATACGATAAAACCAAAAGAACTACAAATCAATCTCAAGAAGGACATGTGCTTTCCGGTAAGCAGGTGATCTGACACAAGACTGTGTGTCCATCCAAAAGCCATGCTCTTCCTGTGTGTGTTCTGCTGGTATCTTGAGCACTGTTTGTTTGCATACATTTAAGTTGGCTCTGCTATCTGGAGGCCCACCACTTTCATAAAAAGTTTAGTAATTGGACAATTTCTCTAGCAAATGACATCATACTCGCACAGGCATACAGAAAGTTAGTGAGGTCTGGAGAATGCTCCCATTTCTGATGTCAACGTCAGGAAACTCAAGTTTCATTTAAACAAGAAAGAAGAACAAAAACAATGCTATCTGTTTGTGGTATAGCTGTCAGGAGAGACGGTGCTAGAACTTCTGTTTTTGTTTGTGTGTAAAAGGTGCAACTATAGTAGGATTGGCTGTCCTGCTAAAGAAGAAATCTGCTCTCTATTATTCTTTGTGATGGAAAAAGGTTTAGACACCAATTTCATGTTTTCATTTTAGGCCAAACTGAATAAATACTACTAACATAAAACTGCCTCGCTATATCTGGGCTGAACTTGTTGATAATTGTTGTTAAAGTTCACCTGAAATAAACAACTTTTGACTTTCTGTAGTTTCTAGGAACAGGTTTCAAACTATTTATCACTTGCCAACACTTAAAATGTTTTTAGTGCTACATTTTTCCCGGCAGTAAATGATTAGGCTGTGTTTTAAATTTGTAATACTTCAAACTGTTTTAATATTCTTAATTTTCTTGTCAAAAATGTAAGTGTTGTAGAATTGACTGAAATACTGTATTTTTTGTAAACATTTTAAAACCTTTTAGAGGGCAAAGATTGACCTTCTGACCCCTCTCTAATGCTTTTCTGCATCCAGCTGCAGATACACATCTGATTCTGATAAACCAATTAGAATCAGAGCCTGCATTTGCAGCAGGGTTGGAACACATTGATAACTGATCCACATAGGGGGACGTCCTAAGGGGCGTAGTGAATCCATTTGAGAGAAGGAAAAGGAGAGATTTGTATCACTCTGGGCCATCCATTCCTGTTCTTTAAGAGAGACATTGGTTTGCTCCAGCGCGCTGAAAGTAAACTAATTCTCTGTCTAAATTGTTAAATGTGAAACTTTATTAAAAACTGTTAATCTTACAATTTTTTTTCTTTTTTTGTTGCGCTGAATCTTCCCCCAAATAACAGACCGAGGTGCAACACTTGTTTCATTATAGATCTTATCAGTAAATTTATCTCTTCATAAATAGAGGGAAGATGGTTTATGTTTAGGCCAACATTTTTGGAATGTAGAACAGAAACGGGCAAACTCAGCAACAGTTTCTGCTCCTCTGTATTGTTACTTTAGCAGTGCCAGCTGATAATGTATGAATCCTTTTTTCATGTGCAACTTCTCTCACAGGGGATGAGAGACACATTGACTCTAGGATCACACCCGAATTTGTTTACTTATTTGTTTACTCTGATCGTCTGCTTTGATTCGCTGTGTGAAAGCTCATGGTGCGAACCACATGCCCAAACCCACACTAAGGACCAACGGTAATGAACCCCGATGCGGTTCTGCTAGGATGTGCATGCATAGAAACTATTTAGGGGGGGAAACATAAATGAGCTTAAAAGAGTAATTGCTTTAAGGGACAAAAAAATCAGCCCACCGCACAAACCTAAAGGTGGAATCGCTTAGGTAAACTCACAAGTTATGGTTCTCTGATAACTAGTGGTACAAGTTTTCCTCTTTGTGCTTCTTTTTATTCTGAACTGTTTCTGAACTTGTCCTTCCCCCAGACGAGCAGCGGTTGGAAGTACATTATCTTTCCGGGCACTTTAATTCACTAAACTACAAAATAAAGCAGTAGCAAATGAAGTCTGAATATTTTTGGCATCCCTGCCCATCACCTGGACTCTTCTTGTGTGAAATGACACAAAATCTGTTCTTTTTCAAATGGATGTAGAAGCCAGTTGCAACTTTAGCTTGTGCATTTCTTCTTGTTTGTTAACTTATTTGAAATGCCCCTTTCTTACAGTAGTGTTTGCTTGAGATTTTCACTCATAAATCTCTCTTTTAACATTGTGATTAGGCCTACAATTGTATTTTCTCTAGACTATATTTCATATGCCACAACTATTTCTCTGCATCCCCAGAGCCTGTTCTACTTCTTACAAGACTCAAATGTAAATTTTAGCTATCTTAGCTTCAACAAACATTATTTCTAAGAGAAACAATTTTGCTTACTTAGAGAAGCTGATGGGTGACATTAGGTTTAGAAGTGAACCCTCAACACACCAACCAGGAACCTCAAAGGACCAAAGAAAAAGGTACATCAAATGTGTCTGCTCCCTGTTACATCTGTAAAGCTCCCCAAATGCCATTCACTTGGGTCCCATTGACCATCATCCACCTGGGATGCAGCAGTATCAGTTTGAGACTCAAGCAGCGCACAGAGCCTCGCCCAGTTCGAAGTATTGTTTTTTGCTGTTTAGCCTGTGTTACCAAGCGTTTCTATCCAGACCTGACCTTCTATTAACCTGACCCTGATTCTGCTCCAACTCAGGTACCCAACACTGTTTGTCTGCTGCGTGCCCCGATCCACGCTTGAACCACAATTACCAAAGCCTATACGGAGTATATAGTCGGGTCTGACTCCTGCTCTGTCAACCTGTCTGTGCAACAAACCTGCTGTACGGGGAACCAGCCGTCGGTCTGTCTATCCATCACACTGAGCAAGATGGAAAATTCTCATCCGGTCATTATTATTTGTGAAGAAACCTTCACAAATGAGACCAATCCTAGGGCTCCTCCTAGGAAGTTTGACTTTCCTATAGACTTCCTGGACTTTAAAGAACAACAATGAACAGGACTGAGGTAAGAGAAGCCGACATGAATGATGAGGAAAAGGTATCACAGCGATAAAGCAAGAGTTAGGAGGTCAGATAAATGCTGTGGAATCATCATCCTCCCTGAGGATAAAGTGTATCAGCGTGAGTGATTGTAACTCTGTAGTGTATCTGCCCGCCTTCAATCAGTCACAACAGTCAGCACTGATACTGTCTGACCAGAGGAAAGGTAACAAAATCAGGGGTAGAAATGAACAGAAAAACTCAACTTGACCTGTAACACCCCCCCCCCCCCCCCCCCCGCCCTCTGGATCTTTGATGGGTGCAGTCAGTAAAGGAGCTGTGTGCATCAGATGTTGAACAAAAAAGCCTTCACTCACCTCGTCCACTCAGCTTAACTACTCCCTAATTTAAACAATCCCATTTCCCCAGGAAAACAAGGAGACAGAGAAAGATAAGGGGTGTGGTGAGTCTCCTGAACTCACAATACTTCCAAACCTTTTAGGTTTGTTGAGTCATACTTAAAAATACAATAGAGGAACAGAAAATTAAGAACAAAGTCCTATGGAGAATTGATTTCAATTCTGTCAAGTATGAAATGATGCAGGTCAATTATAAATGCCCCAATCATACAAACACACAGATAAGGTTCAAGAGTTCACAGTCCAGTGACCCCATTGCCAAGCTACTGCTGGACGATACAGTGCTGGACTGTGGGAGGAAGACAGAGTGTCCAGATAAAAACCACAAATGTGCAGAGAGAACATGCAAACTCAACACAGAAAGATCCCAGTCGGGATTAGAACCAGGACTTTTTTGCTACAAGGTGAGAGTGCTAACCACTACGGCACCATGCAGCCCATCGGGAATGCAAGTACATTTTTATTTGTGATACAGTTATGCTCTGGGACAATGACATCTTGCGTTGGATAAACTCAGACAAAGAAGAATAAACCCTCAAAATACAGAAAGTGCTTACCTTGAAGAGAGTCTTTCCTAAAAACAAAAGTAGACAGGTGAACTAACATTGAACAATATGGTATAGAATAATTTGACAAAATCAAATGATTCATGGTTTAGGAATGACTAGCTCCTAAATGCACATGCATTGAGGGTTTGATATGAGCTATTGTTTAAAAGATTTGACACATACAAAGCTTCATGAGGAAGGACCTTGCCCTGCACCTTTTAATTTATTACCGTATAGCTTCCAATACTAGCCCCGGTGTTTATTCCAAAATTTGACACCTGGCCCGGTGTTTACTAGAGACAGGCGTCTATTGCAGACAGTGTTTGTGCCATCACAGACAGAATGGTGATGATTAATGGGTTCGTTTTGGTGATATTTGGTCACAACATGCAGACAACAAGACTAGACATGCAAGAAACATCATCATAGTTTGATGATGACATCACAGTGGTGGGGCTCATCTCAGACGGGGACGAAACTGCCTACAGATATGCAGTGGAATGGCTGTCAACATGGGATTCGACCAACAACCACCTCCTAAACATATCAAAGACCAAAGAACTGATAATAGACTACAGGAAGAAGAAGACGGACATGCTGCCACTATTCATCAACAGGGACTGTGCAGAGAGGGTGACCAGCTTTCACTTCCTGGGAGTTCACATGGAGGAGATTTTAACCTGGAGTACGATCACCACTGAGCTGCTAAAAACAGCCCAGCAGAGACTGTATTTCCTGAGGTTACTCAGGAAGAATAACATCAACCAAAGACTGCTGGTGACCTTTTACCGTGCCACCATAGAAAGTGTACTAACATACTTGGTTCAGCAACTGTACAGTGACTCAGAGGAAAACTCTCCAGCGGGTCATCTACACCGCCCAAAAGATTGTTGGCTGCTCACTCCCCATCCTCAAAACCTTCTGCAGCTCCCACTGCCTCAACAGAGCACAAAACACAATCAAAGACACTTCGCACCCCGGACACTGATATTGATTTATTTTTTTCAGTTTTTAAGTACTTGAATGATCTTCTGTGATTCCTGTTTGTGTGAAAAAAAAGCCATCTTGGTTTTTTTCTGCGTTTAAAACCATTTTTAGTGATCTAAGACGAGACTGAACAACGTTAAAAGCAGATTGCAGAAATTAAAAAGCTTGTGTTATTGACCAAGAGCAGCAGAAAATGACAGTGTCATCAGCATAAAGATGATGCATTTGGTAGGTTTTGACACAAGTTGTTGATATAAATAGAGAACAGAATGGGACCTAGAACCGAGCCCTGTGGTACACAAGTAAGAGAAATGGAGCCAGATGTTTGTACAGACTGGGACCTTTTTGACACATGGTCGACAAACCCGACCACAGCTTGATCAGAGATACCAATACTGACCAGCATTTTTACCAGGAGAGTGTTTTCTGTTGTAGAAAGGTCGATAAAAAGCTTGCCCTGCACCTTTTAATTTATCACCGTATAGCTTCCAATACTAGCCCCAGTGTTTATTCCAAAATTTGACACCTGGCCCGGTGTTTACTAGAGACAGGCGTCTATTGCAGACAGTGTTTGTGCCATCACAGACAGAATGGTGATGATTAATGGGTTCCAGCATTAATCCAGCATTTTTACCAGGAGAGTGTTTTCTGTTGTAGAAAGGTCGATAAAAAGTACAACACTGTATTTTTTACAGTCAAGTGCCTGAATAACATTGTTTAAAACTTCCAAAGTGGCTGGAACAGTACTATCTTGTTTTCTAAAGCCGGACTATTAAATCAGCTAAGATGCTGTTTGATTTTAGAAACTCCTTCAGTTGTTCACTGACCAGATTTTCAAACATTTTTGTCAGGATGCATTACTTGGACATTGGGGACTTGGAGATTGTAGTTGTTTACCTCTGAGGGGTCTCCTCCTTTATGTAGGGGGAGTAAATCTGCAGAATTCCAGACTTTAGGAATTCTTTTAAAACTGAAACTCAGATTAAAAACTAATGACAGAGATTCAGCAATGTAGTCTGCTGCCGAGTCCAATTTATCTGGTCCAGTTGCCTTCCTTGTGTCAAGATTCTTCAAGTCTCTGAGAGCTTCAGAGACAGACACAGCAGTAGAGTAGAAGGTGCAGGGGTTTGGGTATTTGGCTGTGTCAGTATTCGGCCATCCAGTCCCCTCTCCAACCACCAGAGGGAGCCATCACCAGAGTACTGACAGCCTCTGTTCTCCTGTACACTCCAACTCCCAGCATGCATCGGACCTCTGCCATCTTGTCTTCACCAGCTGCTCCTCATCATGTCATCACACCACTGCTTAAATGCTAGTCTCACCCTCTCCTCTGTGCGTAGTCTTGAACTGGTTTCCCTCTCGTTCATACTAAGCGGTCCATGGTCCTGTTTGCCTGGTTTCTGATCTTTGCCGGTCTTGCCTCTGTAAAATAAAACGTTTGCTTTTTGATCCACACGCCTCAGCGCTTTTGTTACAGGTTGGTTCTACAACATCTGAATTTAGAGCAGAGATGCCTAAATTTGGATTAGAAGTACCAAAGGAATCCAGCTGAAATAAAATGATCATTAAAATAAAGTGGTATGGCTGATTTCTCTGTTAGATGTTTGGCATCTTTGGTTAAGAAGTTTAGAAAATTGTTTGCAGGCTCATAATTGGATTTTACTGTCTTCCAAAAAAGTTTTAGGGTTGTTTAAGCTTTTAAATGTTTCACTGAAATCAAATTCTGATTTGGCTTTTTTATTGAAAGAGTGTTTGTTTCTAAACTGATGAAAAGGGAGCCAGTCAACTTCTGAATTACTTCTCTTTGCCCTGCACCATGCTGCATCCCTACCCTTGATCAGATTGTCAATCTCAGGTGAGAACTACGGATTGTTGCGCCCTTTTACCCTAAATCTGCATAGGGGTGCTTGTTTATTTGAGTTTTAAAAACTCATAAGTAAAATAAGTTGAATTAGGGATGATTTAGAGGGGCACTTATTGTTAGGACGGGTAGGATTATTTGAGTGAGATTTTAAGAGTCACAGACATTTTAAAGTTTTCTGATTTTGGACTTAACCAGTTGAGGGTTAGGTCTCCTAAGACAATTTCCCTAGCATTTAGACTCACTACTACTCACTATACTAAAATGTCTGTCTGTTGTTTTCACCCACATTGTAACAAGATCTAACTTAGACAGGGAGCTACGTACATCTAAATGTAAAATATCTGGCAACAGGTATGTGCTGATCTATCAGTCTGGCTTAATGTTTCAATCGCAGCTTCACCGTCACCTTGTGTGCTTGGTGACATGAGTGCCATTGATACAGCGGCAGGAGTCGTATCTCTAATCTTCATAACTCTTTGTACAGCAAAAAAAACTTTTACTAGTACCTGTATAACAAAGTTAGTCCTTTCCTTGTTTCAAAGTCCCTTTCCTTATATCTTTTATGTTGACAAAAACTTCTCCTGAATACTTACACTACATCTTCCAGCTTTCCCAGCGCACATATCCTGGATACCGCACACCAGACGCTCGTCTACAATCATCCACAGGACACATAAGCAGCCCACAGAGCCTGGCTCGGTACGAAGTATTTCTTGTGCCATTCAGCCTGCATACCGAGGGTTTTATCCTGATCTGATGACCTGTTTACCTGACCCGACTTCATGTTTGACTCTGCGTCTTTGCTGCCTGCCCAGACCTTTGCCTGGACTCTGACCCTGATTTAGCTTTGTGGACTTTTAGCTGAGCTTTGCTCCTTCTGCCTGTCTCAGTCAATAAAACCTGCTGCACGTGGAACCCGCCCTCTGCCTGTTTATGACACATTGAGTAAATAGTTTTTGAATATTGAGGGGTAGTGTCCTGTTACTAGTTTTGTAAAAAAAAAAAAAAAAGTTTAGCAGGGAAACAATAATACTTTTGATTTTAAAAATATATTTTTTTGTGTAATGAAGAGACGGAGGCGTTTGGATTCATGAGCAACTGGGTCATCAACACAGACAAGGGCAAGGTGAGGTGTGGTCATAAACCAGGCAGGAGTCAATAACATGGAGCAAGTCAGCAATGAAAAACAGGCAAGGGTCAGGCACAGAGAGGCAAACAGAAGAATGACCTTTAGTAATGTATGTCAGACAAACAAGACTTCGCATGGAGCAGAGGTCTGAGGGAGAATATATACAGAGTGGTGATGATTGATGGGAAGCAGCCGGTGAGGAAGTGAGTCAGAGAGCATGGCCTGATGCTCTCCGATGCATGCATGCCCCCCCTAAGCAGCTCCGGAGGCAGGAGGTCCAATGACGGGGTCGACCGCGAGGTTGAGGAGCCGGTTTGTCCAGATGATCTTGATGGAAGTCCGAGAATAGGGAGGGGCCAAGGATGTCATTTGAGGCAGCCCAGGAACATTCTTCTGGGCCGTACTCCTCCCAGTCCACCAGATTTTGAAACTGACCACCCCGGCGGAGAGAATCCAGGATTTCGTTAACGAGATAGGCCTCCTCACCATCCACCATCAGAGGGGGGGCATTAGCGTTGACGGACTCTGGCAGTGACACAGCGGAGGAGGTCCAACAGCAGGCTTCAACAGGGAGACGTAGAAGGTGGGCGAAATACGGTACTCTGGGGGCAGTTCTAGGCGGAACGAGACAGGTGGGATTTGTTTTAAGATCTTGAAGGGTCCCACAAAGCTGGAGCTGAATTTCCGGCATGGCAGTCTCCGGTGGAGGTCTCGAGTGGACAGCCAAACCCACTGAGCAGGTAGCAGTGTGGGACCCTCATGTCGTTGTCGGTCGGCCTGAACTAGTGAGCGACGTATATTATATATAATATTGTATATTTAGCCTGTATTTTGAAAATCTTGTTTGTTGTCTGGTAAAATTGGACTAATGTTTCAAAAACTGTGTTTTCACAAGTAGAAAAACTGTAATGTAGTTAAGGTCATAACCTTCCAGGTCAAAGTAAAAACTTCAAATGGACAATAACAGATCAACCATCTTAACAGAAAAGAAATAGCATTAAACTATACAGATCAATAGAACACAACAGGAGAATTGAACATTTCTTTCACATTTGTTTACTGCAGAAAATAATCCAAATATTGTTGCACCTGAGGTACATTTTGTGAAAAAGGACTAGGTATAACAATGCAAGTGCTGCTTTCACTTATTGACATAAAAAGAGGCAACACTTCTAGAAACCACATTTTGTATGATTTATTTCAGTGGTTGGAAGATTCTTACTTTGACAGTTTCATTAATTTCTCATCTGACTTATTTGATGCGTTCCTGATTTTGAGAGCACCACCATTTAAAAGCCCATAAACTCAGGCCTCAATGCAGACCAGGGTTTTTGTGGGATTGACCAAATTAAAGTTCTCACAAAGCTTTGTGTTAGCAATGAATAAGGCTCTTCAGAAGGATTGTGGTGGCTAATAGGCTCCTGTCTTCAGTCTGACAGCTTCAAAACCACTAATTGGGAAAAACCACTGATTAGGACAAAAGGAAATGTAGGAAGTTCACAGGAATCCCAGAACTGTCTATCAGCTGAATGTACATTAAGGCCTGGAATTACAACCACAGTGTGACCAAAAATGCAAACTCACACATCTGATGAACTAAGCCCACACATACACCATGGTTGAACAAACACAAGAACAGCATTCTTTGACAGTGGAGCATCTAGTAGTTGTTGACTGAACTCTGATTCGCACAACCAGAAATGCCCCACCCCAGCTCCCACTGCAGAGTCTAAAAGAGGCAGACTGGAAATCTAAAGAATGTGTACGAACCTCTAAGAACCCAGACAATCCAGACAAATCGTACACCCACTGAAAAACACAAACAACATCTTACAAAACCAGAGTCAGCCGATGAGAAAGAGTTTCATGGCACTTCAGTTACAGACAGGCAGGCTGAGGAGGCGATGAAAGAGAGACTCATCACAAATGTGGGAATAATTCAAGTTTTTCACACATTTTTAGATTCAGAGATTCTTCTGCGCAAAGCCTCCACAGTGTCTGCTTCAAGAGAGTCAGTCAAAACACATTGATTTCTTGTTACTGTACACAAAGGATGACATAAATGTTATACAAGTCATAATAACGTCTTCTCAAAACAATAATATCCACAGAACACAGCATTCTGCAAAGCCACAACACCCCATCTAGTGGACAACATTATAATTACACTGTCAGTGCAGGAGCCACTGGCTCTGAACAGAAAAGGAAACTAAAATTAGTTCAAGTGAACATTTAGTTGTTCAGTGACAGAGAGCAAACAGCAGTTACTGCATGAACAATGTGTTTTTCCATGACTGACGGGAGGAACAGCCCACAGCTGTGTAGCGTACACAGAAATGGAAGCATGAAGAAAAATGAGCAAAAGTCTGGAAGAGGAGTTTCCAACCATGGTGTGGATCTGCTGAGAGGCAGAGGGAAATCTTCAACTTCATCATCTGAGTCAAACTCTGTCCTGCTCCTACAGCATCTCTTGAATCTTCCAAACCGGAGGACAGACATGCACACCGTGCACAAACAGTCAGGGAGGGAGAAAGCTTCCCTTTGTGAGGTTGAACATGAGGAGGTCCTTCCAAGAACAAAAGGATCATAGAGGAGGTTATTTATAGAGAAGACTATTGAAAGCAATTACATAGTTCCTGGCACTGCCAGCAGATTTGATGGCTGAGCCAGGTGACTTGCGGGGACACATCCTCTCTCTCGTTTCCCTTCCTTGATGGTCGTCTGCTTCCTTCTCCTTTGGTGGTTTCTCTTCAGAGTCACTTCTGATGGTTGGTTTGCTTCAGCCTGTGGCAGACACACCACTTTTTGTGCAGTGGGGATGAAAAGGATTCAGACCCCTGTAAATGTTCACTCTTTGGATCAGTGCAGTCATTTGTTAAAGTTCTTTTATTTCTCAATAATGTACACAGAGTGAACCATCTTGAAAGAAAAAAACAGAGTTACAGACTTTTCATCAAATTTACAAAGAAAAAGAAAAGCTGAAACATGAAATGGTCCGGGGCTTGGGTTTTTGTCTTTAACACCAGCATGTGTGCTGTGTGAGATACAGAGGGAAGAGGTGTGACTATAATCTTTAAAGTTACACTCTTAGGCACCAAGCCAAAAAAGAAAAACAAAGCATTTGTTCTGACTAGATTACGATGGCACAAAATGCTTTATAAAAAAGTATTTCAAAATGTGTTGAATAAAAAACCATATTTAAACTTTTGCAGATTTTCATGTACGAAGCACGTCAAACGACTAAAGAAACGCAAACGGGAAGATCAATCTAAATCACATCACAGGAAACAAAGTTTCACTTTAAATCCCATTACTTCAGGAACTGCTAGAAATGCAGCAGAACTTTTTCCGTTTCAGAGACAGACGAGAGCCGGTTAGTGTGTGGACTTCCTGACTTGGGTTTCAGTTCTGTGACACCAGCTATTTTTTCCTCAGCACTTCACAGCAGGTTAACATGCGGGACAAGTGGTAGGAGAATCAGAATTTAACTCTCCATGCATCCAGCTGTCAGAGGCTCATGAATGTGCATAAAGATTCAATGCCATGACAGAGTACACTGTGGTTGTGGGTGGTCATTTTGTGGCGTGTGCTATGTCCCCACATTCAGTACGAGGAATCTAACTCCAGTGAGAATAAACCACAGAGCCTTCAGAGCTCCAAACTCAGCGACTTAGACGATTCATACCAGCTGATTTACTGCTGCTTAATATCAGTGTGTCAGAGTCTGTGTGCAATATTTATGCAAATGTGTTTGTGTTTACTACAGAGGAGCATCATGCATTTAACATTTCCTTATTGTTCCCCAGGACCGCTCTACAGCCACAAACCACTTGCATTACTCTCCTCTCACTGGTTTGTTGGAATGATTGATGCAGATGTCCATGACCGTCCACCCCTCAAGTTTCCACTGCAGACGTCAGTTGTTTTCAACGCTCGTCTGGCCTTAAATAAACTGTGGATCAGGGTTGCTTTCAATATGTTTTGGGGAAAACTGCGTCTGCGAGCTGATTTTCATGTCAAAAAGAAACTATGGGAAGAAGTCAAAGGCATTGCTGCTGATTCATTAGTACTGTATGTTAGTACTGTTTTGATAGTTACTAATTTGATGATTTAAATGATTTTATCTCTAGAATAACAACTCTAAGTTTCACTAAACATTAGGCAGCAATAGTTACTTCCGAACAGGAAACTGCAAACATTCATTCATTCAGCTGAAGCTATAAATCAAAGGCATTTAGTTCGAACAGTGGGCAGATTGTAACCTCAGAACAGGGATCTAGAAGCAAATTGTATTTCAACAACACTTTGTTACAGAATAATATTCACTTTGAAATCAGACAAATGTGAATTATGTAAATCAAGTATTTTTTTTTCTCTTTGGATCAATTTCTCTGATTTAATTCAAGCAAGAACAACACAGAACAACAGGCGGTCGCCTCAGTATGTGAAACTTGTTACTATTTTGGCCAGATTTCTCAGAAGCAGCAACAGCACAGCTTCCTGTTGTCAATGAGAAGGTTGACAAAAGGAAGTATTTTTGGCAATGAAGCATACCATATTGAGAGGATACCAGGCATTGGTGGATGCAGTGGGTTTTTCCTGGAAAGAAACAGGACATTTTTGTTTGTTTACTATTAATTACTATAATGAAGCGAGGAGCGAACAAAACCTACTATGAAGCGTAGTTTGCCAAAAAGCTGATTTTAAAATATCAAGTATTTTTACTAGCCTTGAGTCTGCAGACAAAGCTGAGAATCACTTCTGAGCCACACAGCTTAAAAATAGCTTTTTTTCATTTTAAAATTATGTTTTAATGTGTGCTTTTGTTACAGGGCCTATATGAAGCTAAAATCTACTTTTTGAGCTTTTAAGTGGATTATAATGTTCACAAAAACAAACCCCAAAGCAATCTACATACCCTACTAGCTTTACAACAGCCAGATGTTACCAGTTTCATTTCTACATAGAACAGTGTGGTCATTGCACTTTGCCCCTGCTAGTGACCTGTGCATATGTTGTGATGGATTTAAGCATTGATGACGAGGACACTTCCGATTCAGTCTGTTCATGTTCAATCCACCATAATCCTTTTCAAAAACCTGTTTCTTTGAGACTTTCAGAAGTGCTGGCCAGTACCTCTGGGCATAAACAAGCTTGCTTGTTCTGGTCAGACATTGTGAGTCCTGTAGTAGGGCTTGCATGCTTCAACACGTCTTCTGAGTGTGTGTACATGTGCGGCTCTGCTTTTTGTTTTTGTGGTGTCCCTTTTTTTTCTTGGTTGCTTGGCCTGGAAACGCCCTTCTAAAAAAGAAAACCCTCCCTAAAGGAGTCAAAGATCCAATCCTGGGAGAGAAGGTGAGAGGTAGGAGGGACAGCGAGGGGTTCTGGGAGAAGGACGGAGATTCAATAATCAAAGGTGATGATATGCGCCTGTCAGAACTAAAACTCTGAGACCTGCAGCTGATAGTAAAGAAAGCAAAATGATGGTTTAGGAAGGAGAAAGCATAAGGGAGTAACAAGATTAAAGCTTTGGATGCAAAGCTAAGCTACAAACGATGACAGATATTTGTGTAACTTGAGAACAAAACCTCATCTAAAAGACAACTTGTTGAGGTTTTTCTTACAGATTGCACCGTCCCTTTGTGATAGATACACTGCAGGCACAGCTTTTGCATCCTCTTGTCATAGGAGAAAGCTGTGCTCACTTCTGAGATCAGAGGAATATGTTCATGATGGACCTCCACAAAGTATGCGTCTAAAAAACAAGACTGATGGAGGTTTTTAGAAACCACCACCACACAGGCAGACTCAACTCTCCTTTTAAGGTCTGCTTGATGTTTAGAGAAATTCTAGCACGACGTTGTTGATGCATGAAACTGCAATGAAAAAAGTCCCAGATAAATTGTAACATGAAGAACAAAGCTTTACATTGTTCTGTGTGCTAGGACAAAGTCATACAGTCTTTCTTTCTAAGAGGAAGTGTTTGGCAAATTTTTTATGGTTTGTTGTTAAAACCCAAACCTAAAAAGAAATTAAAAGAAGATTACCCCAAATCAAGAAAATGCAAGGTTTAATTTAAGTGTTTTCAAATGTTTTAAGCTTTTTTGACAGCTTGGCTGGAGGCTGTGGCCATGCGTTCTTCCCTTGTCTGCAGCTCGTTCTAACTGGTGTTGTGTGACTGTCTACTCCTACTTAACACACATTGAAATGTGCATATGCCTGAATTGCAGGCTGTGAAATGCACTGCGAGGGCTGCACGGTGGCGCAGTGGTTAGCGCTCCTGCCTCACAGCAAGAAGGTTCCCGGTTCAAGTCATGGCTGGGGGGCCTTTCTGTGTGGAGTTTGCATGTTCTCCCCGTGCATGCGTGGGTTTTCTCCGGGTACTCCGGCTTCCTCCCACCGTCCAAAAACATGGTTCATTGGTTACTCTAAATTGTCCCTAGGTGTGAGTGTGCATGGGTGTGTGATTGTGGCCCCTGCGACAGACTGGCGACCAGTCCAGGGGTGTACCCTGCCTTCGCCCATGAGTAGCCGGGTTAGGCTCCGGCAACCCCATGACTCCGAAAGGGATAAAGCGGATTGGAAAATGAATGAATGAATGAAATGCACTGCTTTTGCACATCAGAACAGTTTCTTTTTTTCTTCTCTTCATAATTCTCTTTTTTTATTGCACGACTTTCCACGTTTATGTTTTTCCCCTCTTTTTTTTTTTTTTTTTTTAGCTCAGCTCTTTGGTCAGTTGATTCAATAGAATCAAATGACTTGTTTTTCTGTCAGCATAGAGATTTCCTGGGTGGTTTTGCTTTCTTTTGCAAGTTTCTTCAGTTCCTGTAGAGATTGGTTTACAGGAGTGCACTTGTTATGTTTACCACATTCAGCATCACTGAACCAAATCAGTTAGCATTTATACCATGGTCTGGATGAATACTTGATTCTGATGGACTGTAGGGTATGGATTAAAAAGTGATATACTGCTGTGATTTACCACACATAAAAAAGAAGTGACGGTCACATAGTCCAGATGTTCTATACTGTGCTGGCCTAATCGCCAGTTGGTAATCATGGCAACTGAACTGAACGGATGCTTTGTTTAAATTATTCTGAAGGTTAGCATCCCATTTTCCTTCACTACTGCAGTGGGAGTGAGGAAAAACCCTAGTAAAATAGTATTAGGGATTCGTTTTGTTTTCTTTTCACCGTTCTTGTCAGGATCCTGGTCGCCTCCCCCACACACCTGGCTTCTACCTGCACCCCATTGCCTCATCAGCCTGGAGCCTTCATATGGACCTCCATGCCCTTCAGCCTGTGTCAGTCCGTCTGCTTCATGCGGTAGAGTTTATTGACCCCTGCTACGCCTCAAGCTTCAGTTCATGTCTTGGTTTTGTATGAACATTCATATACTGACCTATCCTGTTATTACATCTTCAAGGAATTCTACGCTTCCACAGCCATCCACTGCAAACCAACCCAGACTCCTGATCACGCCTGTCATCTCCACTTTCCTTCTGACCAGCGGCTCAACCTCCACCCAAGCAAAGCAACAAACTGTCCCTAACCCTCCACCAGGACTGGAACTTAATAAATCACTTTTCTAACTTACTTCCGTCTCTAGCCTGCTATTGTGTCCAGCCCCCCTCACCCCTGACAGTTCTAGATTCTTTTGCACTTCCCCATCTGATCACTGTGCTTGGTCAGAGGACTTCATCCACATCACAGGCATTGCTCTCCCTGGCCAGACAAAGGGGAAAAAAAATGATCTTGCGTACCTGATCCAGCCTTGACAGGACTAAATGGAAATGTCATCACAGGCCATGTCCGTGCCCTGCAACAGTGTACAGTTCTCTCTCACATACCTTCCAACAGCAAGCTGAAAAAACTATTCTTCAATTAAGATCAGGAAAGGATCATATATAGTGGAAGGAAAACTAACACAAACTGAGGATTTGTGTGGAACCATTTGTGAAAATTCACATTGTCCCAGACAACAAAAACGGCATCGGCCCTCTCATTCCTATGATGAAATTGAGTCAAGAGTATCACTAAGGCCATCCAAAAATGTTACAAGATGCTGTGTGTGGTAAGGACCCAGAACAGCATAGCTGTGCAGAACTCCCAGGTTAGTGATTGCAGCACAGAATGTAACATTTTCCCCACACTGACCTTGGATTTGCACTAGGGCCCGTTGACCAATGTTTTTTCCTTTCCTTTTTGCCAAATTAAAACCAGCTTCATCCACAAAAATAAACTCATGTGTCCTTCCCTTTGAATCATTTCAAAAACACCCTAAAAAACAAACAAGCAAACAGTAAATAACATACAGCAGACATAGAGAACATGTCTCTTACCCATCCATTTATTTCAACATGTTGAAATAACACTTCTCTCACATGCTCTGAATGTCTTTCAAAAGGAACTCTGTAAATTTGTTTCTTTCTGACTCTGTTGGTATGGAGAATTCGAGCAATGGTAGAGAGCCTTACACAGTCGATTGATCTAAAGTTGATATTGTCCTCAATTATCTGTTGCTGAATTTCAGACAGTTTTACTGCATTATTTTGAACCACCATATATACAATCTCCTGTTGCTGGTTGAATTCAGCTGGTCGTCCACCCTCATAAGACTAACAGCTCTGCAAAACAATGCAAACAGTAAATGGAAGTAAAAGAGATGGATTGCAAAATGTACAGTAAAATGTAAGAACATTACATTGGCATCTGTAAAAAAGTGCTCATTATTAATTGTAATCTTAGATCTAACTTAGCAGGGATGCAGACTACTGTAAATGCAAAATACTGTACATGCAAATGATGTAAAAAGACTTTTAAATAAATGTTACTGTTAAATATTGAATTGCTCATGTTTGATATATTCAATCTATTCACTGTGGTTGATACCACAGTGAACCTGCTGAGTTGAGGGTTGACCCTTTGACCCACTTCCCTCGTGGTCATTTCATGGATAACACCTGATCAATTACTGTGGCCTGGATCGCATCAGAAATTCTTGTCCATTGTCTAGGTCCGGGTCTTAGAGCGGGTCTGGGTCTCTATGCTGGTTTGGGTCTGAGTACGGGTCTGGGTGCAGGTTTGGGTCCTGGTGGGGGTCTGGGTCTGGATCCACATTGCCTTCCTCTGTTGTCTATTTCTGAACAGCTGCTCAGTTGTTCCAGAACTGCCTTTATATTCATTGCAGTTGATTTGCAACAAGTGTCATCAGTTTTGATCAGTTGTGTGTTGATGGTGATCTCACAGTTTAAGTTTTGCCTTTTTAATGCTCACTTTTTGCACCTTGTGTGTTGTTAATGTCAACTGTGTTTTAAAAGTGAGAATGTGTCATGTATTCTGCAAAGAGTAGACAATTGTGTGTTAAATGCAAATTGTGTTTTAGGTTTAGACCAAACAGTGATGTTTTTGAGAAAAGAGTTAAAGCGGTCGGTTAGCTGATTTGGAGAATGGCATTTAGTGTTTTTGCAATGAGAAAAAACTGTAATAGGAGCAGTTCACGTGCTGCACCAAGCTACTCAGTGTTTTAAACGTAATACTTATTGAGAATGTGACCATCAAATGGCGAGAATAGGATGTGAGATATCATCATGTTATAAGAACTATTTTGCTTCTTGCAACTTCACTTGGGTTTACAATTGGTGTCTGCAAGCAGTTTGAGTATGTGGTGTTCTTTGTGAAATGTCAATTGTGCATTATGAGAACGTTTTTTCTCAGCTGTTTGTGTCCATGTTCTACATGAAACACACTAAAGAACTTTGCCGTTGTTTCATAAGAGATTTATTTGACAAAAAGCACAAAAGAAAGTTAAATGCTAAAAAAGAGAAAAAAATTTTTGTAATTTAAAAGGCTATATCTCCAGCTATTCAGGGACTGAGCCGGAGCTGAGCCATTTTTTAACTTACTTTCTAACTTACAGTTTACTTGTTTAAGGGAACGTGTTTCAGCGTTGTACCTCGGTGATACTCGGTTTTGTCTAAATTATTTTGGTTTCAAAGGAGCAACAACATCAAGTGTTCTCCTGAGGGCCTCCATGGAGTCATCAACAAACTGATCATTTTTTCTGGGACTGAAACTATGGGAGCTGCTCTCAGAGTGTTTGCTCAGCATGTTACTAAGTATTGGTTGGACTGTAAGTTTAAATTCAGATACAGAACGGTCAGTCAATGTTCTTCTGAGCTGTTCTTTATTTATTGGAGCGTTGGAATTCTCTAGAACAAACTGAAAGGTGATTAGAAGGTGATCTGAGAGTATAGGGTTATGAGGGAGCAAACTCAGCTGATCTCTATACCATGAGTTAAAACAAGGTCCAGGGTGTGCTTGTGACAGTGAGTGGGTTCCTTAACATTTAGTGTGAAACCAACATTATCTAATAAAGCTGAGAAAGCATTTCCTAGACAGTTGCTAGAGTCATTGACATGAATATTAAAATCCTCTACTATTATTATTTTATCAGAATCTAAAACAATAGCTGATAGAAAGTCAGAAAACAGATTTTGGAGTTTTCCTGTTTGAGTGATTTATAGACAATATAACTTTTTCAAAGGAATTATAAATGTGTTTGACTTTAGTGTTAGGAAGTAAGCTAGACTGTGATATTACTGCTAACCCACCTCCTTTCCCTGAAATCCTGGATTTCTGATAGTTATTTTAATTAGGGGGGGTTGCTTCATTCAATCTAACATAGTCATCTTGTTGGAGCCAGGTTTCTGTTAGGGCTAGCAGGCTAAGTGGGTTATCGTTAATTAACTCATTGACTAAAAGGGACTTTGAGGAAATTGATTTTATGTTAAGTAACTAATATCATGATTTTGCTTGTTGTGCTTGAGAGTACTAGCAGCTTTTACTTTTAGGTTTCTGTGTTTCACTCCTTTCACTCGCCTTTCAGTACATAAGCTAAAGCTAGGAGCTGCTGGACTAACTCTAAATGGGGTTTGCACTGACGCCAGAGGGAACTCAGAGGAGAGTTTTAAACTGCTGCTCTGTGCCCAGAACCTGTCCTTGGGTTGTCAGTTTGTACGGCTAATGCTAGGGGAATTGTTCCTAGAAAGAAGAGCAGCGCCGTCAAAAGTGGGATGGATGCCGTCTCTCCACATGAGACCGGGCTTTCCCCAAAACAATTTCCAATTGTCAACAAAGCCAACGCCGTTTTCTGGGCACCATTTGGATAACCAGCGGTTAAATGATGAAAAGCGGCTGTATATTTCATCACTGACTAGGTTCAGTAAGGGACCAGAGAAAATAACAGGCTTAACGACTTAGCAAGTATACAAACAGATTAAACGTTTAATTTAAGGACTTCTGATTGTCTCTGTCGGGCGTCATTACCGCCTGGGTGAATCACGACTCGATGGAACCTGGACTTACTCTGGGCTAACATCTTCAGGTTCCCTTCTATGTCACCAACTCTGGCTCCCGGATAACACCTAACTGTAGCTGTCGGGAGCTTCACGTGTCTAACTTCGTAGGAGCCGATAACTAGAGTTGATGGTTCATCTGGCGTGTTGCAGAGGGGGGAAAACTTATTACGACCTTTGGATGCTATAAGTTTTTACATTTAGCACTATGCTTCCTTCCTACCAGTACAAACCCATCCTAAGTTTTGACCGGCTGCTGCCAGGGAGGGGCTGGATGCTCTGCAATTTAGTTCCAGTAGTGCAAGCCGTACTGTGGGTAACAATCTGGCTCACAATATGGCTAACTGGCTTAGCATCCACTGTGCAGAGCTGCACTTCTAACTGCTCTAGCCTCCAAGTCTAAAATAAGGCTAGACTTAACACTTCTACCACTATATTCACTAAAGGGGCAGGATCTTCACTGAACATTTGGCACATTGAGCAGGACAGAGGAGTGAAAGCAGACGAGGTGGAGGCCATGCTAGCACTTAGCTAAGGCTAACGATGTTTGGGTAAGGTGAAGTAACTATGTTGCAGACTGCTTAGACAGCAATGGTCAATCCAGTAGTTACTCTCTAGAATGCCAGAGAAGATACTTAGAATTTCTGAAAACCAAACATAATAACACTTAGTTAAATATTAGCAAAACAGACGCTCAGTGACAGGAGCAACAAAAGGAACACCAAATGGCCAAGCACTGGTTACGCTCACCCGCAAATGATGTCATCAGCAGAGAATGGCAAATGGCAACATTAGACTGCTTCACTGCTGTAGATCTAGCAGAATTAACATCAGTTATTACATCCTCCAAAACCTTAAACTGTCTCTTAGACCCAATCCTCACTAAGCTTTTTAAAGAAACCTTCCCCCTAATTAATGAATCAATTTTAACTATTATAAATACCTCTCTAGAAACAGGCTATGTGCCACAGTCTTTTAAATATATATATGCAGTATGCAGTTGTCAAACCTCTTCTGAAAAAGCCCAGTTTAGATCCTGGCATTATGGCTAACTATAGACCAATATCAAATCTCCCCTTTATCTCAAAAATCCTAGATAGAGTTGTAGTTACACAGCTATACCAACACCTACAGGACAATAGCCTCTTTGAAGATTTTCAGTCAGGGTTCAGACCTTTATCTTCATAGCAACGATTTTTTGTTTTGGTTGCCTGAAGATACCCAACCCCCACCCCAAAGACAATAACATCACGGCGAGTGAAACTATTTAAAAAAATGAATGGGCTGAAAATCGCATATGGAGCCAAAAAAAAAATTAGAGATACACAAACTAAACCAAAACACACTGACGTCAATCTGTTTGGTATAACATGACGACCAAAACATAAAATTGTTGCTATAGAGATAAAACCAACAGAAAAGACGCCTTTTTGAAAAAAGTGTTTTATACATCAATTTTCACAGACAGCTCAGACCAGCCTTACTGAAAGTGAAAGGGGAGTCAGGGGTGCAATGTGGCAATTAAGGTCGGGTCAAAGTAGGGCAGTGAAGGCGGCGGTGGCACATAGAGGGGGATTGTCATATCGTATGTCTTATTGTTTTGTTCAGTTTTGGCCACCAAAGTTGTCAATGCATAAAGTTAGCTGTGCTAATTATGAAGATGAATCAAACTTGGCCACACTGATTTACTACATCTTTCACAAGGCTAATTTAAAAAATGTTTACTTTCTACAAACAAGCTTCCACAAAAAAGGGATGTAGCAGTCACACTTGAATAAAACCAATTTTTATATGGAGGTGGGGGGGTGTAGGCTTGAACTTTGGATCGACTAAAAGCTGTGAAGAAGAATGGACAGGACACATGAGGGGAAGAATCAGAAGTTAAGCAATGTGGGCCTGCTGCAATGTTGAGACAAAAACACCAATCAACTCTGAAGCTCAGGAAGTGGTGGATTCAAGCTGTACTGCCCATCACTCAAACACAGAGATAACTTTCACAAAACATTGGACTACAGAGGGGGTCTTGGCAGAGGGGGTTTCAACTGAAGGAAGTTTAGAGGGGGTATCTTGGGAGGTAGATAAAGAACAATATGTGAACTAGGGGGTAGAGGACAATGGAAGCAGGAGTCTGTTTCAACTTTCAAACTTTTTTCAATTTCAGCAAAGCTGAGCTCATAAAACAAAAAAGTCTTTGCAGTCTAAGGCACTGAAAGTAATATGATAATCTCTTGGGTCAAGAAAATTGTGCCTTTTGTTGAACTGTAAGCTGAAGTCATCCAGTGTTGAGCAGCTCCATGGTAACATAAGGCATCATAAATG
Source organism: Adrianichthys oophorus (assembly GCA_036245035.1). Taxonomy (NCBI): domain Eukaryota; kingdom Metazoa; phylum Chordata; class Actinopteri; order Beloniformes; family Adrianichthyidae; genus Adrianichthys; species Adrianichthys oophorus. Next base: position 340,423 of record BSAI01000018.1, read on the forward strand.
AAACAGCGAAGAGGGACCCCGCTCGAGCCCGTCCACCTGCCACACCCAGCGTTGCTTAGCAAGCTCACATGAAAATTGGCACAATTTGCAGACATGCAGCATAGCATAGTGTAGCAAACATTAGTGAGATGATGTAATGCACAATTTTAGAAACCTCAAAACTACAACCATTAAACTACTCTACACTGCACAAGAATTCAGAACATATGACATGAGGTCATAAATCTGTCTTCAATCAGCATGTGTGTATAGTCGGCTGTAACAGGGATGAACTAAAGGGGGAAAAAAATAAGACAGAGATCAAAAGGCGACATGCAAAACACAATGAGATCACAAAGTTTCAAAAAACAGGTTTATTAACACAATCTATTTATAACTATTGACTTTTGCCTAAAGAGCTAAACATGAAAAAAGATTGACATTTTTTGGAGAAGAAATAGGATTGTAGCCAAGGGCCCAGGCTCTGCTGTCTGCCACACATCCTTGGCTTTTCAGCTGCTCCAGCTATCAGCCAAACATCATCAGCTGGCCTCAGTCAGCTGACTTTCATCAGTTGACACCAGGTCTGAGAGCAAATAAAGAAATCAAACACACACAAAAAAAGAGACATGCATGGCTCAGAGATGGCAACAGCATGGTTTTGTGGTTGTCATTGTTTGTGTCATTGAACACCTCTCTGTGATGGCATTAAAAATAATTTGAAGATGGTAACAATTTATGCTGGCATTTGTAGTTGGCAAAAGAGAATGGAATTCGTTTAACAGATAGACCACGGTGAACTGACACTAGAAAACAAGCTTGAGTCCAAATTACTTAACATTTTTGTATAATAAGCTAAAAAAAATGTCAACCAACCTAACGTTTATTAGAGACCAGTGTCTATTGGAGACCGGGAGGGGTGTGGGGGTGTTGGGTCTTAAATGAGCCCAGCCACTATTAAGGACCGGTGTCTATTAAAAAGTAACACGTTAGACCCGGCTGTTCAGTTCCAGGACTCTCTTCTGGACCTCCTGCTTTTTTCCCTGCATGTTGCTGCTATTGTCGTATGACTGCCTGTGACAGTTGGAAATATCCAAACCAAACATTTCTAGACGGCCTAAATATGACTCACATAAACCCTTACCACAGGACTGTTCATTCCTGGTCCTCGCGATCTACCACCGTGCCTGTTTTGCAGCTCTCCCTGCACTGCTTGCTGTTGATTACCTAGACCAGATGTGTTCATTAAATCAGAATGTGGAGACATCCGACTGAACTAATCAGCAGCTGGCAGGGCTTGGAGATCTGGAAAACAGTCAGGATGGTAGATCTCAAGGACCAGGAATGAGCATCCCTGCCTTACCAGTTGTTTCATTTGCCAAAAGAAAACCAACAAAGTGCTCATGAATAGAAATGTCTTTTGAGGGCTCACAGTTTACAATTTGTAGCACCACTGACAGCTGGTCTGGAGTAGAGTCCATGATCACTGCATAATTTTGTTTTTTTTACTCTTTCAACAACAGCTTCAGCTGTGCCCTTTGCAACAAGATAAATTTGCTTGTTTTGTTTTTTTGGTTTTTTTTGCTTAAATAGCTGTCACTGATCTCTTTTGCAGAATTTGTCATAAATGCTCTTGCATGACAGGGTCAAACTGAGCCATAAGTTCGTCTTGCCCTAGGAAATTTCCATTGCCAGATTCAAACATCTTATCTGAATGTCCACGGAATGCCAGATTATGTTCTGCTAAATAATTCACAATTGCAACTAATCTTCTTGTAATGTCTTCTTCATCTGCATACTTTAAGAGCAAGTAGATCTTGGTTCACCTGATCTAAAGCTGTGCTTGTTTGTGGCTTCCTTAAGAATATATACCAGCTGTCCATGTTTGTGACATGTGCAGCAGACCTTTCATGCTGTTTCAAATGAATTAAAAGATTTTTACATTTGTTGAAACCATTTCCATTAAGCTGAGCCTTTTTGTCTTTGTCTCCAAACAAGCAACAACAAAAACACACAATGGCATCACTTTCTTAACTGAACACTAGCCAGGACCATTGTAATCTTCTCAATTTTTCATTTGCTTACAATAGTTGAAAACTGTGCATCTGCGCCCCTCTTGGTTTTTAGGAAAAATTCTGTCTTGTGTTTGAACCGGTCCTTTCTCCACAATTGAGCAGCGCTCTTTGTCTGTCAGCATTCTTTGGTCAAAGTGCTGGATCATCTTCAAGAATAAAACATTGACTAACAGATTGACTGCTACTCACTGTTGCTGAATGTCATCCTCAACATTTTGTTGCCCATCTACAGAAGAGCAACAAGCTAAGCCTAAGATAATTTTCTCATCATGGAATCCCCGTAATATCCCCCGTAGACCCCGTGATGTATTTTTGACAGCACTTTAACAGGAGAAATTCGTAATTAAGACAAAGAAAAGTCGTATTCAAAACAGACATGTCAAGCGTAAAACTAAAGATTGGATTCATATTTTTTCTGCAAAGTTGTGCACAAAATATACATTTGTGCACAACTTTGTCTTCATGAAAACAACTTTTTCTTTATGAATATGTTTCTTTTTGACAGCTATCTTACCTCATACTGACTGCCCTATCGCTGCCCTATGGTTGTAATTTTGGGCTATAGAAATAAAATTGAATTGAATTACTTCTCAAGAAAGTTATTTGTGTGGGACATTGGAGATGCTGAAGGAAACTGATAAAGACAAACTTGGAAATGATCAAAGTTCACACATGATATATCAGGAATACTTTCATCGTGGGATAAAATTACAGAACATACTCAGCCTGTCACTTAATACCTGCAGGGATTGGTTTCTGCTCTGCTAGTAAACCTGGACATGAAATGATGGTGAAATGATGGATGGAGAAACTCAAACTGGAACACGACAGATACCAGATACTGTTCTACTGGTGGTGTTGAATTAAAACGGATCCATTGTACAGATTCTGACTCTTTTTACCCTTGTTTAAGGCTTTTGCATTCATCACAGTGAAAATAAAATGGAGTACCGCTGTTTTATGTGTTTTGAATCCCCTTCTTTGAGAAAATTGGTTTTAAATATTTATCCTCTTCTCCCACCAAGAACCTACAAATCGTATTTGATTATTTAGTGTGGCTGAAGAAAATACACATCAACTGAAGGTCTATGTGGGACAGTAAAGATGCAGCAATAAAAAAAAATTTCTCTAAGAAGAAGAATAATACACTCTTTCAAAGACAGAGATGAGCAGGGTTGAGTTTGCTTATTTTGGCAGGATGAGATTTCCATTTGATCCATGATCCATGTGCTGTTTAAACAGGAAAAGCAAGCAACCAACAAACTTTGACACTGGAATTTGGATACTTCAGTTTAGTAAAGTGATAGTAAACCAACAGCACAATATGCAATAAGGATGCACATCTCATTCAGAATTTTTTTAACCTCATTTAAAGACAATGAACATTGATTTATATTGACAAGAGCTGCATAAAATCCTATATAATTCAGAAAAACATCTCAAAGTTTTGTGACAGTAAAGAAATTTGAATCCCAGAGTAACAAATGCAATGACTAGTTTCTCAACAAACCTCTTTGAGACAGAATGTTCTTAAACTAAACACTAATCTGAAATGTAAAACAAACCAAAAAAAATGACCAAAAGTGTAATTTCTGTGTGGGTTTAAATCTGTCCTGGTGTGAAATGTCTTTGGTTTTTTTTTGTTTTGTTTTTTCCCAAATCTTAGTCAAAAGCCATTGGTTCCTAAAAGACAAGTCTTAAGTGCAAAGACTTGCAGTAACTGTGACACAAGTTCAAACATGTTAAAGTTTTGCTTACAGCTTTAAGAAAAACCCTCAGAATTGTATTTTATCTATTTAGGGATTATAATGTTCTTATAATTGAAAGCCCCATTGATCCCTTCCTGTTTCCAATAGATCAGGACTCAAACTACAAGACACAAGGAATTAACAGCTTCCCTTAAATTCTCCTGCTGACAGTTTTCTAAAAATATCAATAGTGCCCTCTTAGAGGCTGCACTCAGTTTCTGCCCCCCCACTTTTAAATAGAACCCACCATGTTGGGAGGGACAGAGATGAGCCTCACGGCTGCATGGATTCTCCTCTTTCACTCTTTGAGCCTGTGTGGTGATGCTGTTGAGCCACAGACAGGATTTGGAAGAGTCGTTGTCACCGTCATTTATAGCAGCAGTGCTTGGGATCAAAGCATTGCCTAAATGAACTCCAGCCCAGCAGTAAGAAGAGAAGGTCTGCAGGACTGAATTCCTCTCAGAATCAATTGTGGTGGATGCAACATGACACCAATCTGACTGGATTTCAAGTCAACCTCTGAGTCTTTCGTGTTGCATGAACATTTATGGAGGCGTATTCATTTGACTGTTTATTGCGTGGTTTTTCAGGGAGTCACTTGCCAAAGATTTTATGCATTACATGCTTTGGGTGTGTCCCACATTTTTGTCATGGCAAAAAGGGAGCATGTGTTGGATGGTCTTCATTATGCAAGCATGGGCCCTAACTCCCTTTTGCAACAAACAATCAATCAAAAAAACACGTCCACCCAAGCCAGGATGACGCTGGCTGACTCAAGTCCCCCAAGGACAGCAAAATACTTTCTTAGTCTGTTTCCAAGCAGATGCTGGCGGCGGACATGCCTGTGCTGTCTGCGGCAGCTGCGCTTACGGTGATACATGCACATGCATCTACAGTTTGTCACAGGAAGCAGAGTGAGCAGAGATTGATGGTGTGTGAGTCACTGTGTCTTCTGAAGAAGATGAGCAGAGAAGCTCCACAGACAGAGAATGAATCCTTCATGTTTACAGAAACGTGTTTGTGTGCGCTGCATTTACATTGTATAGATACGTACTGTCACAGTTCACATTGTGCCAAACAATTTTAAGCATGAATTTCTTTCTTGCCTATCATCAGGCATCAGGATGGTGTGTGATTGGATGGTTGTTAAGAGTCATTTGTCTAGTTCTTGACTGTCCAATCAAATCCTAAAAATCATTTATCTCCTGTTATTCTGAGGAATCCAGGCTTGATCACAGCTCAGTCAGATACGTCTGTGCTGATTGACAGGGCACGGGAATGGTTGTTTTGATCAACTGGGGGTCAGTCTAGAAGCAGTCCCCACTTGCCTTCCTTCCTCACATGACAATTCATAGGGTGTTGGGGGGAGTCAATCTGCACCCCCTCATTGGTTACTACATGACTTTGGGCCCCTCCACTCTTGGTTTTAACTGCACTTTAGACATGTAGCCCCCCCTGGTGGGAGGGTGCTTGGACATCACTGCCAATAACTCTACCTTCCACTTTTAACTGCACCTTTTCTTACACACATCCTTTTAACCCACAACAACATACACTCCAACCCAAACAGACGTGCACACACACATATACACGTGTCACACAAGGAAGCCAGTGATTCTCTGTCTGTACCTTATCTCTGGTAAGGGAAACCGGGCCCTCCACCCGGGCTGCACCAAGCGGTGGCTGTCTGGGCCTGGTAGTCCTCTTTCCATGCAAGAAGGGAAGGTGGGGGCAGCGTGGGGTGTCCTCTTGAGTGCTTTTGCTAGGCCAAGAGCCAGGGATCACATCACATCTGAGCCTGTGGATGTCCATGTCCCTGCGGTGCTGGTTCTGGGTCTTGCCTCTGAATGCTGGGCGTCTTCAAAAATTCCCAACAGGGATGAAGCCTGGTTGGTCCATGTTCACTGCCTCCTGTGTTCGGAATGTTTGGGATTGCCCTGACTGAAACGTTTCATGTCTTTGTACATTTCCTGTATTGTACCGACCAGCTTAGTTCAAGTGTTGTTCTGTTTTGTGATTCTGTTGTGTTCTGGGTTCAGATGGGGGCTCTGTATGAGGGGAATGCGATTGGATAAGTGTGGATTTGGGCTGACGGAACGAGTGAATACAATGGTGTGTCGTAAGAGTGTGAAAAATTGGAAATGAAATGCTTACAATAGTGCCTGTTTATAGAGTGTTCAGTGTGTGCATGACAGTCTGACGTGATGTTAACATTGCTGAATGATGCAGCTTGTCTCAGACATCAAACTAGGGTACAGTTCATGCAGGAGCATAACAAACATTTGCTTTAACAAAAGCTGCAGCGCATGGTGTTAATGAATTTAGTACTAAAGTATTTTCCTTTTCCAACCTCCACTCCTGACTGTCAGGGTGCATTAAAACTAAACCATTGCCATATTTAGCTTCTCACAAATTGAAATGCTTTTAAACTGCTCCCATGCAGTTTAAAAGCATGAACCCATGCACGCATATGCTGTGAGACCCCCCCTCCCCTGTTTGCACATTAGAATTGAAAATCAAATTTGGAATGAAAAAAATAGACAAGAGATTGTATTTTTTGCTTCAGCCTTTCTGCGGTTCCCATGGCAACGGTTCTCGTGGCCTGGGCTGTGACCTTTGTGATCTTTCCCCTCTGACTTGATTACTCTTTCACTCACATGTCAGGATGTAAAGCCAAAGTCTGCCAGAATCAAAATAAAGAATAGCTCAAAGGAGTTTAAAACATGTACTTTTTGATTGAGACTTTCATTGTTTGCTGCTCATTACAAATGACTATGTTTAAGTTCATGACTCACAAATCATATAATAAAGGACATTTTATGAAACTTGTTGGTATAATCAACTGTTGTTTCAAACACAACTGCAAAAAGAGGTTCATAAAATCGTAAATGTCCAGGAAGCCAAAAGCATAACTGCAGAGTGTTCATGCTGTTGAAGCTCTGACATGTGATCAGGAGGAATTTGACACCAGACGGTTTCTACATGCACAACACTCTTGCTTTAAGATTTTTTTAATAGAAAAAGGTTCCCTTTTATATATGGCTACAGGGATAAGAAAGGCCCACTGAACAGAACTACTGTCTGTAACATTAGTTGTCTCTTGGAAATAAAGTTCATCTTATCAATTGTACCTGTGATTTATTGATCAATGGTTTACTGGTATTATATGTTAAATTATAACACAAGATAAAATATACTGTATCATATATTACACCCAGGTTCCACTGAGATATTGTGTCTGTATTTGCTGGGGCCTTCAAACTGTATCTCAGTTCAGTTAAAAACATAACTCAAGGAGTGCATAGTCTCAGGTCACGACGAATTACAACTGGTTTGAACATGGACTATTGCGCAAAGACGGAAAGGTGCGCGTGTTTCCAAGAAAATGACTCGTATGACAGAGAAGAGGATTTTTGATACAGAGATTGATGATGCTTCAAACAGAAAAGAAACGTTCACAGCCTGTGCTGATCAGAACAGAATACAACATTCTCTTCATTTCAATACATCCTGAAATGTTCATCTGGTGTTGTTGTCTACATTTTGTGAAAGAATTTCACTGTGAGATGAAGCCAACAGCCATCTCCATTCTGCCTGTGATAGAACAAAAGCTGGTCTCTAATAAACACCAGGCCGGCTGACACGTTTTGGCATAAACACCGGCGCTACTATTGGAAGATTTACAGTATTATATTATATTTGAAAGGGCATCTCAGGTCACCCAATGTAATGTACATCCTGCTATTTGTAAGGGATGAACAAAAGTTATTTATTTAGACAATACCTGGAACACATTTCCCAACCATATATTTGACACAATGGGAGGAACGAAGCTTAAATGCTTGTTTAGATGTAATGATGAAGTGAAAAATTTATCACAAAACTCTAAAACTTTTATAAGCAAGCCCTGCTGGCCTGGAAACTCATTTATAAACACAATTTTCCTCCAACTTTTTGATTTTTGGGAATTTTGCTTTGGCCGTTGTGGATATTTGTGTTAATTCAGTAAAATAAATCTTTTACATACCGCAACCTTACCTGCAGGAAGCTTTTATTGGGACTCAAAACTTGTGGGCAGAAATTGGACGTATGGTAATAAGTACTGTTTAAATAACAAAGTAAATGAAGTGCCTTTTAAAATATTGCATTGCATATATCCTGCGAAAAAAACTGAATAGATTTGCTGTTGACATAGACCAATCCTGTTGTAAGCGGACTGCATCCATACAAATATGTTTTAGATAGAAGTTAGAATTTAAATTGGAAATATAACTAAAGAAACGGTCAAATTTTTGGATGAAGAAATTATTCTTTATTTTTATTATACAATTGTTTTTATTGTCGGCAAAATTCCATATTCATTCAAGTTAAATGGTCTAACTCCAAACCAAGATTACATCTTTTTTTGAATGAAATCAATCAGTACTGTAACATTATCAACCAACTTCAAAACAAAAAAAGCAATTTGAACTAAATTGATTAAAAAAAAGATATAGAACCCTGAAGATAATTGGATTTTTTTCTCATACATTATACATGCAAGTTGTACACATTTCAGATCCCCTGAGGCATTGGCTTTGTTGTTGTTTTATATTGTTTGTCAATAAAGTTTATTTAAGAAGTAGTACCGACTTTAAACACATCGATTAAATAATACTGTTGGATAACACGTGGAGAACGTTTACACTCGAGCTTAGCAACAATATACAGTTTATCTTTGTAACTGCGCCAAAAGTTTTTAGTGCCCCGAAGTCGGAACGGGATGAGCAGTTCCAGCTTTCACTTTACGGCCTAGCCACACTCGGGACAGAAGAAGAAGAAGGAGTACTGATGTCATCGTTGTGCGCCCCTTGGAAATGCGAAGTGAAACTGAATTTTGAGACACTTTTCACGCAGCGAGATTTGAAAAGGAAAAAGCAATCTTAATTGGCTTTATCACTTCAACTGTGTCACAGAATGAGCGGTGTTGAAATAGAAAATGAAAATGCAGTTTGGAGGATTGAGTTGTCATTTTATTTTTGAATCAACCGATGCAGCTGTACTGTGAAAATGAAAAAGCATTTCCGCTATTGACTTTTATTTTGAAATATGAGTCACATTCACTTCCATATTGCCCATCTCTGCACAGGCCTGATTTGGAGGCATGAAGTGGCCTCTCTTTGGTGTGAAGATTCTAAAAAGCTTTGAGGAGACGAGCAGAACAGTTCGAATAAAAATCTCAACCCAAAACACAGCATTGTATTTAGGAAACATTTTTAGAAGTTGTGAGTCTGATTTCCTGGACAGACTGGACATCCTACAGATGTTATGGAGCAACATTGTGCATTTTGTGTAAAAATATTTGTACACTTGTCTTGAGGATCATCCATTCTATTAGCTGGACCTGAGAATCTGAGAGCCCCGTTGTGGGTTAGTGTTTAATTACTATACAATAATAAGCTCACACAAGGACATACCTAATGCTTTTCCCTAGACATTGCTCATAAAATAGGATCGGAATTAAAGAGTTTCCTGCTGAGTTTGTGGGCTTTTTAAAACCTTAAGCTTTCAAGTTTTCTCTCTCCCACAAGCACATGGATCATCTGCCAAATTCTTGATTGTGCAAGGTAAACCTCTAAAAGCTAACAGAGATGAGAAGATTGAACTGGTATGTTTGTGAAATTCTCTGAAAAAGTGGCCAAGCTAAAATAACAGACTCTCGATGACTTCACCTTTCTGCAGTCTGTACAGAAAAAGCATGACATGTTTGCTGAACCAACAGGTGGGTGCTTTAGTAACACATGATACACCCACACAAGACTGCATAGTGCATAAAAAATTAAATCAGACACTGCAGAAAATATTTAGTCAGGCTGCAACCCTGTGAATGCTGAAGGAAAAGGGGAGCAGGAAATAGCTGGACCTCCTCAGGAGGCGGTTGTAGAGAAGCGGTAGGATGGTTGACCCCGGATCAGAAGATTGCACGGTCAATTCCTGCCCTGCTCGCTTATGTGTTGAAGTGTCCTTGGGTAAGATGCTAAACCCCACCCCAAAAATAGTTTGAAGTAATTAGTAAACTAGTTGTGTATGTTTTTTTTACTATAGTGTGCTTTAAATATAAGCTCATTCACCTGATGAAATGTGTTTATATGTTTGCATGTTAATTCACAATTGGTTCATAGTCAGAAAAGGCCGACTACGTCCAGGGAGACAGTATCTTTCAACCTCATGGGTGTAAAAATGATCTTGAAGAAATCTGCATTTCATTGCCATGTGACAGCTTTTCTTTCTGCTGCATTTCTGCTAACACCCAAAGTAGACAGAGTTGATCAGCAAACATAATTGTAGCATTTTTCTCACAAAAGAAGACCTATATAGAGTAATTTACTTTTAAAACTGCTTTATGGCATATTTCTTAATTCAAATCTAACTTGATCAGAAAACTGGATGCTGTTTCCCAATGGGTTCCATTAGTTAAGGGGGTGGGAGTTGTGAAAGGGGTTGGGTGGATTGCATGTGTGTGTTGGGGGTGGGGATGGGGGGGTCTACATTTTTATGGTTGTGATTGTTTTTTTAATCTGTTTTATTTTAATGTAAAGCACTTTGTGTTATGCTTCATAGGAAAAGTGCTATAGAAATAAAGTTTGATTTGATTTGATTTGAAAAAGCTGGGGCTGATGACCACTCCACTCCTTCGCCCCCTTGGCGGATTCATTTCCCTGTCCAAGCTGGCCTCTGGCTCAAAACTGTAGGGCTGGATAAATCCATTATTGCCATTGTTTTTGCGTCACTAATTCTAGCTTGGGGCTATTAGCTCCCATGTGAGTGTGCAAACAGAGCATGTTTTAAACGTTTGAATTAAATGAATCAAATGCAGCTGAGAACAGGTGGCTCTTTAATCTGGATTTAAATACTCTGAGTGTTTCAGCTGATCTAAGGCTTTCTGGAAGTCTGTTCCAGATCTGTGGAGCATAGAAGCTGAATGCAGATTCTCCATGTTTAGTTTGGACTCTAGGAACTGACAACAGACTAGTGTCAGGGTTCAGCCGTCCGGCTCCTCCCCCGACCGCCAGAGGGCGCTCTCTCCAGAATACTGATCCCTCACGTCTCCACCATCTGGCTCTCATCACCCATCAGTCTTACCATATAAATATGCCAGCCATGCCTTCTCTCATTGTGAAGTATTGTTTTGCCCTGCATCCAATCCTGAGGGTTCATTTATGGTCTGTCTTTTCAGGTCCCCTGACCCTTTGCCTGTGTCCTCGTTCTTCTCGACCCTCGCTTGGACTCTGATTACACCTATGTCTTGCTCTTGCTCTTCATTTAAACGTAGCCTCCTCATTACAACAAGATCCAGTTGAGCGGAGAGGTCAGGCTGGTACGTACTGGCCCCAGGATGGAGCCTTGGGGAACTCCACATGTAATTCCTGTTGGCTCTGATTTAAAGTTACCAATTGACAAAAAATTTTACTCTTTTCCAAGTACGTTTTGAACCTGTTACGGCAGCAGCCGGCCTGCTGCTAATCATCTGATTCCCTCCATCTGTGCCTGCTCCTATATATCTCTGCCTCTGCCCTTCATTCTCTGCCGAATCGTTGCACTACAAGCTCTCAGAAATCTCCAGCGCTGTTCTTGCTCGCCACTCAACCTGACTACCAGCTATTCTGCTCAGCCTGTGTTCCAGCCTTTATCCAGACGTCTTACTACTACTAGCAGCTGCCTTTACATGCCCCTGCCTCTCTGCTGCTCCTTTTCTTCCAAAGCCTTGTAAGTCCCCGCACCTTCTCCTTTTTGGAAACCTTCCCAGAGATCCCTGGTGATTTTGAGTTAACCTATGGCATCAAGAATGAGTGACTAAGTCCCAGGATCCTGTGTTTTGTCACTCCCACTATCGCCTCTACCTGGAGCCACACCTTCCTTGCTGTACGAAGGACTCCACTCCTCTTCTTCTCTGCAGTCTTCTCTGTTCACCTCAGTAAGCCTCCATTCAGTTTTTGCCTTCCCTGCTTCAAGTCATGTCGCCATTATTAACCCTCTCCTGTCTCTTTCTAGCATAAATCTGCTGTTTGTTTCCAAGGCCTGGGGGGTCCGAGTCAAACGCTTTAATAAACCTGGTTTTCTTGCACTCCTGAGTTTTTCATATTTTGGGTCCCTGAAGCAAAGCCTGACAGAACCATTTTAGTACTGGCCCAGTGAGACCCACCCAGTTTTCCAGTCGTTTGAGTAATATGGCGTGGTCGACTGTATCAAATGCGGCTCTGAGATCCAATAAAACTAGCACTGACATATTTCTACTGTCTGTATTCAAACGTATATCATTAGTCACTTTGGTCAGAGCCGTCTCAGTGCTGTGGTGATGTCTGAAGCCTGACTGGAAGACATCATAGCAGTTGTTTCTTACTAAGAATTCATTCAACTGATGAAAAACAGCTTTTTCAATGATCTTACCTAAAAATGGCAGATTTGATATCAGTCTGTAGTTGCTCATTTGGGTTTTATCCAAACTGTCCTTTTTTGGAGGGTTTGATTCCAGCTGTTTTCAGTGGTTCTGGGAAAACACCAGATGTTAAAGAAAAGTTCATAATCTGGAGCAGGACCGACTCCAGGATCTTTGAAACTCGTTTGAAACAACTTGTGGGTAGAATATCCAGACAGCAGGAGGAGTTCAGTTGACTTAGAATATCCTCCAGATCTCTACTGTTTATGAGTTGAAACTGAGCCGTGGGGTTTAGATTGGTTTCCAGTGGATAAAGTTCATATTCTGGACTTGTAGTTGATGAAACAATAGTTTGCCTTATGTTTTTGATTTTCTCTGCAAAGATTTTATCAAAGTCATTTCAAGCTTTAGTGGAGTAAAGTTCTGGTGCCGCTGACACAGGGCGGTTTGTCAGCCTGTCGACTGTAGTGAATAAGGCCAGAGAATTATGAGAGTTTTTGGTAATGATGTCAGAGAAATAGGACTTCCTTGCATTGCTCAGTTGTAAATGATAAAAGTGAAGTTTCTCTTTATAGATGTCGTAATCAACCTGCAGTTTAGTCTTTCTCTTTCTGATTTTTGACACTGTTTTTCCATTTTTTATAAGTATGGAATTTCTCCATGGAGATTTTTTCTTTCCATAGATCACCTTATTGGGAGCAATACTATCCATGATACTTAACATATTTTATATTAAAGCTCTTGACAAATTCATTGACTGAACCCCCTGAGAGGGGATGTGTTAGAGAGAGAATCTGGTTGAACATCTCACTAGTATTTTCAGTTATATACTGTTTTGTGATCTCCTCCCTCAAAACATTTGTGTCTTTCTAAGAAAACACAGCAGTGATAATTGGACAGATCTAAATCACATAAAGCAATCTTGGAAATGTTCAGACCTTTGGAAATCAATAAATCAAGAATATGTCCTCTGTTGTGTGTAGGCTCTGTTGCATGTTGGGTCAACATGTTGGACTTGGTGGTGTTTGGGAGGGTGAAGAACATCCATCGTCCTTGTTGTTTGTGCTCCTCAGGGGCTTGGGGACAGATAAAAAGTGGTTACCAATTGGGAAGTTTTTGGGGGCGAGTCCATTCTTGCGTGAATTCAGTCTGTCTGGCCTTGATATTGAGATAAGTCTTTGTTGATCTCAATCTTGGGATGACACGGGTAGTAAAAAAGATTGAAAGAGAAAATTTTAACTCCTGACTCGTTTAAACTGAGGATCTAACATTTTTAGCAGAGGTCATTTTTAATGGAATATATTTATGGGTGTCAATCCAAATCTTTTCGTTATAATTGCAGTTCTTTGTGTCACAACTCCCTTAATAACATTTTATTCCATAGCTATCACAGCTAACGCCTTAGTTACCTGTACAGGTGCTGCAGGTTTTTGGGTTGTCCAGGCCTGTGGGGGGGTCATAGAGAGGAGCGGTCACGTCTTACAGTAAAAGAAGCACAGGTGTGTCTTGCAGTTCAATTGAGGCTCACGTGGCCACCTTAAGAGATGTCATGAAGATAAGATGTACGATTGTTGTGCATATGGTGAATATACTGTGAAGCAGTGTTGGGAAGTTTACTTTAAAAAAGTAACTAGTTATAGTGACTAGGTACCTTTCCCAAAAAGTAACTGAGTTAGTAAGTCAGTTACTGGATCTTAAAAGTAATTAGTTGCTTAGCAAAGAAAACTACTCCAGTTTCTTTGTCAGTTAAAATATGGCAATAAATGTAATGTTTTTCCTCAGCTGCCCGCAAACATGACAAAGCTTTAGAAAGCAGTAATTAAATTAAATTAAAATGACGCTTCTACTATTTTTGGTTTAGTTCTACCAATGAATGGGGATGTGGTACCAAAACTGGTACCGTTTGGTACCAGTGCCACTTCATTAATTTAATCGGATCAGACTGATGAATTTCAGCCTTAATGGTATTGCTTATCAGTGCCAGTGTGGCAACAGCGCAGACACTACATGCACCTTTGTGTCCATTCCCACTCCAATGAGTGTGAGTGTGTCTGGGGCGGCACGGTCTCTCACACACATATTCGTCCTGTGACAAAGAGGCGTTTGGATCCATGTGCAAATGATTTATTATAGAGATAAGACAGACAAAGGCCAGGCAGGACAAAGTCAAAAACTAAGCAGGAGTCAAAATACTCAGAGAGAAGAAGGATGGAGTCAAGACAGGCAAGCGTCAGGATAAATGGAGAGACAGCAGTAGAAATGCTCAGAATGTGTGTGGCAGCAGAACAAGACTTCAAACCGAGCTCTGATCGGTGCCAGACTAAATACTGTTTGAAGTGATTGTAAGATGAAGAACAGCTGGTGGGACCTGGGAGAAGAGGGCAAAGGCTGATGGGAGATGTAGTGGGCAAGATGCTCAGGAGAATGTCAATATTCAGGGGATGGCTCCTTCTGGTGGCTGGAGGTGAAGAGGGAAGTTCGAGCCTTGACACCTCCACTGACAGTAACAACAAACGCATGTGGATGGCAGAACGAACGCGGGCAAAAAAGTCCAAAGTCTGTCTGTTTTATCCAAAGTAGATGAAGATGGTGCGCATCGTCTCAAATGTAACAAAACCATGGAGTAACCTGTCCAAACATGGTGCTAAAATACACCATGTTTGAGTGGAGAGGTGCGCAGAATTTGACCATCCAAATGATACGGCTAGTCCTGCTATTGTTTTAACAGGAATGTATGCTAGTAGTGCAAACATGGGACTGCTAGCGTGACAACTAGTTGTGACTAAAGATCAGTGCAGGAAAATTGAATAAAAAGGAGGGGAAAATGAAAACAACTGCCAGCACTGTAAAGATTAAGTTAAAACTTAATTGCCACTTTACTTAAGCTGTTACCTTAAAGTGTTTGTTACAAATAAAAAGAAACTTTAGTATTTATTGATCATTTTATTTTAATGTTTGAAAGGACGTTAAATTAACATAGTGTTTAATTAGTTCTTAAATAGAAGGTTTTTCTATACATAGTTTGTTATGTGTCTTCTCCCTCCTTGTTTTCACACAGAAAAGTATCAATAGGAATATCAATAAGTATGCTGGATCGATAAGCAGTATCGATAAGAGGAGTAGTATCGCTAAAATCTTAACAATACCCATCCAATAAAATTATGTTGTTTAGTTACAATACAGAGAGGGAGAGAAAAAAATTGAAGTGTAGAAATTTAAATATTTGTTTGAGCTGAATTATCACACAACACTGCAACAAGCTGAATATAAAAATTAACTTAAGATAACCTGAATGTAAAGGTTGAAGAAATGTTAGCACATAAAATGTTCCTGTGTTACAAGGAAATACACAATGAATCAGGATTTATGCAAGAATTTAAAAAAAAACATCAAGGCGTACAGTCCTTCAAAACAGTATCTCAAAAAAGCAAAGGTTATGTTAAGAAATGGTCTAACAAAGAACGGTGAGCACATTCACCGAATGGCGGTCCTGGGCTGTTCTTTTAACTTTGGTGTGACAGATAAATGAACCTCCCCATCGCTCGGTTACAGAAAGAAGAATGGAAGTTGCACACACTTATGACGAATGGTGCTGTCGTACAATGCCCCTGCACTGCATTCTTGTCATTAGGGAGGTGAGCTTACTGGATCCGTACTGGCAACGCAGAAATGCTACACCCACGGGGTGTGCACGTGATACGCAAGTGCTAATAGGATGCCCACACAAATTACGCTCTCATTGTCTTATGTCCTCATTTCTCACAGTCAGGCTGCAAGCATGACGTGTACAACAGCCATTGTAACGGGCTCCTTGCACAGGTTTTGAGGGGGTTGAAAAAATAAGAAATCTATACGACACGCCTGCGTCTCACCTGCTTTACCCTTATTCAACCTCAAGTGCTGCTAATTGTTCACTATGACCTGTCGCCTGCAGCATACCCTTAGAAAAAAATGAGCATGAACCTTTTGGCTTGCTGGGTGATCCACAAACTTCAAATTTTGTGCAGGCCACCTGCGTGCCCCGTACAGGTTTGCCCATTTTTTTGCCATTAGACAACCTGGATCCATCCGTAAGGGTAATTGTGACTAAGGCTTTAGAAAAACACCAACATGTTGGAAAAGATGCACCTTATTTTATAAACTATAGAGAAGGAATGACATGGACAAAAGATGATGATCTTGTTTGCACAACTGCTAGATATGCCTTGTCTTTGGTGGTGTCACTGTAAATACTTTATCCTTTTGTAGACATAACATGTTTTACATTCTACAGATATACAGCATGAGTTTTCTTAATCTCCTGTGTGCAGCATATAGGATAAGCAGATATTATCCAGGACCCTGTTTTATGTCCAGTAAGGTACATCATTAACTCTTTAATATCGGATCTGTCACCGGTAATACCTAAATAACACTTTCTTTGACTTACAGTAACTCTTTGACTATTGATGCGCTAGTGCAAGGTTTCTATACTCTGCCTCAAACTGGAATAACTAGAGCTAAAGCCCCGGTGTGAAAGGGTTAATCAATACAGCTATTTAATTTTTATTTTAGTTTATTTTAACAGTTGGATTTCCATTCAGTGGCCTCAATACATTTGTCTTGTATGTTCCTCTTTAGGTGGTGAGTGGGTTTAAAAACCAAGACAATCTAACATTTTAAGGCAGAAAAATGTTCAAATATGAAATTGGTAGATAACTCCTGCTGAGCTGTGATTCCATAAAAAAGAGGTTAACATATTTGTGTGACCAGTCTCTTCTTTTTATTCTCAAGAATGTTTTAAGATACAAATAACCCAAAAGAGAATATGGGTCAAAGTCAGATCTGTACAATGTCTATTTATTTTTCAGATTCAAGCATTCAAAACATCACAAGCAATAACCACTGACAATTCTGTACATTTCCCCATCATTTAAACAGTCATCTGACATGATGGCTGGCTGCCAGAGAGATAAAGAGTGACAACATTGTTTTTCAATCATGTTGAGCAAAATAAGTCCAATTCTAAAATAAAAAAAACAGGAGAAGCTTTTGTGAACAATATCATGTGACTTCAATAAGGAGAGATCTTGAAAGTGAGATTAAGAGATTTAATTGAAACATGTAAATGAAGTATGAATTCTTTGGCGGTTGGGCTCTGGGCCAGTGACATCTTGCATGCCAGTCAAGATCTTGGTACAGGTGAAGAGAAGCTCAGACACTGATCGCGGTTAAGAAGCACCGCGCTGAACCAAAGAGCCAGGAAGAAAACAGACAGAAGAGGGCCAGTACAACCACATGACAAACTGAAGAGCCACGAGGAGGGCCGGAAGAGGGTCAGAGCAACGACACGCCGCATTAAAGGGCTGGGAGGAGGACCGGAAGAGCATCAGAGTAACGACACGCCGCATTAAAGGGCTGGGATGAGGACCGGAAGAGCATCAGAGCAACGACACGCCGCATTAAAGGGCTGGGAGGAGGACCGGAAGAGCATCAGAGCAACGACACGCCGCATTAAAGGGCCGGGAGGAGGACCGGAAAAGCGTCAGAGCAACGACACGCCGATTTAAAGGGCCAGGAGGAGGACAGGAAGAGGGTCACAGCAACGACACGCCGAATTAAAGGGTCGGGAAGAGGACAGGAAGAGGGTCAGAGCAACGACACGGGGAATTAAAGGGCCGGGAGGAGGACCGGAAGAGGGTCAGA
>BSAI01000018.1:368325-379754 GCA_036245035.1 Adrianichthys oophorus
GGAGGAGGACCGGAAGAGGGTCGGAGCAACGACACGCCGAATTAAAGGGCCTGGAGGAGGACCGGAAGAGGGTCGGAGCAACGACACGCCGAATTAAAGGGCCGGGAGGAGGACTGGGGAGGAAAAAATTACAATAAGAATTTCAAATTAAAAAATTGATGTTTTCTTTCATCCCAACGACCAGTTCCAGACTCCAGACCTGACCTTGTTACTTTCTCCACAGTGAATGATGGATAAGTCAGAAGCTCCTCTTCCTTGTAGGATTGACAATGATAAAGGTAAAAGGCCGCTCCAGTGTTGGCCACCCGGCTGAACCAGGAGATGGATCCCTGCTGAGCCCAAAGCTGTAATGGTGTTGATCCGCCGAGTTATGTCTATGAGAATTACATCTTTTTTTTTTACTGGGGTTGGGTGTCTATTTCAACCACTACTTAGGTTTGAATCTCTCCTTATGACGCTGTTTAGGAAACCTGATTTCAGCGTGTTATGCAGGAGAAGTTGGCCACATCCAGTAAAGCGATCATTGGTTTCTGCTAAATTGTTGCATTCTGTTGAGTAGAATCTGGATAAAGTCCAAACCTGCTTGAGCAAACGGAGCAGCAGAATAGAGGGATTTTGGTGTTTAATTGAGGCATGGTATGTTATGTTTCTGTTTCAGTTTCACAAAGTAAGCTCACATTCCCAAAGAATTCTATGAGAAATGATTTATTTGCAGACAAGGTAATTTACCCTTTTTGTGATGAACAAAGTTTTGTTGTATTCTGTTCAGTGATCTGTCGAGTACCCATCCTGCAATGCAGCTCTACGAGGGGGGAAAAGTTTTAAAAAAATGGATTAAAATGAATCATTTCGATAATGACACTTGACTCCTGAATTTGAAATTGAATCATTGCCTTAGGAAGAACAGAAAGACCAAAACACCCAGATGGTACACTGGTGCATTACTGTGAACTATAAGAGCAAAAGAACATATCATGAACAGTTCAAAGAAAGCAAAATGCCTTTCGTACTCACGCAGTCTTAAGCTGGGGTCACATCAAACATGATTCGTGTCTCAAATTTGTGTCGGCCACCTCTCCTTCGCTTCTGCTTGCCACAAATGTATTTCTTAAGCTTGATCCCCGGCAGTGTGTGGGAGGAGATACTAAGTAATGATTTAGCCTGATGGCTGCATGGAGCGATGTCTGTGTTTGTCATTTACAATTCATGGAAACCACAGATGATTTTGAAGAGCTCTACAAGAACATCGGTATTCGTATCTCCGCGTTGGATCATTATCATGGAGATCATTCAGAAATGCTCCCGGCACAGAGAGCTTCACTCCCTCTGCGAGAGCTGCTTCCACTGTGTTTCTGTCTCCCTCTGACTGAGTTTGAAGGCTTGCTGTCCTGCATTAACCAGAGAGCGAGAAAATACAAGCAAGAGAACCTTTTGTTATTATTGTCTCGATAAAAACAAGAAAAATCTAAAGTTCAGGAGGCCCAAGCATGCTGCCTCCCCAATGCTGCAGCGGCTCTCTGTCTGGCCACCAGCTCACCTTCAGGAAGCCAGTGTTGCGAGTGCAATTGGTCCAGCTCCATGGGCCCTGCGACAGACGGTCCAGGGTGTACCCGCCTTCACCCAGCAGCAGCTGGCCGGGCTGCAGAAACCCTGCTGCCCTGAAAGGAAATGGATGGAAGTTCAGGAGAGCAATGGACCAATCCACCATTTTGGATGTGCTTTCTACCCACTGATCAAAACAATGAAAACGTCACGTGCCCAAAGTTGAGTTCCTAATTGGTTGAAGCGCTGCTCACATCATGCTTCTGTCAGACTGCCGTGCAGTTTAGCTCACTTAAATCACGCTGCAGGACCTCAGATCACGTCTCTACCATTGACTTCACATTAAAACTGGCCGCCTCTGCGGCGCAAATGGCGTTTGGTGTGAATGCAGTTGGCATTGTTAAGCCAGTGGTGACAACAATACTGACTGTAACTGTTATTGATGGATTTATTGAGAGCAGCTCATGTTGTACATTCTTACAGCAGCGGCAAAAAATGGCCTACAATGTATTCCAGTGAATGTGAGAAAGGCTTCAGAAGTTCTGTTTCTGGTCACAACACTGGTTCCTAACTTAGTTTCTGTTTCCTATTTAATTCCTCTAAACATACAACTAGTTTAGACCATACATCATTTATTTATTCTAAAATGAATGGAACACAAATCTATAAGAAAATGAAGAGATTACACAACATAAAAGGTTACTCAAAACAAATAAAACTACAAGCCTGCATGTATTTGAAATGGATCAAAGGTTTTTGCTTTAATGATCTGCCGTCATTGATTATTCTGACACGGATCTTTTGGTTTTTGTTCCCTGAAGCCGGTTGTCATTCATGGGGGGGGGGCTGCTTTGCAGCAGAGGGTGTTTGATCAGTCGAACGAATGGCCTGAAGTTGAACCTTGTGACATCACATGGCCAGCAGAGCAAGGAAACACAACCACAGAGACTTGAGAAAAACCAAAGAGGGAATTAAGAGTCGAAGTTTTCCAGCCAGAATGGTTCATTGCTGTTCTGAGCTCAGACTGCATGTGTCATTCTCTCATCAGCGTTAAGAGCAGGTTTTTACTCAGAAAATTACACCAAATTAAGGAAACAAATTGTGACATAATGACAAAAAATATATAATATTCCCTTTACTTGTTTCTGTTTAAGTTGAAACAGACCATGATGGCCAGCAACAACTTCTTCCCCCAGACCCCTGTAACTGAGCATTTACTAAACTGACAGATTAGGAGCTCAGGAACTCTGTTCAGATTTCGTTCTCAGCCTCAGTGGTAGAACTCGGCCCGTTTTCTTCTCTCCCAGTGGACCTCGGTTCCTCTGTTGGCTTATTTCATTACATTTGTTTTGCTGAGAAGTGGAGAAGAGGGAAAATGTGTTGTTTTTTAAACAGAGGGTCTTTGGCCCTAAAAACAAATGAGCGCTCTCAGTAGGTTAGCACAAGGTTCACCTGCATACACTCCAACGGGAACTTCAGTGTAACTGAAGCAGAATTCTCAGGAGAGTCAAGCAATCAAGGTCAACATTCCTCAAAAGTACATTTAACCTTTTTTATTGAGTTAACAGTTTTATACATTTCCAGTATCTTATGTGAACTCAGATGATTTCACACTGGGCACATGAAGAGGGTAGCTTGCATGAGCAGGATTTCTTGTTATGAAATGTGCTTGACTGAAGGTGTTGTGTGCCGGACAACCTCGTATCAGAGGACCACGTTTACTCAGATTACTCAAATGCAATAAAGTGTTTTATTACATACATTTTGATCTTTATAAATATATTTTGGAGTGGAAGACTTCTGCCTAATCTGTTTTGGGAAAGCAAAATTGCTGTGGTCTGGAGTGCAGTACATTAACAAATTACTCAACGCAAAAACATTACAGATCACAATTTAAAAAGCAAAACAAATATTTTTTTTAAAAATGACATTTTAAAAATTAAAAAAACAAAATAAAAAAAATGAAAGAGCATAAAAATGAATTGTTTCAGCAAACAAATGTTATTTCCAGAAAACAAAATGAAATGTTGCAAATAAAACACCATAAAAAACTGGAAAAGGTAGGCACTGTAGGCATTGCTGATAGGATGATGACATTTGTCCACCGTCAACTGAAAAGTATTTGCCATAAAGTGATACTAGATATCATCATCCAGGCAGCGGCATCCTATAGGACCTACCTTTTCCCCGTTTTCATTTTGTTTTCTGAAAATTACTTTTGTTTGCCGAAACGTTTCAATTTTATTTCAATTTTTGGAATTTCGGTTTGATTTCTAAAATGTTGTGGTTTTTGGTTGTTGTTGTTGTTTTTTCATTGTCAGTATGATCTTTAAAATGTTTTAGTGTCAAGAGATTTGTTGATGTGATTTGCACCTCAGGGCCACCGTACTTAAAAAAAAACCTGCTGTCAATCTTAGCACAGTAGCACAGGTTTCTGCAGTTGAAATTTCATTTCACAGTTATTAGCTTACTTTAGCTATTGGGAAGCTCTGCAAAAAAGCTGCGCTTGCAGGTTCTGGTCCTGTGTGAGAGAACTGGTTTACATGATCAAACCAAAGTACCAGAAACCAGAGAATATTGACAACAGCTGCTTCGTGGGGATGTTAGTTCCACAGTGCCCTGATCAGCTCCGATTAGGATAAAAAAGCACAAAATAGGAAACCAGGCGGTCCTGCTAGTCCTTTGACTTTTTGTGTACTGGCTGTAACTTCTTGCTGCACCATCTTCACCAACAAGATCTTTTTTCAATCTAATTTGCTTTTCTTTTCTGTTTTGCTTTTTATGAATAAGATAATGGATAATAGATGGATGTAGTTTTCTGCAAGTGGATGCTTTAAAATTGTAGTGAAGAAGACTTTGGCCTGCCCGTGGCAATTACAGCATCACAAACCTGAGCTTCCTCAAAGCACGGCTTTTCATCTGCTCCTTATCCATCACAATTTGAACAAAGAAATACACAGAAACACAGTCTTAATGTCAAACTATTTTTATATGTCCTCCATTATGAGAAAAAAAACGCAACAAGAACATGTTAAAAACCCAGTTTTCATGGTTCCATTGCATGATTTTTAAAATCATTTCTTGAGTGGGTCTTTATATATACGCCCTTGACCATTTTAACCTACTTTTCATAGTGACTTGGGTCATGAAACTACAGTTAATTTCCAACATCAAACAGAAAAGTAAAGCAGAGTAATAGAGAAGCTCGTGGTGGGCTTTGAAAGAATTGTGCTGTGAATGCGTTTAGAAATAAAGGTTTTTTTTGCTCTTTCTTTATTGGTTTTTCTCTCCAGCTTTTGTTTTGAGCTGGTTGTTGGGGGAGAAAAGTAACATGTTTTCCTGTTGTTTTTGTAAGCAATGTGGTTTTCCATGCTCCTTAGCTTGTCAGAGAATCCTTCCAAACAACAAACGGGCGAGCCTTCAGTTCTGGGAAATCTATGTGCAGTTTAGCTCATCCCTGTAATGACTGCACAGCAAACAACCTTCTAAGGAAGCTCATGTTTCCCAAAGATTCCTCTGGTAACCAACTGTGAACCTTTGGAGACACACAGATGTTTGTCTGGGTAATGCGGGTTAACCATAAAAGAATCACAGCAGAATTTGTTTGGCTGTGACAAAACCACTTCCTCTGAGAGGCTTGGCCGGTGGCATCATCTATGCTGTCAAGGAAACTGGACTGAACTTATTTGGAAGCTGTTGTTCAGCAGGTGTGATTTTAACTGCGTTTATAATGTTTAATGTTAGAGTGTAGTCGGACAGGTCAATATTTGGTCCATAAGATTTGATGCTTCTCTGTAAAAATATTGACAGTTAAGTAGCTGCTGAAATAGATCAGCAACTTGAAGTTTTTGCAGAATTAAAAGATATGGATTCAAATTTAAATCAATCCAGACTCTTTTTTCACTCTACAGACCCACATTCCCCATTTTGTGGCAAGTTTGCTTGAAACAAAGAGGAAGGAGGGTTACTGCAGCTTGTAATGTGTAAGGAGACCACAGGCAGATGACAGAATAAGAGTTTGAATCATAAACTGCAGGGACAAGCAGAGCTGTCGAGCAGAAAGATCCATATGAAGTATGTGAGCCATCATTCATGGATGAAATCAGGAGCATGGAGTTCATCTGGTTCACACGTTCTGATAATGCTGGTTCAATGCAGATACCAGAGACTCTTGCAGCCAAACTCCTGATTACTAAACTTTGATTATCATCAGCTACACACAAGGCACAATACGGACTTAAACTCTTAAAGACAGTAAATGACCAATAACTCCAGGATTACCCAATATTTCAGATGTATCATTCACTACCTATGAAACATGAAGCACATTTATCATGGTGTCGGCTCCAGTCCTTTGAGGCTGATATTGGGAAAGTAAAAGTGACTTTAAAATATTTAAGAGGGTCGTCACGGGGTGAGGCATGAAGGGCTGGGGGGGGGGTTCCAGGAAATGAAGACAGAGGTAACAGCAAACCATGAAGAGAGACAGGCAGATGATGGAAACGGTCCAGAGAGGAGAAGGGGCTAAACCGAAGCCATATGCTGGCTGAATCTCCAGTGTTGTTCCTAAGTCAAACCAGCTGGTGGCTCTTGGCTTGTCCATCAAAATAAACATTTTATCAATGACGATGAGCTGCACAGACCTGTTAGCTGTTAACAAACATCTCCTGCACCTCTTAGCTTGATCGTAGCTTACAGCTACAAACATCGATGGTATTTACACGCAAAAAGGTGCTATGACACTTTTTATCTGAACCTTCCTTCCTCTGTTCCAAACCCCTGATCGAGAAGGTCAGCTCTTCTGAAGCTGAATCACACATTCTTTCTGTCCAACACTGAATTCATAACTGACATCAGGCATTAGCACTTTAAAAGATTCCTCTGACTGAACACAGCTGGGTCTCTTCTACAGAATGTGTTTTTGGTGCCTGTCACACTGGGATTCTACCTGCTCTTTTTCAAAAGCGCAGTGGTAGAACAGTGCTTCAGTCTGCTTCTCTTGTGCTTCAGTACGGCTTTGGAAGACAGAAACAAAGACGAGACATGCTGTGGCACGGAGTTGGAGCTAATTGTTTCATCAACGATGATGCAATTTCCGATTGTTCTGCTGATTTGATCTTATTTTTTGTTAAAATTGTTTTAAAAAACAATCACAGGCATCCTAAACTGAATCAATCAATTTGCATAGCACTTCTAAAAGCAGAAACAACCAAAGTGCTGAACATAAAGTCAAATCTAAAGAAAATCACCAAACAATAAAAAAACAATACCAACAAAAAAAGAAAAGTCAGCATGCTGACCCGCTAAATCTGCTCACTGGAGTTTGAAGCCTGAATAAAAAGAAGAGTTTTTAAAAATCACTGAGGGGTCTGGCACTGCTCACAGAAAAGGGGAAAGCATTCCAGAGTTTGGGAGCTGCAACGGAAAAAAAGGTGGCCAAAATACGGCCGGGGGGGCCATGTGCAAAACACTCATGTGTTCGATGACTTAATCTGGCCCGTTAAACTGCAATTCATTAGATTGATAATCCTTGTTCATTTATTTTTCCCTGTAATTCTAAAGTCTCATTTGCTCTACAATTAAATTGACCGTTGTTTAGGTGCAGAAAGTTATTCCATATCTATGTGGTGATGGAGGATTTGTTGTTTTTCCTTTTTCCAATCATTCAAACACCACATGAACGCAGCATTTATTTAAGTTTGCATTTTACATAATTGGTGCAATTGGCTCTAAAATCGAACAAAAGCCACAGTTTTGAAAGAAAAACTTTAAAATGTTCTGTTGTAATATACCTCTGTCTCTGAGGCTCTGCCTTTCGCTCCACGTGGGTGCCGTCGTGACATCAACCTGGAGCCAGCCTCGGCAGTGTGTCTGCGTTTTGAAAACAAACATCCACATTTTTGCAAAGAATGATGTGCATCTTGTGTACCTGCCTTTAGTAGTCCAGGCATTTTTTCCAAAAAATGTGGCGGCCGGCCAGATGCAGGGGAAATGTGTCTTGGCACAGCACCGGCATCTGCACGACTGTGCTCGACTTGGGGAAGGGGGGCTTTCTTATTAGACCACTATTAGAGACCGACGTCCGATAACAGTAACAAACGCCTGTTAGACCCGCCGGCTATTGGAGACGAGACACAATTGTGGTCTTGTTGAAAGCGTTTTTCCGATCACCACTAGCTCTGTAGGGAAAGTGTGTGTGTTAGTAGTTCAGACTCTTCCTGGAAATGGCTGCTCTCACTTGTCCACGTCAACTTGTGGGAATCCACTCATTTTTGTGGGTTGGGAGGGGATGGTACTCAGAGTGCAGGTTTTTAGAGGAATGCTCAGAGATACGTGAACGGATCAAACACCACTTTGTTCCATCCATCCATCCATCCATTTTCTTCCGCTTATCCGGGACCGGGTCGCGGGGGCAGCAGTCTAAGTAAAGATGCCCAGACTTCCCGCTCCCCGGCCACTTCCTCCAGCTCCTCTGGGGGGACCCCCAGTCGTTCCCAGGCCAGCCGAGAGACGTAGTCTCTCCAGCGTGTCCTGGGTCTTCCCCGGGGCCTCCTCCCAGTGGGACATGCCCGGAACACTTCCCTAGGGAGGCGTCCAGGGGGCATCTGAACTAAATGCCCGAGCCACCTCAACTGGCTCCTCTCGATGTGGAGGAGAAGCTGCTCTACTCTGAGCTCCTCCCGGGTAACCAAGCTTCTCACCCTATCTCTAAGTGAGCGCCCAGCCACCCTACGGAGGAAGCTCATTTCAGCCGCCTGGATCCGGGACCTCGTTCTTTCGGTCATGACCCAGAGCTCATGACCATAGGTGAGTATTGGGGCGTAGATCGACCGGTAAATTGAGAGCCTTGCTTTCTGGCTTAGCTCTCTCTTCACCACGACGGACCAGTACAGCGACCACATAACAATGGATGCAGCACCAATCCGCCAGTCGATCTCACGCTCCGATCTTCCCTCACTCGTGAACAAGACCCCAAGATACTTAAACTCCTCCACTTGGGGAAGGAGCACTCCACCCACCCAGAGAGGACAAACTACCTTTCTCCGGTCGAGAACCATGGCCTCAGACATAGCGGTGCTGACCCTCATCCCAGCCGCTTCACACTTGGCTGCAAACCGTTCCAATGCATACTGGAGGTCCTGGCTTGATGAAGCCAACAGGACAACATCATCTGCAAAGAGCAGAGAGGAAATCCTGTGGTTCCCAAACCAGACCCCCTCCAGACCCTGGCTGCACCTAGAAATTCTGTCCATGAAAACTATGAAAAGAACCGGTGACAAAGGGCAGCCCTGCCGGAGTCCAACATGCACTGGGAACAGGTCTGACTTACTGCCAGCTATGCGGACCATGCTCCTGCTCTGGTCATACAGAGACCGGACAGCCCTGAGTAAGGCTCCCCGGACCCCATACTCCCAAAGTACCCTCCACAGGACACCACGGGGCACACGGTCGAACGCCTTCTCCAAATCCACAAAACACATATGGACAGGATGAGCGAACTCCCACGAACCCTCCAGCACCCTGGACAGGGTGTAGAGCTGATCCACAGTTCCACGACCAGGGCGGAAACCGGATTGTTGTTCTTGGATCTGAGGTTCGACTATTGGCTGGACTCTCCTCTCCAGTACCCTGGCATAGACTTTCCCAGGGAGGCTGAAGAGTGTAATTCCCCGGTAGTTGGAACACACCCTCCGGTCCCCCTTCTTGAAAAGGGGAACCACCACCCCTGTCTGCCAGTCCAGTGGTACTGTTCCTGACTGCCACGCGATGCTGCAGAGACGTGTTAACCAAGACACTCCCACAGCATCCAGAGACTTGAGGTACTCAGGGCGGACCTCATCCACTCCCGGTGCCTTGCCACCGAGGAGCTTGTTAACTACCTCTGTGACTTCGGCTTGGGTAATGGACAGCCCCACCCCAAGGCTCTCAGCCTCTGCTTCCTCAAGAGAAGGCGTGTCAGCAGGATTGAGGAGATCCTTCCACCGCCCGACAATGTCCCCAGTCAAAGTCAGCAGCTCCCCACCTGCACTGAAAATGGTGCCTGCAGAAAGCTGCTTCCCCCTTCTGAGGCGCCGGACGGTTTGCCAGAACCTCTTCGAGGCCAACCGATAGTCCTTCTCCATGGCCTCACAGAACTCCACCCAGGACCGAGTTTTTGCCTCTACTACAGCCTGAGCCGCAGCTCGCTTAGACTGCCGATACCTGTCAGCTGCCTCTGGAGTCCCACAAGCCAGCCAGACCTGATAGGACTCCTTCTTCAGCTTGACGGCATCCCTTACTTCCGGTGTCCACCAACGGGTTCGGGGGTTGCCGCCACGACAGGCAGCAGAGACCTTGCGACCACAGCTCCGAACAGCAGCAGAGACAATGGAGGTGGAGAACATGGTCCATTCAGACTCAATGTTACCAGCCTCCCTTGGTACCTGTTTGAAGTTCTCCCGGATGTGGGAGTTAAAGACTTCCCTGACGGAGGGCTCAGCCAGAAGTTCCCAGCAGACCCTCACACTACGTTTGGGTCTGCCAAGTCTTTCCGGCCTCCTTCCCCGCCATCAAATCCAACTCACCACCAGGTAGTGATCAGTGGACAGCTCTGCCCCTCTCTTTACCCGAGTGTCCAAGACACACGGCCGAAGGTCTCCTGAAACGACTACAAAGTCGATCATTGATCTCCTGCTGAGGGTGTCCTGATGCCACGTGTATTGATGGACACCCTTGTGATCAAACATGGTGTTTGTTATGGACAAACTATGGCTAGCACAGAAGTCCAACAACAAAACACCGCTCGGGTTCAGATCAGGGAAGCCGTTCCTACCAATCACACCCCTCCAGGTGCTACTGTCGTTGCCCACGTGGGCATTGAAGTCACCCAGGAGGACAATGGAGTTGGGGCACTTACCAGTACCCCTCCGAGAGACACCAAGAAAGCTGGGTACTCTGAACTGCTGTTCGGCCCATAAGCCGAAACCACAGTCAGAGACCTGTCCCCCACTCGAAGGCGGAGGGACGCAACTCTCTCGTCCACCGGGGTGAACTCCAACACTTGGCGGCTAAGCTGGGGGCTCACAAGTAAGCCCACCCCAGCCCGCCGCCTCTCACCATGTGCAACTCCAGAATGGTAGAGAGTCCAACCCCTCTCGAGAGACTGAGTTTCAGAGCCCAGACTGTGCGTAGAGGTGAGCCCAACTATATCTAGCCGGTACCTCTCAACCTCTCGCACAAGCTCAGGCTCCTTCCCTCCCAAAGAGGTGACGTTCCATGTCCCAAAAGCCAAGTTCCATGACCGGGGTTTAGGCCACCGAGGCACTCGCCCTCGACTGCCACCCAAACCACATTGCACCGGCCCCTTCTGAGCTCTCCTGCAGGTGGTGGGCCCACTGGGGAGTGATCCCACGTTGATCGTTCGGGTTTTACCCGACCGGGGCCCGTGGGAGGAGCCCCGGCCACCGGGCGCTTGCCTGTGAGCTCCAACCCCAGGCCTGGCTCCAGGGTGAGACCCCGGTAACGCCAATCCGGGCGACGCAACTGAATCTGTGATGTTTATTCTCATAAAGGGGTTTGTGAACTGCTCTTTGTCTGGCTCGTCACCCAGGACCTGTCTGCCATGGGAGACCCTACCAGGAGCCGAAGCCCCAGACAGCATAGCTCCTGGGATCACTCGAGCACTCAAACCCCTCCACCACGTTAAGGTGGCGGTGCATTTATCCCTTCCATTGAATTTTAGAACCCTTTGTGCCCCACAAGTCGAAAGGTTTGCCCAACCGTCATTGTAAACAAGCAAGCTCATTCAAATACTTTTCATTTTGGTTACATTCACATGGAGAGTATACATTGATTGATTGATTGATTGATTGATTGATTGATTGATTGATTGATTGATTGATTGATTG
>BSAI01000018.1:379764-429718 GCA_036245035.1 Adrianichthys oophorus
TTGATTGATTGATTGATTGATTGATTGATTGATTGATTGATTGATTGGTTGGTTTATTTCAAGCATAAATTTGACAGTACACAAAAATAATCACACAGAATTATCAAACTCATTACTACAATGAAATGCATTGATTGAGAGAAAAGGAAAAAACAAAAACAAAATAAAACTAAAAAACAATGAAAAACGAACAAACAAAAACAACGCACTTAAGTCACATTTGTAACATTCATTAAGTATAGTGATTAATAACTGAAGCTTAGTAGAGCTTGATTAATTGCTTGAAAAGAAGTGAGAAGAAACAAACTTCTATAATCCCACCCTGTGGGGTTATGGACCCAGGACATTGGTTGTTTGTTGTGTTTGGTATTCACTTCCTGTTTTATTTTGTTGTTGGTTGTACTTCCTGTGTTTCACTACTGCTTTTTCAGGTCTCTTGACACTTCCCTCCTAGCGTGTGTTCCCTCCCTCCTTAATCTGCACACCTGTTTGCACTTACCTCATCCTCTCCTCCTGGTTATAAGTCCTCGTCTCTCTTGCACTGGTTGCCGGGTGGTTTTGTACCTTCATGAGTTGTGTTCAGTTCTTCGAGAACTTTACTCAATTAAATGAGAAACTTTGCATTTACGAGAATCGTCTGCATCTGTGTCCTCACGTCAACCCTGACAGTTACTTCATTTCATAGTGTTACATCATTTTCATAATCCGGTTCTGATCAGATCTAGTGCAGATTTTTCAAATAACAAAACCGAGCACTCATTAATTAATCTAAAAACACATGATTTCAGTAAACAGTAACATGAATCACACATCATGTAACAGTTATGTAATACTCACTGATGATCACCAGGATACAATTTTAAATGAATCCAGAGATCATCCCTACACTTTGTAGATCAAGTTTTCAGGTAACAAAAAAGTACTTATTGATCATCTTCTGAGAGAATTCTAACATGTTTTTCCATAAACATTATTGATTCACACTTCAGGTAACTAATATGTAATAATCATTGATTATCATTAGAACACGGGATTACATTAATCTGGTAATCATTGGTCCATATTTCAGATCAAGTAAAGAAAATCAATAGTTAATCAATAGATTGTAATTCAAACATTTCAGTAGACATTACTACACATTACACAATTGAATTCTCATTGGTTGTGATTAAAAGAGCTTTGATTATTTCAGCACATTCAAGTTCACACATCTACATATTTGGAATTATTCAAACACCAGTTGATCTTTAACTCTTCTTATCTTCATATTGTGAGATTAGAGTTTCTTTATACATGTTCTTGAATTTATGGATGTTTGAACATTGTTTGAGCTCATTACTGAACCCGTTCTAAAGTTTAGATCCGCACACAGACACACACAAACTTTTCTTTGTGCTTCTTAGCAATTTGATCTTGAAGTTCCTTCATCCATTCTGTTTGTAGCTCCTTCATTTTCTCAAAACTGTTTTTAGATATTCAACCGTAATGTTTTTGGAATTGCTCTGTAAATTGCAAAAATCAACAAGTTCATACAGTTTTAAAAGTCAGGATTGATAAAAATAATAGTTTGTATGATTTATTCTGATGGCTCGTTTTTGAAGTAAAAAGAGAAGATGTAGTGAACTTTTAGAATTATTACTTCAGATTTCTATACAATAGGTGAAATATGGTAATAAGGACCAGTATAATAATTATCTACAGTTGTTTGTAATATATTTAGATTTATTAAATACTTTTTCAAACTTTAGTTTGTATGTGTCTGATGTGTAGCTTCCAACTTAACTTGTCATCGATTACAATCCCTAAGAATTTGATTTCTGTGATGTTTTCTGTGAAGACAGTATTCATTTTAATTGAGAGCTCTGTATTTGCTCTGTAATTACCAAAAAACATCCCTTTGGTTTTTTCACGATTCAAAGATAGTTTATTGTAATCTATCCAGGATTTGATTTTGTTTAACTCTGTGTTCACCACATGGATAAATTCCCTTTGATTGTCTGCAGATTAGAATATATTTGTGTTGCCATCAAATAAAATGAGTTTTAAACGTTTTGAAACATTGCATATATCATTTATGTAAATATTGAATAGCAGTGGGCCTAGAATTGATCCTTGTGGGACACCATAACTTACCTCCTTGGCCTGTGATGTAAATTCATTAATCTGGACAAATTGTTTTCTTCCTGTTAAAAAGCTTTTGACCCAATTTAGTGCTAGTCCTCTAATCCCATACCCTTCCAGTTTGTCCAGTAGGATGTCATGATTTAGAGTCAAATGCTTTTTTTAAATCAAAGAAAATTCCAGCTGCAAGTTTCTTTTTGTCCAGAGCATTTGTGATTTCCTCCAGAGCATCAATGATAGCCATTGAGGTTGATCTGTTTTCTCTAAAACCATATTTGTTTTCATTTATATTGTTGTGTTTATCTATAAATTTAGCTAATTTATCTTTTTTTGAGAATTGTGGAGGGAGAGAAACAGGTCTACAGTTTGTAAACAGGTGTTTGTCTTTGCTCTTATGAATAGGAATCACTTTTGTATTTTTCATTTGGTTTGGGAATCTCCCAGTTTGTAGTGATGAGTTACATATGTATGTTAGAGGCTTAGAGATACAGTTAATCACTTTCTTCACTAGTGTCATATCAATATCATCACAATCTGCAGAGTTTTTACTCTTGAATTCACAATTGATCTCGGCTCATTTTGGTTCACTTCAGAGAGATGGATTGAGTGTGGGATCCTGGTGATGGTGGAATATTTTCTTTGCTGGTTTTGTACTTTGAAATTTCTGCTGCCAACTCTGGACCCACATTTACAAAATAGTTGTTAAGACTGTTTGCTGCTTCATTAATAGTATGGCTTTGAACATACCCAGTAATCTTCTTTGTCCCTTTTTTAATGATACCGTTTAATATTTCCCAAACTCCCAAAGTATATTTTTGTAAGACTTGTATTTTTGTTCACTTTCTCTTGACCTTTGTTTTAAGAATTTTTTCTACAGGTTATTTTTCTTTTTACAAGCATTTTTAGACCAGTAGTTAACCAAGGACTTTTGGCAAATTTGTTCTTGAATTGCTGAATTGGACAGTTTTTTGTAATAGATTGAACTAAATATTTCTAAAAAACATTCCTAAGCGGTGTCCACATCTTTCTCTCTGAACACAGAGTTCCAGTTCTGTCTGGATAATTAATTATCAAAGGAGATCATTGTTTTTTCATTTCTTAACCTTTTCTGGTTCTTTTATTATTTTCTTTGCTGTCACATTGATATCAAATAGTATATAAACTGATAAATGATCAGTTATGTCACATATCATGAGTCCACTCATATGAGTGTTTTCTATATTATTAGTAAATATAGTATCAGTAAGAGCAGCACTGTGATTCTGATGGTCTTGTTATGGTTGGATAAACTCATACTGTACATTCTGCTGATGAAGTCATCTGTTGCTTTATGTTTTCTGGGGTTTATCAGATCTATATTCAGATCTCCTCAGATGAACATTTTGTTATTCTAAAGTGAAACATTGTTTCCATCCAGTCACTCAAATCTTTGAAACTTGACCCTGGTGACCTCTATATACAGATGATTCATTACATATTTCAATTGTACTACATTCCAGAATTCCATCCACTGCAACAGACAGTTTATCAACGTAAACTTCATATTATTTCGAACATAGATTGTGACTCCTCCATCTTGTTTGCTTACTCTGTTCACACAATTAAGTTCATAGTTTTCAAACTCTGTGTCTTTGTTGCAGCTGAACCAAATTTCTGATACAGTTATGATGTTAAAGGAACGTCCCAGATTCTGTAGAAAGTCCTTTATGTCTCCAAAGTTGGTCTCCGTGCTTCTGCTGTTAAAGTGGATGATTGACAGTCTTCCTTCAGGGTTAACAGAGTTTTTAAAGTCATCTATGCTGTAATATTTGCAGTCCAAATTAACAGTGGAAAAGAACTGATCAGGGTGGATGTCATCTTGCAGGTTGTTATCATTATCACTGAATATGTTAAGGTCAGGTTGGTCACAGTTCAGATCTCTCTGAAAGTTACGGTCACAGTTGACTGTTGTGTGTTGTTTTTAGAAGCCATTGTTTGTAGAGTTTGACTCCACATCTCGTGAGTCCAGCTTCTTCGCTCCTCTCTTGTTTAGACCAGTGCTTCCCAACCCTGCTCAAACACACCTGCCTCTGATGACTGTTACTGTCAGGCTTCTGCAGAGCCTGATGATGAGCTGAATCAGGTGTGCATAAGCAGGGAAACATGGAAACATGCAGGAAAGTGTGCCCCAAGGACCAGGGTTGGGACACACCGGTTTAGACTGCAGTGGGTAGAAACTTCTCCAGCTCCTCCAGGTTCCTGATGACCTTGGCTTACTCAGGAGAACTGTTAAGTTTAACGTACCAGGTGCTTTGAATCTTTCCTTGCCATTTCAGAAAGCTCGCTCTTCAGGTGATGTCAGCATGATGCTCAGTGAGATTCTCATTCATGGAAACGTTGGTTCCCTTCAGATTTCTTCCTTGCTTCAATAAAGCTGTTTTGTGTTTCCGACTAACAAACCTTACAGGGATGGCAGGTCTGTCAGACTCTCTTCTCCTGGGAAGCGGGCGGCAGATCTCCATGTTGTTTGTGTCCAGAGAAATTCCTTTGGACTTTAGGAAATCTTCCACCTGTTTCTCCACCGAGCTGGTCTCCTGCTCGTCGGAGTCCTCACCGTTCCCTGCAGTCACTGCGTGCGCATTTGACTTATCCCAGCATATGTGATTGTCCCATCATTAATCCTGGAGTTCTGTTCCTGGTCATCCATTCGTTTTTGGATATTATCCATTAGGTAGACAGTCTGTTCATGCTGAGCTCGGAGCTGTCTCCCCTCCTCCAGAGCATTCAGAATCTGCTTGTGCTGGACCGTCATGGATCTTTTTTCTTCCAGCAGGAAATCAAGCAACTTCTTGATGTCCTCCGAGTCATCCGTCTCTGGGGGGGTTTCAGGAGCATGATCAGGAATTGTTTTTTACAATAATAGTGCAGCTGCTCTATGCCTCCGTGGTGTCTTCCCAGGAGTCCATAAAAGACGTTTACTCCCCAAATATTTCAATCTAAACAAACTGCTGATGATTACACATTACTCGTATGAACCACAGAGCGTTCTAATTTGACAAATATAGTTATTTGGCTTATACTGTGATTTATATTACTGATATGAAATACAATATCGTGATAAATAAAAATTACATATAATCCAGCCCTACTGTTAATCATCAAACTGTGAAGGACATTCTAATGTACAGGTCTCATGTCCACTTCAAATTGTCTGACTTTAAATTAAAGAATCAAAAATGAATTAATAATTCAGTGTTTATTTACAAAATACACAGAGAAGCATAACAATGTTTTAAGCAATATTTATCCGAGCCAACTTATCTTCCTTGAATGAGTTCCACCATCAAAGTTTTGATGCACTGGCTAACTGCTCCCCCTTTGTCACTGAATATCTGCTGAAGTGCAGAAAATGCTCTTATTTTGAAGAGGCTCTTATTTTGAAGGTGTTGATAGACATTTTTTTCTTTCCCCTGAGGGAGGGGCATGATCACTCCATGAGGTGGAATCAGTTAAACCCGCGACATAGAGAAAGCAGACTCTGTCTTCTCAACTTTACGTTGTTTCTTCTCTGAATAAGCTTGATGGGAACTTCAGAGTTCAGTAAATGACCAAAGTGAGTACTTTCTATGATGTTCTGGTTTTACCTCCTTCATGCTGGTACTTGTGTTTATTTACTCACAGTGTTGTTCTGTGTTTTATAATGAATAATTAGTTGGTTCTGAGTTGGTTGTGGGTGCGGTTAGCTGGTGGGAGAAAGCCTAATGGTTAATTGGTTAGTGGGGGAGGGGAAGAGCAAAGCTGCGCGTTAATTGAGTGATTGTAAGAACTCTAGTTCAATCAGTAGAGGGTGCTAGTAGACCATATATTTAGTGTATTCCTAAATATGAATTAGTTGTTTACATCCCTTTACTGCTGTAAATTTTCATTTATATATTCTTTACATGTGATGTATTTAACTTATTATGTTAAATTATATTGTTTACTATTATTTCAGAACTGTCACCGAGTACCTAATAAAGCTTCACAGCTGTTGAGGCCGGCTGAAAAACACCCTTCTTCTTCCTGTGCTTTGACTAGCACAGCTAGCCCCAGAGCGCCCTCAGAGGAGTAACCTAGCTGCTGATGTTGCACCTCGAGCTCCTACCCTCTACCAATGGAGTTCCTGCCTATTATCCAGATATAAGGGCAATCCAAGAAGAGAACACTAAACTGTTGCAATCTCAAGAAACCTTCCAGTCCACTCCAAAAGAGCTACATGAAGCTTGAAATAAGATGAAAGAGCTAATCCGAGCAGCTCGCTCATTGAGAGAGGATACAGAGCTGTGCAGTAGCTCGCCAACAAGTCAGAGCAAGAACCTTCGAAGCTACTGCTGCAGTTTCCCAACCTCATCATATCTCAATGCAGTCAAAGGAAGAAGAGGAGGAGAATTGGCCTGATGCTCCACCATGGCCTGAACTCGAACGGGTTCTGCCTAAAGGTATGAGTGATGTCAAACCATTGAGACAAAGAGGACATCCTGTAGCTTCACGGCTGTTGAGGCCGTCTGAAGAACACGTCGCCCTTCTTCTTCTCACAGGCACAGCATCTTGTTGTCTGCATAGCCTAAACACACTAGCATTTACTCCCCAACCTCCCCAACAATAAGCTTTGGGCTGTGTCGATCCAACTCGAACATACATTTTGGTTCCAGCAGAACATCTACAAAATTCTTTGTTTATCAAGGAGCCATTCAATTATTTCTGTGTTAGTTTGAAAGATAAACAAGGTAATGTGATGATATCAGATATCAAACCTTCTGGACTTCACAATAGGAAAAAAACGGTTTCCGAGCATGTTCTAAAAACAAAGTATCTCAAGGCAAAATATGTTGACTGAAGTTTAGCAACAACAATTTGTCAGGGATGAGGGGGTCTAGACCCAATAGCAGGCTAGAGACAGAAGTATGTTTGAAGAAGTGTTTAATAAGTGCCAGTCCTGGTGGGGAGTTAGGGACAGTTTGTTGCTTTGCTTGGGTTGGAGGGTGAGCCGCTGGTCAGAAGGAGAGTGGTGATGACAGGCGTGATCAGGAGTCCGGGTGGGTTTGCAGTGGATGGCAGTGGAGGCGTAGAATTCCTTGAAAAAGACAGGATAGGTCAGTCTATGAGTGTTTATACAAAAACAAGACATGAACTATAGCTTTAGGCATAGCGGGGGTCAGAAAACTCTACCGCGTTAAGCAGACGGACTGACGCCGGCTGAAGGGCATGGAGGTCCATAAGAAGGTTCAAGGCTGATGAGGCAATGGGGAGCAGGTGAGGAGATTGAAGCCAGGTGTGAGGGGGAGGCGACCAGGATCCTGACACAATTACATGAAACAAATAAAACAGAAGACTGTATTTGGCGAGGTAAACTATTTACTTGGAATGGTTCAAAGAGAGCTGGCCAACGTTCGTTCAACTCCACCACCAATGGGGATTGGGAAACCATTTCTCGTCTTTTCAAGCTTCATGTCCGTGCCATCATATCAGTTTTGGTCTTCACGTTGTCCTTTCTCTGTCTGGCGCTGATTAGAAAAACAAACATGGATGCTTGTCAACTCTTTCCTGTGCAACTGCACATCTATGTTCATCATTGGGATATGTTGTGTAAGCAAACTCAGTTTATCTAATCTCAGCTAAGTGCTCCAGCATGTCAGATCTGAAACTTGGGGATTTCAGTGGGGAGCCTTCTTTTAAGTAAAACTCATTGCCTCGTCTTAAAGCGAGTTCTGTGTTATGTGAGAAAATGGATATGAGAAACAGAGCTGGCCATGGACTCTGCCTTTCAGGAGGGGGTGGACTCAGAATCACTTGAACTAGAGCGGCTTTCATGCTCACATGAACTCATCACATCAAATGTATCAGGAGAGCTTTCCTGAAAGTTTCACATTCACTGGCTCATAAACAACGTTTAGCATGTCTTTGTCTTTCAGTTCCTCAGTCGATGTAAGGCTAAAAAAGTCATCAAACTCTTTGCCTTTGTAGTGAAGAGTTATGGCTGCGGTAATGGAAAGTTGTTCCTTAACAGCTGCAACCAATCGATGGTATGCCACTGGAGAGTGTCACTTTTCTGGTCTCATGATCAACAAGGACTCTGAATCTCACAAGTTGTTCCATGTCTTCAGAGACACAAGACTTCAGTATAAGAACACTTGAAGAAAATATGATGCTTCAATGTCACCATGTGTTTTCCTGCAACAACATAGGCTGACAGAGTACACGCATCATTGCATGGACAACTTTGTTGTTCAACAAGAGCTGTGGAAACAGTTTGCTCCAAGTGATATCCACGATAATGTTCATCGTACCATGACATCTGCTTTCTCACAATAAAATGCACTCTTTCCTCAAAAATTGCAATCTGAACAATCTCTGAACAACAATGAATATTTAGACCTCTTTTCCACAAAGCTCCATCATCTGCAAATAATGCCTTCCCAAAGTCATGTCCACGGGAATCATGGGCATCATTAATCAGAACTGAAAGCAGCACAGGGCTAATCACACTTCTTTGTGGAGTTCCATTGTCCAGTAGATATCTATTAGAAGCAGACATTCCTATTCTGACTTGCACATATCAAATAAAAACTATTTTATCCAATTATATATCCATCCAGTAAGACCTAACGTACTAAGTTTCATCCATAAGCCCTCCTTCCAAACCATGTCTTAGGCCTTTCCGATGTAAAAACAATTGCAAGTAAATATGTCCGCTTCAAGGCATATTACAGGGTCCGTTGTTCCTCTACCTTTCCTAAAACCATTCTGATATGGAGACAATCATTTCTTACTTTCCAGGTAGCAAGCCAATCTCTCAGTTATCATTTTCTCCATTATTTTGCCGACATCGCTATGGGTGCTATGGGTTCATAACTTTCTGGACTGCTCTGATCTTTTCCAGGTTTAAAGGAATAACCACTGCCTCTTTCCAGTTTCTCTTCTATCCAGACCTTGTTGTGCTTATCAAGCAACCTCAACTTCATTCGCCCACCCAAATGCTTCAGCATAACAACTTACACCATTCCTACCTGGAGCAGTAATTCTAGATTTATTCAGTGCTTGATCCAGTTCAGAGAGCATGAACGGAGCATCTATAGTCGTCAAATAAGTGTCACCATCAATCTCAGTATAGTATTGTTCCCTGTTTTTGTCTCTCTTCTATATCCAGACAAATTCTCATTAATTAACACAAAGGTTTTAGCCAATACTTCAGCTTTCTCCCCATCAGTTATTGCCAAGTCATTACCCATCTGTAACACTTGGTATTTTAACTCCCTACTTATGTACTTCATTTTTCTGATCATTCCCCAAACTTCACTAACTGTGTAGCTCGACCAATTTTCTCACAAAATCCTTCTAGTTCTCTCTTTAGGTTTACATAGCTTTGAGTCTGTCTTAAGAGTTTTAAACCCTTATTTCTATTTTTAACAGCCATCCTGCAGTCACCAGTCCACCAATGGACATTTCTCCTCCGCATAGTTGCCTTACTTTATGGAATTGTCTGTTCCACTGCTTCAACTATCACTTCTCTAATTTTTCTTTCAACTTCCTCAATCTAATGTTGTCACATAAATAACTAAATCCATCCCAATTCCCTTCACGAAAAATCCACCTGCCTTCCCTTACATTAATTGTTGGTTCTCTATTCCCCCAAACCCTAGAGAAAACAGAATAATGGTTGCTCCCCATTGTACTGGCATGTACATCCCACTCACAACACCCTGCCAAGACATTTGAAACAATAGTGAAATCCAGTGCAGACATGCTTCCTGTTCTAACATAAATGATCGTTCCGCTCCCATTATTGAGACAGTGTAAGTCATCCATCAAGTTCTCCTCTACATCACCTTTAGCGTCTGTTGCCTTCCTTCCCCCTATGAGCATTAAAATCTCCACACAAGATGGCATGCCCACTGACCAGTTGGGTAATTGATTTAAGAAGCCAATTCATTACCTCGCACAGAGCTTCTTCTTCTTCTTTGTGTGTTTTAATTGTGGGTGGCACCAGGAGTGTGAGTCAGAGTGGGGGACTGCCTTACTAGTCAAAAAAAAAAAAAAACTATATTCTCCAATTCTCTTTAACAAAAACCAATAACAACTCCACTGTAATTCTGCTCCCCTCCCAAAAGTCTCCTCAGACTCAACCGTTCACCCTCAGGGAACCGTACGTCATCCTCCAGCTGCTGTCTTTCATCTGTATACACTTCACAATGACACAAAACATGCTCTACTGTTTCCTCCTCTTCTCTGCAAAACACACTTGCCAGTAGGATGCTTCCCCAGCAAACGTAGAGTGCTATCTTTAAAGCCGTATGTCCCATCCTCAATCGTGATATTACCATCTGAATTCAGGTGTGTAATCTAAGATTCAGAACTTTCCCTACTTTGTCTTGTATATTTCACACAGAGCTTGGCTTGGTGCTCAGACTAAATACTGTTGAGGGTGAGTGGGAATGAGAAGCAGCTGAGGGACTTCTGGGAGTGGCCGCAAGGGAAATGCAGTGTGAGAAGAACCAGGAAGTTACTAGTACCATGGAGACTGTGTTTTCAGGCGGCCAAAGAGAGAAAACTCCTAAATAAACCCTATTTTAGGGAAATAAAGAAGAAACTTCAGTGTTGCCCACATGAAGGAGGGATCCTCAACCCTGGATGGACAGGTGATGTGCTAGAACTATTAAAGAAGAATGAGCTTAATTAATTCTACGACTACATGATTGAATAACAAGTATATGTCTAGATAGACAGCTGCAAGTTAAAATAAAACCTAAATGTTTAAATAAACAGTGAATTGTTTGACTAGTGTAGCAGATGGGCTCCATCCAGGTGGAGTTATGGAACAGCAGGGGTTGCAGGAAGAGCCAGAAGCGAGGTCAAAGCCAAAGACAGGAGCACAGATGATCCACCTGGAATCAGGAATCTCTCCCGCTCCCCCCGTAGGGGAGTGGGAAAGAGGGACAACGTGAATTGCACTGCACCAACAGAGGCATGATCAACAAAATAAAATACAGCATTGCCAAATGACAATTGATGTAATGAAAATTGCAGGTGGGGGGAGTGGGGATGGGAGAAGGATACAGACCCTAGTTCGAGTAGGGGGAGAGTTTGTCCTTCCTGCACTTACTCAAGGATTTACACATTTCAGCGAGATCCTCTCCCTCCACACCTGGCTGCTGACCACCTCCTGCATGCACAAGTTTGGTTTTATTGACATTTTTAATCTCTTCAGGAATCGCCCCTCTGTCTACAGACAGAATGGACTACATCCCAGTCTGCTTGGTAATTATCAGGAGGCAGCGCTCTGTCTCCCCCTCTGGTCATCAGCGAGAGCCATCACCTGAATACTGGCTGCAGCCATCTCCACACCTGGTCCTCATCGTCATCAGCCACCAAGACTTTTAAGCACTGCTCAGACACACACTCGGTGTGAAGTATTGCCTATGATGTTCTGCTAGCATACCGAGCGTTGTAGCTGTTCTGACCATCTATCACCTGACCCCGCTTCGTTCCTGACTCCGCTCCCTGCTGCCTGCCCTGACCTTCTGCCTGATTCTGGACTCTGACTTATTTCTGTGGACTTCTAGTGCAGCCTGGCTGCTTCCTGCCTGACTTTGCTTAACAAACCTGCTACAAGTTGAATCAGCTGTCTGCCTGTTTTGTGACAGTAACAGCATTTTAACAGCTTACATTCAAAATGCTGTTCATTGTTTTAAAGAGGACTGACTGCCAACTCCCCAAACTTTTCTAGAACCTGAACTTGGCCCACAACATATCTCTGTTCCTCCCTTAAGCCCCCTACATGGTTTATCTTCAAAACCATCAATAGAGCATGTCCCATTTCCCATACAATCCATTATATCAAAATGATCCAATATTTCCATCAAAACTGTTAACAGGAATTACAAAAACCTAAAAAAGTGCAGATTCAGAACGCATTAGACCTCCTTGAACCTGAAAACAACAGTAACCTCTCTCAACTGAATTTGGCACTTTTAAATTTACGCTCACTATCAAGCATATCATTTCTTATCCATGATTAGATGTTATATCATAACCTAAATGGTCTGTTTTTAACAGAAACTTGGAGGTAGTTCAACTGGTTCACTGTCTGAAGCTACATCGCCCTTTTTTTACTTTACAAAGACAGAAAATAAGGAAGGCTTGGGCTAACTGCTGAAATTCTGTCTGATTTTTTTGGTTGTAAAGACAAATTCTTTTATAAATATACATCTTTTGAAAACCATTGTTTTTTATAGCTCCACTGGGTTGTGTTGAAAGCATTCAGACCTCCAAAGCATAACCCATCTTTTAATTCAGACTTTGCAGAGCTGTTTTCAGTTATTCATGCAGATTTTAGTAGAGTCATTATTTTGGGAAATTTTAACCTACATTCATCCATTGGACCTGTATGTCCGAGAGTTTTTAAACATTTTAGGATGGATTTTACAATGGATTTTACTCAGCATGTCAATGTTCCCACCTACAACAGGGGT
Source organism: Adrianichthys oophorus (assembly GCA_036245035.1). Taxonomy (NCBI): domain Eukaryota; kingdom Metazoa; phylum Chordata; class Actinopteri; order Beloniformes; family Adrianichthyidae; genus Adrianichthys; species Adrianichthys oophorus. The sequence continues at coordinate 392,373 of BSAI01000018.1, forward strand.
CACACTCTGGATCTTCTTATCACTCGTGGCCTGATGCGTACTGTGATTACGCGTCTGTAGTTTTTACTGTTAAATGTTTTGTCACAAAGAAATATCCCCAGAGAACTGCTGACTTCACCTCATATCTAGAACACACCCAACCAGATACCTTAAGTTCATCTCTTGATTTATCTGTCCAAAATTTCAATAGCAAGCTCATATCAATATTGCACATAGTTGCACTTTCAAAAAAAAACCAGTCAAAACCAAAGCACCTCCTCCTTGGAGAACAGAGGAAACCAAGAGTCTCCAGAAGTGCAGAACAAAATTGGTGCAAAACAAAATTAACAATTCATTACCAAATCTTCGGGGACAAATTAATTCAATACAACTCTATCAAACATGTACAACAGGAATAATATTCTAAATTAATAGCAAATATCCCTGGGCACTTTTTTTCATTCTATGTTATAGAGCAAACAATTTTCAAAAAGTAAATTATATATCAGCATTTTTGGTTAAATATTTAAAGAAGTAAATGTTGATGTGCTGACACACTTGGTACAATATATATATATATAAATAACTTGTTCAAGCTTGGATGGAGGTGTAAAGAAGAAATTAACTCAGAAAGAATCCCTTGCATCAAGCCAGTGAAGACCAATTGAGGGTCCTAGGAGATCTGGGTTCAGTGGGAGAACTTGAACTCTCTTATGGATCTCAGACACTGAAACCTCGGTCAGTGCACAGGCTGCACAGACTCACTGGTGTGTAAACTTTTTGGATCCTGAAAGAAAATGAAGGAAAAAAGACTAAATAAACACAGCTGTTTCAATTTCTTTTCATCCTATCTATTCATATTTGCCCACAAGCCCCAGTGGAGTTTCTTCAAAGGAGATTCTATTGTAATTTTTTCATCTTCTCTTCCTCTCCTACTGTAAACCTGCTTCCTCATTCATATACACATGATAATCTCATTCTGAATTCTGTGAGACAGTTGGTTGCAGAGCCTTCATTCTGTGCGGGGTTGGATTTCTGCTCTGAGGATAAGGTTCTCTTTGACAGTGCTATTTTGGAGCTGTGATAGTGGAAAACCCACCAAGAGTTCTGTAAATAGAGCTATGGATTGTGATGCCCTTTAAAAGCTGAGAAGGAAACCACTTGGTGAGGATAAAGTTTCAGGACAAGATCCAAAACTCTGGTGGGATGTGGAAGTGAGCTGATAAAGAAAGTAAGTGTCAAAACAGATCCAAGGAGACAAAAGAAAACACAAGACTTTGAAAAGAAGTTCATTATTTATATTTGCTTTCTTTTATTTGCCACAGATGCAAACAAAGAAAAAAGTTTTAGAAACTTTAGAGTCCTGAAGCTTAAACACACTAATTTAAAAATGGTGGCTCAAAAGTTCTGTCAAACTAAAAAAGCTTCAGACAGTTTATACTCATACAATTAGTGTAGCTTTAGCATCGGTAAGAGACATTACCTTTAGTTTTTTTGTATTATTTCTAGTCAATTCTTGAGGAAAACACATAGTTTCTGTCAAATGGGGAACTAATTTAACTCATAAGTCATTTAATGGAAATGTTTGACAGCGCAGTGGCAGTCATAAGTTTCACCCTCAGTGTTTTTTTGACCTCACATCACTGAACAGAGTTCAGAACTGACCCAGATTGCGCATACGAGAATTATGCTGGAGTTTTTGACAGCAGATTGTCACAGGGATGATGACAATAATAATGATGATATATTTATTTTGAACACATACTTTACAAGCTGCTTGTTTCTCTCCTCCATGTCGACCAGCTTTAGTTTCCCAGATGTCTAATTGAATCAAACAGGACATCGTGAAAAGATTCCAGAGGCATTGGTTTAAAAAAAAAAAAAGCCTTTCAAACTCTTCATCCCATAGACTTGCAGCTGCTTCTCCCTTTGACCTGTACATTCTAGCCAAGTCAATCGTATCCAATGGCTACCATTTCTCCTGAAATACCGATCTACCCTCCAAGTTGGTGATTTCAAATATGATCTTCTCTGTTGGTGGGGTTATCAGGAGCTGAAATGCTGATCTGACATTATTTATTTGTGGGACATCAAATTGTTCAAGATTGGGAGGAAATTTGAGGAAATTGGACAATGACAGTCTGCCACGGTGGTTTTGACCATTTCATATTACTGCCTTTAGAGACCCATGTCTCCACCTATTTTAATCGTAAGTCCAACTTTGAGACGTTTTTTAAAGATGTTATGATTGAAAGTGGACATTTTTCCTGCATTTTTACTTTTGTGATTATAAAGTAAAATATAAGCAAATGTCATTGTGAAACGTATCAAAGAGTGGTTGGATTTTTAAAACCTGTTTTGTAAATCTATTTTTTAAGTAGCCTTTTGATTAAACTTTCAAAACGAAATCAAATATCACCTGAGATTTCTTCAGAAACTATTTCGTGTTTTCCTAATTTTATGCAATGCCAACAGGGAAAATCCTCCAAAAAACTTTTTTGCATTTATAAACAAGCACCTAGCGACAGAGAAAATGACGCATGGAGGTCTACTCAATCCGAAAGAGTAAGTTGGTTTCGTTCAAACGGAAATGATTCTTTGTGTGTATTTTGTTTTACTAAAGACAAGCAACCTCGTCAGAGGGAACCTGAAACAGGAAACGAATGTAAGTCAAAGAGTGTATTCATAATTCTCTATATAACAGTAGTTATTTTTTGTTGATACATTCTATAAAGAAAGCAATTTAAAGGACTAGATAGCCTAATGAATTGCTAGTTTTTTATTCCACTAAGTTCTATCTGAATGTTTGAAAAGTCTGTGTTAGCATTAGCTTAGCTTAGCTAAAGAATGAGTCCGTTTTCATTGCGTGAACTTCTCAACTTTTAATTTTTAATTTTCCTACTGATTTACACAACATATTTGCAAATCACCATTCTAATTGCAGAATAGGGCAAAGACCTAAAACCCTTTACTGTCCAACAGAAAACAGATAGTAAAGTCCAGTGTAATTATTATTACAATAACAACATATTTGAGAATAATAAACAGCATGTACATTTAAGAAAAAAACAAGTAATTCATAAATGGGTGTTTATTATTATAGAACTTTTATTTTGCAGAACTTGCATGTAATTTTGTGAATTAAATATACAAATAAATTAACAGATACATTTAAATAAAAATACACATAAAACCCTAGATTTTATTGCACCAATTATTCACACAATGGTTTTCAAATAATTTCAAGAACTTTATGGCTATTTGTTTATTTCAGTGAAGAAACTCTCCCAGAGAATGAGTAACCCTACATTATTTATCATGTTTAATAACTGACTGTGTTTGACACTACTGCACCATTTTTCTGGGTAAATGCTTTTACCGTATATCTTCCAATAATGGCCGGTCTCTAATAAAAGCCGGGTCTAACAGGTGCTAGTTGTATTAGACGCCGGTCTCTAATACTGGTAGGGCTCCTTTAAGAAAATAAATATAAAAAACATACGAAATTTAAAAGAAAATTATTAAGACGTGGGCTGCACGGTGGCGCAGTGGTTAGCGCTCTTGCCTCACAGCAAGAAGATTCCCGGTTCAAGTCCTGGCTGGTGGACCTTTCTGTGTGGAGTTTGCATGTTCTCCCCGTGCATGCGTGGGTTTTCTCCGGGGACTCCGGCTTCCTCCCACCGTCCAAAAACATGCTTCACAGGTTAATTGGTTACTCTAAATTGTCCCTAGGTGTGAATGTGAGTGTGCATGGGTGTGTGATTGTGGCCCCTGCGACAGACTGGCGACCAGTCCAGGGGTGTACCCTGCCTTCGCCCATGAGTAGCCGGGTTAGGCTCCGGCAACCCAGTGACCCCAAAAGGGATAAAGCGGATTGGAAAATGACTGAATGAATATTAAGACGTTTCAAGCCCACTAGCGCCCTCTGCTGACAGATAAATTAACTGTACTCCCATATTATGAACCGTTACAGTCACTTTCAAATATTCATGAGATGTGAACCAGGATTCACAATTAAAAATGCAGATATGGTTAGTTTTCAAAATATTAAAAAAAAAATAGAATGCTTCTCTTTTTACATAACATCTTTTAGCAATGATAGACTAATATTTCCTTAACTTTATTGAGGTATGCATAAATGTAATACCTAAAATGGTCACTAGCTGGACCAGAGCAAAGTGAGCACAGGTTTTTTATAGAAAACCCCTTTTTTTTCCATTATCTATGTCAAGAAGATTTTGTTTTCACCAGGGTCTGTTTGTTTGTTGGCAACTTGTCACCGGAAGTTATGGACAAATTTTCACCAAATGGGTAAAGGAATAATTGGTTATATTTTGAGAGTGATCCAACATCACTTTGCAGACCCTGGAATTTCTGTAAAGAATTCCTCATCTTTACCTCTCCAGCCACAGGACACATTTTTTTTAAATTGAAAATTCCTTTAATTTTGTCATTGATACTGCAAAGAGGATATTTTCATTAAGAGGGCGAGACAACCATCCTAATTGGATAACAGTCAAAAATGTGTCACAGTTTGTCCAATCACTGTAGTAGCCTAATAGCCACTGTGTGAGGTAGATAATTACTATTTTTATGTGATTTTATTTTTTTATTACCAATGATCATCTGACTGCTATTGCATAAGAGAACAAAAACAGACACTCAAATACAATTTAAATGAATTCAATTAAGTTCAATTTTATTTATATTGACCAATCTTACAACATAATTTTCTAAGTAAACTTCATATCGATATTTATACAGACAAACATCAAGACAGTTATAAAATTTGAACAGTAGCTGATTGTTAAACTAAACTAAACAGACTAAACTAAACAGACTAAATTAAGCTGGGCATACTTGCCATTAGACCCTCCTTGGTAAGGAAAAGCCAAAAAAAAATTATTTTGGGGAAAAAAAAAAGAAACTTCCGTGATATCCACATGAAGGATGGATCCTCTCCCATGATGGACAGGCTAGGTCGGTGTATCATGATTTCAAGAATTACCACCAGAATGCATCATAATTTTGATAAATCCTCTATTGAGGCATGTGTAGAACATTGTTAGTACCTTTCTATTTATGACATAAAACCCCACAATGGTCCCTAAAATAACGTAAAAATGGAAAAAGTAAAACCATATTGACATTTCTGTTTAAGTTTTTTACATTGACAATGCAATGTTCACATGTTTCTGTTTGTTCTGAAAGAATAATAAAAGCCACATGTCTTCAGTTATCAACAGTAAAAGTGCACTGGGACTGAAAGGGTTAATCCTGGGTTGGAGCTTTGCTGCAGAGCCAATAGGAGGACTTTTTCTCAAGCACTCCTCCACATGAGCCTTCTGAAACACTAGTTAACTAGCTAACATGTAGTTTTTCACTCTTACAAGGATGCACTAGTTAACTAGTGAGAAGAAATTGTGCCAACTAGTTAACTAGTGGGCTTTTTGCAGTGCACTAGTTAATTAGTGCCATTTTTCTGTCCCACTAGTTAACTAGTAAGACTTAAATATGCCTCACTAGTCAGCTAGTTAACATTTTGCATGTCACTAGTGAACTAGTGCAATATTTTGGTGACACTTGTTAACTAGTGAGCTTTACAGGACCTTTACTAGTAAACTAGTAGAAAATTTGCAACAAAATTTTTAACCTACCATGAAACACTGCAATGTTTTTCACAGGACAGAGAGTATAAAATCAGAAATGGAACCTGTGAATGAATGTTGCTATTTTTATCACTTTCTATACAATGTCAGGCATGTGCAGCAAAACATTTCTGATATCACTAATTCATGCGGTTTCAGTGTGTTTCATAGCTTGAGTGACTAATTCCCAACGCACCATAAATCCAAGAATTAACTTAATTTAGCATCATCTTGAACAGAAATAACACTGAAGAATATTTCTTTTGTATAATTGGAAACAAAGTCAGGCGTGAAGGGATTAAACACATTTATTACCTCTCCTGGGGTTAAAACCCACCATCAGTAGCTTACATGAACATGTGTGCTTCGCTACACTGCTGACGGATGCAGAAAAAAGAGAGTCAGAGTTATTTGTCCTTGAATTATGATTACATAAAGTGGAATATAATATTTAATTCAGTTTAGTTTATGAAGCACCAACTCACAACCAAGGTTGTCCCATGAACCACTGAAAAAGCAAGACATATTAAATAAAGTTAAATTTATTATAGTCGTTAAAGTCCAATTCAGTCCTGATCATTGCAACAAGACCCAAATGTTTTAATCGTATTATAATAATAACCTAATCAAGGGACTAACTGATTACTTCTTTGGGTTTTTAGCGTGAATCTCATACTGAGCAAGCAAATGGGCTGTGTGGAGTGGAAAACTCCCTCTGAAGAAACCTCTAACAGTAGTTAACTAGTGGCCTTTTTAGATTGTCACTAGCTCCCTAGTGAACACAGATAGTGCCCACTAGTGAGCTTGTTCACACTTTTAATGATTACTAGTTAACCAGTTCACATTTTTTGCTGTTACTAGTTAACTAGTTGTACTTTTGGCATTACTAGTAAGTTTTAAAACATCTGATATCAAGGATATCTAATAAATGTTAAAAAGGCTTTCCATTCAAATGTGAATAGTTTACTAGTAATGTTTAAAAGTGTGCACTAGTTCACTGGTGGGTACTATTTGTGCTTACTTGTGAACTAGTGACAATCTAAAAGGGACAATAATTAACTAGTTGTATGCTGACAGTCTTACATGTTTTCTAGTAAACGAATTATGAATGCAACTAGTTAACTAGTGGCCTTTTTAGATTGTCACTAGTGAGCGCAAGTAAGTCGCCCACTGGTGAACTAGTGCACACTTTTACACATTACTAGTTAACTAGTTCTCAATATTTGCTATCAGTAGTTAAATAGTTTTACTTTTGGCAGTACTCGTTAGGCTTAAAACAGCTGATATCAAAGATATCGAATAAATGTTAAAAAGGCTTTCCATAGGTGAGCAGCAGAGCAGAGCTCCGACCCGTGTACCAATGTGTGTTATGAATGAAACGACTCTAAAGCTGCGCTTTGGTGTGAAAGACAAGAGTCCGCTCCTACCAGGGAGATGTTTTTCCATCTTATTTCACCCTGTCCAACTTTATTTTTCTTTCTAAGCTGAAAGTGACTAGTGGATCAATAGGAATTGAAGTGAAGCCAGGTTATGTCTTGAACATGTTCATACCTTGCACAAGGTTGTTGCTTTAAAAATATGCTTTTTTTAATTTAATTTGTATTTATTTACCTTTATTTAACCACAGATGTCCTACTGAGATTAACATTTTCTTTTTCAAAGGAGCTCTGGTAAATAAAAGACAAGAGGATCTTGTTTGTCTGAAGCTGTTCTTCCCTTGAGAATTTGCATATGAGTGAAAAAAGTATGAGTAAAGTAATTCAATCACAATTTTGATCCAGTAACTAGGTAAAGTAATCAATTACTTTTTAAAAGTAACTTACCCAACACTGTTTAAAACCAGAGAATATTTTCACAAACTTGGCAGATGAATACAACAAATAATTCATGGGACATTCATAAAAACTGTATATTCTAAATACAATAACAGACATGAATCTACTTTGAATGAAACTTACAGCATTTAACATTACAGAGCCGGTGTTGAGCTCCAGGAAGGTACCGGTCCGTGGCCTATTGAACTCAACTCAACTTTATTGATATAGCACTTTCAAACAGCAGGAAGCTAAAACAAAGTGCTGTACACACACACGATAAAAACAAGATAAAAAGACAATCAAAACGAATAAAATGATAAGAGCAATAAAATATCAGTAAAAACAGCAGGAGTCGTATGTTGTGTTAAAAGCAAGGGCACAAAAGTGAGTCTTTAGACGAGTTTTAAAAGTGGACAGTGATGATGCTTCTCTAATATTCAAAGGTAAAGAGTTCCAGAACCTTGGACCAGCAATGGCAAAGGGTCTGTTCCCCTGAGCTTCCGCCTGGACCTCGGTGTCTCTAGAAGGAGCTGATCAGCTGATCTGAGGAACCGGGCCGGCGAATAAGGAGAAAGCAGTTCAGAGAGGTGCAGTGGGGCGAGACCATGTAAAGACTTAAAAACAAATAAAAGAATCTTAAACTTAACCCTAAAATGCACAGGCAGCCAGTGGAGCGATGCCAAAACAGCTGGCTGAACGGGCACAAGTGGTCTGCAGTGTTGTTGGCTACCCACCGACCCATTTTGAAACAAGGACCAAGGAGTCAGTTTGTTTAATCTATATGTGATTTTAACTCATAGCATCAGATGCCCATTGGGTGAGCCAAACCATTTTTATATCTTCCCCAGGTAGTCAGAGTGATGAGAGGATTGACTGCAGCTGCACAGACTGCTGCTACTGTTATGTCCATCCATTCATTTTCCAAACCTGCTTAAGTCTTGTCTGGGTCACATTCTAGGGTCATGTGTTTGGATTGTGGGAGGAAGCTGGAGAAACCCCATAAAAGAGGAGAACAGGCAAAGTCCACAGAAAAAGGTGCCAGCTGGGATTCCTACTTTCTTGATGTGGGTGCTAAACACTACCCTGCCATGCAGCTCTGTCTTTGTGTCATCGACACATAAGAAGCTTCGATGTGCAGCTGGATCAAAAGTCTGCTTCCATAGAGGTCTGCACACCCATTAAAGTGCATTTCATTAGTAGAAACATCAAATTTTCACCTGTACCATAAAAGACATTACAAAGGGTATTTCAGGAATGATTCATAAGCCCTGGAAGTCAAAAACGTCTACAAACAACTTCTTTACCTGGATAGAAGCCACTTTTCCCTGAAGTAAGAACTAGTTGCTTGCTGTCTTTTCACTGTAAGAATAAAATAATAATCTCTTCATAATTCATGATCGATAAAATCACCAACTCTTTGTAAAAACATTGCTATGGTCATGGGAACTCAATGGCTGTCTAAATATAATTAGCATTTTCCAACAAGTCCCAAGAGATACTCTATGTCCCAACAATGTGCTGTGGTCAGGCAAAGCAGAGGTTACTCTGCCCAGAGGTAAACCTCCAGAGCGGAAGGTTTGAGATGTTTGAAGTAAATTTTGCTTCATGGCAAACACAATCACAGTTCTGAATTATAAAAAAAGAATCTTTGAGAGCGTAAAGGTAAAGACTGAAGAGGAAAATACCCACCCTTCAGCATCCTTCTGTGCATCTCAAAAGTTCCTGTTTTTGAGGCCAACATATAGGGCGATGTGAATGCACGAACACACAGAATTGCTAAGCAAAGAAGGAAGAAGGGCTGTTGAGAAGCTCTAAACAAAAATACAGTCTTAGTCAAATCCTCTTGAGTGATGGAACAAAGGTGGGAAGTGACATGACGTCGCACACAAGAGAATCTGAGGGTCAGCAGTGGCATTTTGGACACGCCTGTGGAACTGTCTCACTCATAAACAATCACACACAGTCAAGGTCTTCACTGCTGCTCCAAATATAGCCATTTCCTATTCCCCAAGCAGCTCATGTAAAGATCATAAAGATGTTTGGTTTTCACTTTGGAACAACTAGAAGAAATGTACTTTTTATGATTCAAAGTTAAAAACCCTGAGCTTATTAACCTGTAAACATGCTGAAAACATAGGTCACGTGGCTTTTTGTTTGTCAGAAGCCTAGAAAACAAAATTCAGTTCCAACCAGATTTGTCACCAAGACTTTTTGACACAATTTATTTCTTTTCACATAATACTGCAAGATGCTTTGCTTAAAATATCTGCCTTTGGTATTTACAAGACATTTAAACATATCCCAGCAGAGTCCACATCGCTGAGCAAGGTAGAGATTAGTGATATGTGTCTTTGAAACTTCAGCGGCAGTGCATCAACCAGGGCTTGAAGTAGCAGAAACAAAATACTTTAAGTCAAAAGGCAATAAAAAAATCACAAAAAAACTAGTAAATGTGCCAAAAAGACAGCTATGCTGTTTGGGGCTTCGGCTCCTGGTAGGGTCTCCCATGGCAGATAGGTCCTGGGAGACGAGCCAGACAAAGAGCAGTTCACAAACCCCTTCATGAGAAAAACCATCAAAGATTCAGTTACGTCGCCCAGATTGGCGTTACCAGGGCCTCACCCTGGAGCCAGCCCTTAGGTTGGGGCTCGCTCGGCGGAGGGGAAAAGCAGTTTTCTGCAGGCACCGTCCTCAGTGCAGGTGGGGAGCTGCTGACTTCGACTGGGGACATTGTCGGGCGGTGTGAGGAATACTTCGAGGATCTCCTCAATCCTGCTGACATGCCTTCTCTTGAGGAAGCAGAGGCGGAGAGCCTTGGGGTGGGGTTGTCCATTACCCAAGCTGAAGTCACCAATGTAGTCAACAAGCTCCTCGGTGGCAAGGCACTTTTCCAGACGTTCAAAGCGCTTACAATGTGTGTCCATCATTCATTTACACCCCGTTCATACTTGGAGATGGTAAGCTACTGATGTAGCCACAGCTGCCGTGGGGCAGACTGACAGAAAAAATGTCAAGTTGTTGCTATATATTATTTACAGTCCAAGTTCAAAGCAGCTGATAAGAAAACTCTGATTACCACTGCATTCTAGTAACATTTAAAGACCCACTCCAATGAAAATCTTCTTTTTGTATGTTTTTAACATGTTCTTGTTGCATTTTTCTTATTATAAAGGACCTTAATAAAATCATTTAGTATTTCTTAATTCGAATTGCATAGGATCACAAAACGGATGGTTGAATAACCTAGGGCTAGTGACGGAACTACCCACTAGGCATTCCAAAGTCTCCCTTACGTCCCGCTGACTCATCGCATGCTTCACGGCAGAAGCAGAGCCTCTGCAGGCTGCACCAGTTCCATCCAGACGTTAGCTCCTCCGCACAGAGTTTCTCCCTAAAAACGCACAATGCAGTCAGGGAGAACTGAGCCAAACAACCACCAATCCTCCATGAGGAAGAAGGCTGCACCGCGGAGTTCCAGAGAAGGAAATGTGTGTGAGGTGCCAGACAAAACCTCAAAAACTTGAATAAATTGCTGAGTTTATGAGACGAGGAGTCCTGCTTTCACATTCTCTCTTTGCCGCTAAAAAAGATCACAAAAGTTCCCGTCACTGAGGCCTCCATCAGGTTTAGACCAGACCAGAGAAACGGAGCACACGTGGTCTGAGTTAGCCACGCCCACTGAGTTTGATGGGACAGTTTGACAGATAACATGATAAAATAGTGTGATCTAGATCATGAAATGTGTCATTATATCATGAAATAAATAAATGTGGCATTAAATCATTAAAAATTAAATTTTAATGAAATATTGACACATTTAATGAGACTTTTAATTATTTAATGACAATTTAAAATAATTAGTGACATTTATTTTTTCCACATCAAAGATCTTAATTTCAATTTGTCTCTTTTAGCCCACATTGGACAATGAAATAAATAAATGTGTCATCAAATGTTTAAAAGTGCTTTTTAATGGCAATTTTAATGACATGTATATTTAAACATTTATTTATTGATTTCCAAATTTAAAATATTTAATGCCAGTTTTAAATAACTAATGACACTTTTATTAAATGATTTCATGGCATTTATATTTATTTAATATTGTCCCTCCTAAACCTCCATACTGGACCTCCATAGACAGAAATCTTAATTGGTGTGTAAAAATGTCCTAATGTGAAGAAAAACAACGCACACACACAGACGCACACACACACACTCACACAAGATTTAATTTGAAGTTTTGGGAGAAAAAAAACAACTCGTAAGACTGTGTTGAGAAAATCCGTTTTTTTCTGTCGAAGAGTTTTACACGAACACTTTGGGAGACTCAGCGTCATTCTGAGAAACACTCCCTGCGAGATATTTGTGCCAAAACGAACTTATGTCAGTGTGGGGCGGAGGGGGGCGGGGGCGCAGGCAGGTGGCACTCTTGTCCAAAATCAGCCAATCAGAGGACGGGAAATCAAGACACTGTTTCCTTCTCATTGATGGCGCATGAAGCTGGGTTATCATTTTGGCACTACCCTTCCTTTTTTAGGAATAAATTTACTTTTACCAACACAGTATATTGAAAATCTGTGTATTTAAGTGATTATGCGCTCAGCCTTATGTGAACATCAAAGGTATTTAGTTCTAACACGGTGGAGCTAGCATAGCGCTAACTCCAGCCAACACAAGTGAATGGTTAGTGTTGAATAGCTTTATTCTCTATGATGGTGTAAAAATTATACTATCAGATTGTCAGTAGAACCCCCGTTCTTAGCTGAGTCATTCACCAACATAATCAAAATAGTAGGTCTAAGCGCTAGCCGACTGTTACATCTACCCCCCCCCTGTGATCTCACCATAGCTGGTCTATGAACAGATGAACACTCACACCTATATTTGTAACGGCACACAAGCAGGTATTCTGTTAAGAAGGAAGGATGACCACACAGAAGCACTCTGTACAATCAAGTACATATTTTCTTCCACCTGAAAACGTTTTGCTCCTGCTCTAAATTCACGATTCAACATAATCCTCCTTCTCAAACCAGAAAAAGATCCCACAATTCCTTCAAGCTATCACCCCATTTCTCTAATTAAAGTGGACCTTAAAATTATTTGCAAAGCACTGACACAGAGAATAGAAAAAGTCACTCCTCACATAATTTAACTTGATCAAAGTGGATTCATTAAAGCAGGAAACACTTGAGAGACAATGTCCTCAAACTTAACATAAAAGACTTTGCACTAATAAAAACCAAGAAACGACCATACTCTTGTTGGATGCTGTAAAAAAACTGGAAGTTTCTCATTGCTGCCCTCCATAAGTTTGGGTTTGGGGAATCATTCATTGATTGGATTAAAATATTATATACAATATATCAGTCAGAATTAACAAACAGACCTCGGACAGGAAGAGGAAGCAGACAGGGTTGTCCACTCTCTCCCTCTCTCTTTGCTATATTTATTGAACTGCAATAATAGGCTGCAATAATAGGGCAGTGTAAAAGCATTAAAGGAATTAAAACAAAACACAGTCATCATAAAATCAGTCTTTATGCTGATGACATATTACTTTTTTTACATAATTCACATTCTATCAGCAAAGCAACAACAATTATTAATCTCAATCCATCTCATTTCATTTATTTATTTATTGACCACCTTCCACCACCAGCCAAGGAAGCCCAAAGTGCTGTACACAGGGAAAACATAGATTTAACACTGTGTAATAATAAAACAAAGAGAATAAAAGCATTACAAAGAATAAAACCAATATAAAACAAAATAAAACAATGTTTTACATTGTTTTATTTTGTTTTTAAAACAATGTAAAACTAAAACCAGGATAATAACAGGGCTAGATTGATGCTAACATGCTGTAGTGCAGGAATAACTCTTTTTTAAAACTCCCCAAGAGCGGGACTTCTCTAATTGCTGGTGGCAACTGATTCCAAAGTTTAGGGGCCAGTACAGCAAAAGCACGGTCCCCCGGAAATGTACCTTTGGTTCTGGAAACCAGTAACACACACTGGTCCGCAGAGCGTAAGGACTTTGGGGGGGAATATTTTACAAGCAGACTGGAGAGGTAAGAAGGTCCTGTATCTGACAGGAACTAGAATTTTCATAAAAATCAGGTACTGCACTGGCAGCCAGTTCAAAGAGACCAAGATAGGTGTTATGTGGTCAAACTTTTTTGCCCCACAAATAAATCTGGCTGCTGCATTTTGGACCAGCTGCAGTCTGGCTATTGAAGCCTTGGGTAACTCAGCATGTAAAGAACTACAATAATTTAGTCTGGACAACACGAAGGCATTGGTGACCATTACCTCACATTTACTTTCATTTAGGTCAAGAAAGTTAGCTGACATCCACAACCTAACTTCAGCAAGGTAATCAATTACTCTTTTAATCGTGCGGTCTCAGTCTTTAAATCGGTCTTTAATCTCAGACTACTCAAATAAATGGAACAAATCAGTGTTATTTTACTGAACAGTAATGCAGAGCAAACAATCTCAATACCAGTCAAATCAGGCAATATCAAGTATCTAGGTATTTATTTGTCCCCCAAACTGCACTCAGAACTGGTGCAGCCAAACTACATTCCACATACATGCAGCTAAACTACCAACTACTTCCATCAAAAAGCATCCAGGATTATTTAACCCGCTGTCTCTGTCCCTCTGGGGCAAGGTAGCCACAATAAAATGAAAATTTCCCAGAATTAATTATCTCTTCTCAATGATCCCCACACAACCACCACTAAAATGGTTCAAAACATTAGACTCAGCCATATCCAGCTTCTTATGGAACAATAAACCTGCAAGAATTAGTCTAAAAACTTTAAAATCTAGAAAAAGCTGTGGAGGCTTAGAATTACCTAACTTCCATAACTACTTTCTTGCCAACAGACTGCAGTACCTCTTAAGATGGTTAAAAACAATCCAGAAACCAACCCATGGATGGATCTGGAACAGGCATTCTGTGGAAAGATCAACTTGTCAGATCTACCATTTATAAGCCCAACAATAAAAAAACATGACTGCTACCAAAGTAATTTAAAAAAGTGTCAAACTCTTCACTTTTATCATGCAAAATGACACCCATCTGGAACAACCCAGAGACCCTGACAAAATTTTACACATTTTACTAAACTGGAAAAATAAGAAAAATATTAATGTATGTCAATACAGGAATCTGCTGTTTCAAACAGCAGATTCCTGTACTGGAGCTATCCAGCAGTACATTTTTGAGCCAGATATCAACTCAGACGAAGAGAAAAAGAAAGACGTACATGAAAAGGTGAGGAGGAGGAGCTGAGTGGAGCATGAGACTTTGGCTCTCCCGTGTCAGTTGCTTCTTAACAAACCTGAGCTTTTTTAAACAGCGCGTTTTCATCTGCTCCTAATCCATCAAGATTTCAATAAAAAATACTTAGAAACACAGTTTTATTCCTGAATTATTTTATATATGTCCTCCATTATTATGAAAATGCTACAAGAACATATTAAAAACACCAAAAACCACCATTTTCATTTGAATTGGTCTTTACATAGACTGAGGACAACTCAAATGAAATGACATGGATGAGTAACATGAACCTGTAACAATGACAGGACAACTCAGAAGATGACCAGGACACCATTAAAAACCCAAATAAACTGCAGAACCCCTCACACTAACAGTCAGGCTGCACACGGGGTGTGAATGGAGTGTGCACACTTCAAATGAACAGCAGTAACGATTTCCCTGCACCGTGCACAGGGTTCGGTTGAAAAATCTTAAAGATGCCAGCATCGTGCATCTTACTTCACCTTCCTCATCCTTTCGTGTGTCTTCAGTGTTCACTTCAACCTGTCAGCCACAGCATGAACATGTAGGAACCCATTTGCATGATTTGTTTTGCCTTACTGGGTTGTTTACGATCTTAAAATCATACAGGGACCACCTGCATAACGACAAGTTTGCCCATTTTTCCCCCACAGACAGCCCATATCCACCTGAGGACAGCTGTGACTGAGGCCTAAACTCAAGAGTGAGGCTTCATATACAAACACAATAACATCACATTTGGAGAAGGAAATATTAGTGCATGTGCCATGACGACCTCATCCAGAGCCAGTGTTCTTTTGTAATTGATCCATTTGTATGACTATACTCTGTATAATTCAATATGTGGACACTTCCAATGTAATTGGAGACCAAAGTAGGATAATGATTGTTGAGAGAAAGGAAGCATAAAATGTATTAAACAGAAGAGCCCAAAAGGAGAAACCAAAAACCCCTCCACACCAGAAGTGATCATAAGTCACAGAGTATTGATAAAGAAATTACTGAAGCTTACAAAAAGATAACTCACCAAAATATAATCAGGAAATTGAACCAGAAGTAGTTAATGTTTATAGAAAGAATCTGAAAATCTGCAAGAGTACACCACCATAAAAAAAGAAATGAAAGTTTGGTTCAGGCAACAGAGTCTCGCTCCCAACTCATCATATGCGGATGTATGCTTCGGGCCCCTCGTTTGGGGTAACATTAACTCATCGTTTTTTTGACGTGCTTCCTGTTCCCATTAAATCAGGGTTCCCCAACCCCCGGGCCGCAAACCAGTCCAAGGCCCGCTTGTTACAGGGCCGCAGACGAGATAAAATGCATACGCTTACTTTGATTCTTTCCACTTTTTATTCGTTGATTCTGAAGGAAGTTTTATTTTGGAAAACTACATTCTAGTTACCCCATCCACCTATGTTGCCGCGTCACGTGACGTAAAACAGCTGCTCGCTTGGACCACTAGCTAAGTTAAGAGACAATTAAAGCCAAACAAGAAGACACACATGGAAAATGTCTTTAATGAGAAAAGAGCCAGTGAGGAACCTGAAGAAGAGCCTTTGACTTCAGAGAAACAGAAAGCTGCTGTTTACAGGAGTCTTCCTCAACATACGGATTAATGGAGACAATGGTTTCCACATACCAAGCGGCTCTGTCTAAAAGGCAGCGACTGACTCGAGAATGTTTCACCTACTCTCATAATAATGAAACTACAGACACGATGGATTATTAGAAAATAACTGTTTTATGACGTAATTTTGCTTTGTTTTATTCATCACATCTCAAAAGTAAGACGTGGCTGACGTTAGCGTCTGGTTGTTAGCATCCCCTTTGACATTAAAGGAAAAATCTTCATCCTGAAGTCTACTTTTAAACCAGTTACAAACAAACTAATGGAAACATTTTGATGCAAGCTTTATGTTTACAGTTTAAAAGATTTTGTTGACCCTAAGCAGTTTCTACTTATTTTTTGTTATTTAAAAACACTTTATTTCAAAGCACTTTCTTTAAATCCTATTATTTTCAAGTGATCTTGAAGGCCTATTGATTGTGTTCGCAAATAACAGTAATTGAACATTGGCAAGTTTAAGTTTATACTTATATTTCTATCATTTCTGTTTGGGATGTATGTTTGTACTGTTCTTGCTAATGTGAAGGTGATGGCATTTCTAATAACAAAAAAAAAAAGGAAATTTATAACCTTTGTGTTATTCTAGACACTTAAATATTGGTATCGGCTATCGGTCACAGCTGCAGGGAAAAATGATATCGGCCCATCCCTAAAGAAAACATCACGTCACCACATTTCAACTGACCAAGGGAAAGTCAAGATTTGTCCAAAAATCCATCTTAAGGCAATTTCAACTTTGCAAATATGAACACTTTCCTTCTAATGCAAAGGACAAAATAATAATAAAAAAACAATAACAAAACAATTTAATTTCCTTCCTGACAAATGATGATCAATAATTTTCCCAATTCTACTTTCCAACAAGTTAGCTTTGAAATATCAAGAATAGCCAGAAAGCCATTAACCAGAATGCGGGTCATTGTTTGAACTTTGGATACAAGGGAGAACTTATTAAGAAGACATAACAAAGAAACAGGTAGACTGCCTGAAAAGTTTGGCAGACCAAGATTGGCCTGGTCATGACCTGGGCACACACATTGGATCCGAGGAGGAGGTGAGACGAGCCAGGTGCACTAGTGATTATGTTCTCTGTGAAATCATGGCAAATATTATTCCAGCTTCGTGTGTTTGCTTCTGCTGTGCTCAGCTTTGGCCCACACTTGGCTCACTGCAGGCCATGCTCAAACTTTTTCTCATTTTTAAATTCTTATTGAAAGTGCCGTTTTTTAAGGTGTGCGGGCTCTCTTCTCTGTGAAACTCTGCATTTTGTCCATTTGGTCTTTTGTCCTATTGACCACAAGCACGCAGATAAAGTATACTTGAGTTTTCTGCTGAACCTGTCACACTGCTCACATGCAGAGGGGCTTGACCCAGAACAGAACATTTTATGTGCTTGTGTTTTGTTCCTCTCTGCTGGTGAGCATTTTGTGTTTCACTTCAGATAAACTTGTTTAAGTTTTATCAGTGAGAACAGATGAAATGAGGTCATTTTAGTGGGGCAGTTTTTTGACAGGGATGTGCATCACACTGTGGCACAGCAATGCCGTTCAGGAACAGTGTAGTCATACACATAAGCATATTCCAATGGAGAACCAAAAGGTGGTCTCTCAAGGACCATGTACCTCATTAGTGGAAATCTGATCCTGTTGTCAAAAACTTTCTAAAATAATGTATTGTCCAATTTTGTTTCTGCTCCTATTATTAGCACCTATACACCTTAAAGTTCAAAATCCCCTTAAGTAACAGAAATATGTTGCAATATAGAGTCAAGCAAATCAGTATTTGAACACCCAGTGATTTTGCAAGTCTTCCCACTTCAAATCAATGAAATCATGGAGGGATCTGAGATTTTATCTTAGGTACATGTCTACTGTTCAGGTGCACTCACACCAAATGTGAGGCGGCTAGTTTCAATGTAAAGTCAGTGGTTTAGACACGAGTTGAGGTTCTGCAACGTGAATCCGCCGCGGCTCGCCAGAGTTTAAAAGAAAACATCTGAACTCAGGTGGCTGCGTCTCCTCAACCAATCAGGGACTCAACTTCGGGCACGTGACGTTTTCAGTGACAGCGGGGAGCAAACCTCCAATATGGTGGATGGATCCATAGTTCTCCTGAACTTCAATTCATTTTCTCAACCCGCTGGATCCCTTTCTGGGCAGCGGGGTTTCCAGATCCCGTCCCGGTTACTGTTGGACGAAGGCAGGTTCACTCTAGAGAGACTGTCACAGGACCTATGGAGCTGTAGTGAACACGCTCACTATGCCGGCTCCCGGTAGACTGAGGGCCACTGCTGGATAGGAAAGCAGTCGGCTCAGGTCTACTGAACTTTATGATGTTTTCTTATTTTCATTGAGACAACAATAAAAAAAGGTCCCCTCATTTTATTCTTATTTTTATTTTTACCCTCTCATGTTAATGCATGACAGTAAGCATTTGAACTCCGTCAGAGACTGATGGAAACACCACAGAAGTGACCGTCAATCAGACACAACAGCAAGAGAGAAACTCACTGGAGCTAAAGGGAGACTAAATGTTCTTATGAACCCAAACATGGAGACGTGATCACTGATGTTTTTGTAGAGCTCTTTGAAATAAATAAACCTGATCTCTAAACATCATCCATGCTACTAGCTCGTCCCACACGCGAACAAGGCGCCGAGCTTAGGGAACACATTCTCTGTGCAGCAAGAAAGGGGCGGACCATGCAAATCACGTTCGGTGTGAAATGGTAAATAGCGTATACTTATAGAGTGCTTTTCTACCTTCATTGAAGGCCCAAAGCTCTTTACAGTCACAGTTCTATTCACACATTCACACACAGGGACTCCACTGCTGAACACTGGCGCCAACCTTCCATCAGAGGCAACGTGAGGTTCAGTGTCTTGTGGGAATCAAACCTGCAATCCTCCGATCAGAGGCCGACCGCCCTTTCCACTGCACCATGGTCACCCCACAATAGTGAATGCATCTTTAACCCTGTAAAGCCTGAACCGTTCAAAAAATGACAGAAAATTCAAATTCTTTGGATTTGGAGCCTTTATAGGTCCCTCTGAACAAACTAGCAAAAAACATTTTTTTCTTTTTACATATAAATGTAATTTGGATCATATCTGATACATCAGGTCACACAGATCAAATATATCTTTTTTCCTGAGCTAACAAAAATATTCTAAGACAAAAAAAATAGAAGAAATGTGTATTTCCATTCCATTGCTCCTGCAGAGGGCTGACAGACTCGTGTATCAAATATGATACGTTTGGCTTTAAAGGGTTAGAGACATAATCTAAAAAAATCACATTGCATGATTTGTTTAAAATTATTTTTTTGTATGCTACTGCTGCAAATAGGCTAAGTATTTGGACACCTGAGAAAATCAATGTCAATATGTGATACAGTAGCCTTTGTTTGCGATCACACAGGTCAAATGTTTCTTGTAGTTGTTCACCAGGTTTAAACACACTGCAGGAGGGATTTTGGCCCACTCCTCCTCACAGATCTCCTCTAGATCAGTCAGGTTTCTGGGCTGTCACTGAGAAACACAGATTTTGATCTCCCTCCAAAGATTATCTTGGGTTTAGGTCTGGAGACTGGCTAGGACCCTCCAGAACCTTGATATACTTCTTATGCAGCCACTCCTTCGTTCTCCTGGCTGTGTGCTTTGGGTCCTTGTCATGTTGGAAGACCCAGCAACAACCAATCTTCAATGCTTCAACCGAGGGAAGAAGGTTGTTCCCCAAAAACTCAACTCAATACATGGCCCTGGTCATCTTCTCCTTAATACAGTGCAGTCGTCCTGTCCCATGAGCAGAAAAACACCCCATAGCATGATGCCGCCACTCCTTCCTTCACAGTAGGGATGGTGTTCTTGGGATGGTACGCGTCATTCTTTTTCCTCCAAACACGGCGAGTAGAATTAAAACCAAAAAGTTCGAAAAAAGTCCGAATCACGCCCAGTGTGAATGCAGCTTGAGGCTAAAATTCCCTAAGGATCACCAAACTTGGACAGTAGAAGATTGAAAAAACATTGTCTGGTCTGATGAGTCTCCATTTCTACGGCAACATTTGGATGGTAGGATCAGAATTTGGTGCCAACAACATGAAAGAATGGGTCCATCCTGTCTTGTATCAATGGTTTAGGCTGCTGGTGGTGATGGTGTCAAGGTATGGGGGATATTTTCTTGGCACACTTTGGGCCCCTTAGTACCAATTGAGCAAAGTTAAACACTCTGACCTACCTGAGCATTGGTGTCCATCCCTTCATGACCACAGTGTACCATCTTCTGACGAATACTTCCAGCAGAATAAGACTCTATGTCATAAAGCTGGAATCATCTGAGACTGCTTTCTTGAACATGACAATGAGTTCACTGGACTCTAATGACCTCCACACTAACCAAATCTCAACTCAAACAGATCACCTCTAGGATGCAAATCAGCAGCAACTGTCTGATGCTATCATGTGTGATGCACAGGAATGTTTCCAATACCTTGTTGAATCTATGCCACCAAGGATTAAGGCAGTTCTAAAGGTAAAGGGGGGGGTCCACCCGGTGCTAGCGAGGTGTACCTCATAAAGGGGCCTGTGAGTGCAGACTTGCCTTAATTTTTTTTCCAACTGATACTTTTGGCATGTTGATAATGAAGTACTGATGTTTATGCCCCCCGTGGTGCAGTGGTAGGGTTGTCAACCTCTAAACGAAAGGTTGCAGGTTCGATTCCCACCTTGCTTGCCCATGTGTCAAAGTATCCTTTGGGCAAGACACTGAACCCCAAATTGCCTCTGGTGGTTATAGGTTGGTGCCGTGTGTGTGTGTGTGTGAATGGGACAGTGACTTTAGTCCTTCAAGGAAGGTAGAAAACCGCTATCCAAGTATACACCCTTTTAGTTCCAATATCTTTGTTCTGTACAGTGGCTTGCAAAAGTTTTCATATTTTCTCACATTATGACCACAAACATAAATATATTTTAGTGACACACACTTGTGAAGTGGAAAGAAAATCATACATGAGTTCAATTTTTTTTACAAATAAAAACTGAAAAGTGCAGTGTGCAGAAGTATTCACCCCCTTTTCTCTGAGTGCATCAGTTTGCCTTCAGAAGTCGCTTGATGATTGGTGACTGATCAAATGTTGACTTCATGACTTCATAGAGTCCACCTTTGTGTCATTTATCTCAGTATCCAAATCCAGCTGTTTAGTGACAGTCTCTGTGGTTTGTCAAGAGAATATTGGGGAGAAAACAGCATCATGAAGTGTAAGGAACACACCAGACAAGTCAGGGAGAAAGTTGGGGAGAAATTTAAAGCAGAGTTAGATAGAAAAAGATTTCCCAAACTTTGAAAATCCATGAACCACTGTTCAGTCCATCATCCACAAATGGAAAGAGTTTGACACAACTGCAGACCTAACTAGACATGGTCGTCCACCTAAACTAACAGACCGAACAAGGAGAGCACTGATCAGAGATGCAGCCAGGAGGCCCATGGTGACTCTGGATGAACTGCAGAGATCTACAGCTCAGGTGGAGGAATCTGTCCATAGAACAACCATCAGTCGTGCACTGCACACATCTGGACTTTATGTAAGCGTGGCAAGAAGAAAGAAAACCACAAGAAGTCCTGTTTACAGTTTGTCATAAACCATGAGAGTGACCCAGCAAACATGTGGAAGAAGGAGCTCTGGTCACATGAGACCAAAATGGAACTTTCTGGTCTAAATGCAAAGCACTATGTGTGGAGGAAATCTAACACTAACATCACTCTGAACACACCATAACCACTGTCAAACATGGTGGTGGCAGCATCATGCTCTGGGGCTGCTTCTCTTCAGCAGGAACATGGAATCTGGTTAGAGTTGATGGGAAGATGGATGGAGCCAAATCCAGAGCAATATTGGAGGAAAACCTGTTGAAGTCTGAACAACACTTGAGACTGGGGCGGAGATTCACCTTCCAACAGGACAACCACCCTAAACATAAAGCCAAAGCTACAATGGAATGGTCAAAATGAAACGGATTCATGTGTTGGAATGGTCCAAAGTCCAGACCTAAATCCAATCCAGAATCTGTGGAGAGATCTGAAAACTGCTGTTCACAAACACTCTCAATCTAATCTGACTCAGATTGAAGTGTTTTGTAAGGAAGAATGGACAAAGATTTCAGTCTGTAGATGTTCAAAGCTGGTAGAGACAAACCCCAAAAGACTTGCAGCTGGAATTACAGCAAAAGGGGGTTCCACAAAGTATTGACTCGGGGGGGGGGGGGTCAATACTTTTGCAGTTTTTATTTGTTAAAAAAAATGTTTAACTCTTGCATAATTTTCTTTCCACTACACAAATGTGTGCCACTTTGTGTTGGTCTTTCACATAAAATGCCAATAAAATGGATTTTGTGATCCATTACACCCCTAATTACAATAGCGTAGATGTTTCTAGATGTTTGACCTAAAAAGCCTACAAGTGGATGCAAACTACATATGGAAGCCCACTGTCAATCACAGAACTGATGGGGTGATGCTTTCACCTTCCAATCAATCACAGGCTTTTTGTTTGTTTAAAAGCTGCATTTTGTTGTGTAAAATGTACCTAGTAAAACATTGTGATTAATAGTGATTAAAAACAATCCAAAATTTTGATTAATCAGATTTTTTAAAATCTATTGACAGCACTAAAAACAAACAAAATAAGGACTTTAAGCAAATGCTGTGAAAGGTGGATCAATAAAGTGCATTATACGTAGGGATACCTAGTAATGCCGTCACTAGTTTTCATAAGCTTTATTTATCCATTTTTTTCAGGATTTTTCATGTCTGGAAAAAAAGATTTTGGTTTTAAATTGTTTCTTTTCCATTTGATCAAGGTTTTTTTCTTGTTAATTTAGGTATAATATTGTTTCCTTCTATGTTCATCACTCATTAAACGGGTTTTGACAGTGGTGCTGTGCATAAAAAGTGCATGTCTGTGTCCTTCTTAAATGAAAACCAGCTCTTACAAACAGGGCTCTTACTTTTGATCAGTTACTTTCTAATGGCTTAAAATGTAGGAAAATGAGTAAAAGATACAAAAAAATGACTGATCCTTGTACATTTTGAGAGAACCAGTGAAAATCTGGATTCTTGTTATGCCCTGTGTTTGGGGTCTGACTTTTTCAAATCTGCTGGTCTCTGGGATTCCAACCCTGTTGAACACTGGATGAGCCAATGGAGGCACCCTGACCTGACCAGCGTTAGACACAAAACATCTTTAGAAACTCTTAGGCTTTGACAAATCATTCTCACCATCAATGTATCGGGTGATTCTTCCCTGAATTTCTATGTCAGAATGTAAACGCCTGTTTAAAGTCAGTAGTAGTCAGCAGAGTAAAAATGACAACAACAGAACTGTGATGTTCTGTGTAACAGATAGTTTTATTCAATGTTTCTTTTATTTCATCAATATTTTGATTAATATTACACATTACACAATTACATGTGCAACTCAAAAGTGTCTTGCATTATAAAATAGTAGTATTCAAAAATATAAATTATAATAAAAATTATTTAAACATATTTAGTAAACAGAGAAATAGAACGAAATAAAGAAATAAATCAGTCAGGTACAAAGATATGAGTGAATTCTTTTAGACTTTAAAAAGAAAATCTAACCCTGTGTTCAGGCTGCAGGTTCCTCCAATTCATCGTTGTAATTCTGTTTTATTAACTGATAGGTTGTAGCAGATCATCAGCCTCTGCAGAGGTTTGAAAGTAAATTGTTTTCTCATGTTAGCTCAGTGTCACTTTATTTACAGCAAACACTTCCAGAAAGAATTAAAGACGGATGTTCTGATGCCACAGAGTCTGAGCAACTCCCCAGGATGGACCTGACATCACGTTTCAACCAGGATCGCTGCCAACAGTTGTCAAGTGTTACTGGTTTAACGTCCAGCAGAGAAATGACCTTTAGCTCTCATGTCATCCTCTGGAGCAGGGGTTTCTCCGGGTCTGACACTGCAGCAGCTGCCCTCTGTGTGAGGATCCAAACTGTGCTGCATCTACAATCACATGCCACCTTCCCATCTGGTCTTGGTTTAGGTTTTGCAAAAATAGTGATATTTTGGACATTTTTCTATTCTTCCTCAGAATACATTACATTCATCAGGCTTTGATCAGGATGTTCAAGCAATTTTTCTACATGCTCTTCGTTCCTCGTGTAGGCGAACACTGATGGTGTGAGCAGCAGAGGGAGGAGGACGGCTGCCATGCCAAAAGTTGACCTCATGTGGGTATTCAGGCCCCACTCACTAAAGGTGCCTGAAGTTTGACTCAGACCTCACATGTGGCTTGTGTTTGCAGTAAATGCACTCAGACCTGTTGGTCACTGAACGATTGTAAGCCTGAACACATTTGCTGGCTATCTCTAAGCTAACCCTCACAACACTGAGAGGTATTTACATTTCTTGGTCTGAAAGCAGTTTCTTTTTTTTTTTTTTTTTTTTGACTGTTTGAGTGTAGAGACAAAAGACCGAAGAGCGGTTTCACAACACTGCTAAATCTGTTGACATTGGCAAGTTAAATAGCATGCTAAGTTTGAGTCAGGCAGAACAACAAAAACCAAATGTGGGCTGACTTTGGAGGGTCCTTGATCTCTCACATTCATAAGAGGACGAAAAAGAGTTCCCACATTTCATGCTTGCTTGTTATTTATGCAATTCTGTGGTGTGGCAACTTGCCCTGTTATTGTTAAGTGGTCCATTCTCTGCTTGAGAATTATGGGGAAAGCATCTTGTTTGATTTATCTGCTGATGGCCGAGTTCTCAAAGATATGCTCAGCCACATCAGGCTACAGGCCCTGCTCTTTAGTCACTTGTTACATGTCAAAACAGATTCTATTTCCTTAGCTTACTTACATTTCACATGTATTTCTACCTCTCCCTTTTCCTGGTATTTGATTGTAAATCTCTGAGTCTGAGTTTCTGAAACTTCTCTTCAGAGCAATAGGTTTGGAACACTGACTGTATATGAGAACTGGACTGAGTAACCCTTCCCCCTCAGGTTCTAAACCAGAGGGACCCACTGGCTCCAAGAAGCCAAAATCCAACAGACTTCTTTGTTCATGCTATTCCTAAATATTTTCATAATTTTCTGTAGTGAATGTTATTTAAGTCATTGTATTTAGGTGTCAGAAAGACCAAATTCTTTATCAATGAAACTCATGGACTCTGGGCTCTTGGAATCACTGACATCCATCTCAGACGCCTGTGGTCATTAGTTTACCAGGTGAGCTCAATTAAAGGAAAAACTAAAAGAAGGACGTTCCACATTGTTAGGCAGACCAACGTTCTCAAGAAATCTGAGAAAGAAAAAGGATCTCTGCTGCTGAAAACCTTGGATATTTCATGAAAACGTGATCATGGAAGTATGAAGAGATTTGTGGCTGTTCATGCAGATAAAGGCAGAATGAGGAAGGTTTCTGTCAGACAAATATATGGGATTAAGAGAGCAGCTGCTAAAATACCATTAAAAAGCAGCAGCACATGTTTGAAGCTGCTGCTGTCTCTGGAGTCCCACCAACATCAACATGTAGGATCCTCCAGAGGCTGCAGGTCTACATAAAGCTTCTATTGGCCCCCCCCCAAACAACACCCACAAGCAGAAACGGCTGCAGCGGCCCAGACATTCATGAAGACTCTTTTTCAAACAGTCTGGTCACTGATGAGTGCCGTACAACCCTGGATGGTCCAGATGGAGCAGTGAGTGGTTGGTGGATGGACACCATGTCCCAACAAGGCTGTGACGTCAGGAAGGAGGTGGTGGAGTCATGGTTTGGGCCGGAATCATGGGGAGAGAGCCCCTTTAGGGTCCCTGAAGGTGTGAAAATGACCTCTGAAAAGTAGGAGGAGTTTCTGACTGACCGCTTTCTTCCATGATCCCAAAAGACGAACCGTTCTTTCTGTAACAAAATTATCTTCATGAATGACAATGCACCGTCCCATGCTGCAGGAATCCCTCTGCATCATTGGCAAGACTTTTTTGTATTAATTATTGGGCATACCTGTTTAGGAAAGTGGGAAACCGTCAAGTTTCACCAGATATTATTCACAATCTAAGTTTAAAGAGGCTGATAAGAAAACTCTGATGACCCAGCATCCTCTCTGGCCTGGTTTTGTTCAAAAGCTGTTGTATAAAACTTAACTCAAAAAAACATTAATCACAATCCAAAAGTGTGATTAATCAGATTCATTTTTTTAATCGATAGACAGCACTAATTTATCCATAGAGGCCTATTTGGTTTGGAAGATGTTTTAATTCATTTGCTCACAAGCAGGAACGTGACTATAACTCCATGAGGTTCACTGTAAATCAGAACCTATAGAAATACCTTTATAGTCTGTCTGTTTAGTCTTAAAATATTTTGTGAATAATACACCACCCCCCCACTACAAGGGGAAGTTTGAGGTTGGTCTCAGAGTGCATAACAAAAGATGTGTAGTCATTCTCCTTCCTTTCCATCTCATCCCTGGCAGAAGCCTTTCAGTTACTTCAAAGGGTTCTGAAAAGACTGAGCGGGGGGGACAACTGTAAATAATGTTGGAGTATGAATAATGAGCTTTCTCCGGGCCAAGCTTTATTTGTACTATTGAAAGGCACCTGTTTTAGATGAGGTCATTCAGTTACAGGTCTGAATGGAGCATGTAAACAGAGCAGGTCCAAGGAGTTTTTAGAAGTATTTCTTCTTGGCTTAACAGAATTATGGTCTGCTCTGGTGAAGAAGAGGAAAAACAAGGTTATGGATGATGACACACAACCCTCTGGTCAAGTTTTTCATTTAAATATTGCCTCCATATCTACTCTGATGTTTCCATTTGTATTCATTGATGAGCTTAAACTGGGTCATGCTGTATTTTTGTGAACCCAGTAACTGTACTGTAATACTGCAGGAGTCTTTCCTGGAGGAAGGTTGCCCTCTGCTGTCAGATGCAGGTTAAAGTGAAAAAACTCAGTTAGATTCATGTTTTATGCTTTTATTTCTTAACTTTTCAGTGGTCCATATCCAGACATGATACATATTGGTGTAAAAACCTGGTCTCTCTGTGCAGTGTTTTTCACCTGGCATAACTGAACAAAATGCAGCAACACCAGTTTCAAGCCGTGTCTAGCCAAGTCAAAGCCAAAAAGTTTTAAGGGACCAGGGCTCCGACCAGTATTCTTTCTTTGGTTAACAAACCATACCTGAAAGACGTTTCATACGTTGATCAGATTGAAAATGTAAATATAGTCTTCACACCTCGACTCCATCACTCAGAGTAAGAATTATGCAATAAATATGCCTCCAAAGGGTTAGAGACACGTCTCATTGTATGACCAAATGATTAATGCTGGATACAAATGAAGGCCCAGTGCTGTGGTAGCTGTGCGCATTGAGCAGTTCCCTTCAAGGCCACTGCTAGGTGTGAAGGTACAGTTGCTTTGACTGTTATTTCCATCTTAGTTCTTCCCTACAGCTCCGGGCTCCACAGACCATGTGAGCAGAGGAAGGCAAAGGGAAAAGAAGGCTCAGAAACACTTCAGCATCAGTCTGCCTCCTCATCGCTTCTCCAGCTTTTTGAATCTGGCCTCTAAAAGAAGGAGAAAACACAACAATAATTTAGCAGGTTTTCTTTAGATGTGGTTCCACTCCAACTATGTTTTTATTAGTGCTGTCAATGATAATGCTTTAACGCATGCGATTCATTTTTAAAAATTAATGCATTCATGTTTATTAATGTTAATTAATTACACTTTGCGAAAAACCGTCTTCCGCTTTGAGTTGGACAATTCAGGCTTCCACAGTGTGTGTTAAGCTCTGAAATCTGTTCTATTTTTTTGTTTAGATTCATGTACATTCTGGTAGTCACGACAGGTTCAATAAAGTATCAGTTCAGAGAAAGTTCACCTTTTACCGCTTGTTTTTGTCCAAAAGAAGCCTGCACAGTGGTATAGAACTGTTGGCTATGTGACCGGAACTTCTCTTTTAGGTGTGCATCCAGACTCAGGAGCCAATGAGAATCGAGTATTCAACCGGATCATTTAATGTGCAGAAACACAATGTTAGTTTCTTAGTTGATGTGTATCAGTCAGCATCTTTGTTTTCTTAGAATAAAACTGCAGACAAAGCATTTACAGTTCTGCTTATCTTACTATTGATGTGTTTTGTGCACACAAATGACACTTCTAGGATATCGGAGTTAACACTTTATAAATCTAAACATTTCAGACAATAAAAAGAAAAGGAAAATGTTTGCTCTGGCCTTTTTTGTACAAAATTGTATAAAATTATTATATTGTTGAATAAAACTTACCTTGTAATAAATTGTAATTAATCTCAACACAAAAGTGTGATATCTCTGATTGTTTTTAATCAATTGACAGCACAAATTTGATCTATTTATTAATGTTATATTTTTTTAACAAGGACAGTGCACATTCATGAATATATTAGTAAATGTGCCAGTGTTAGCTGCAAAGCTAATTTTCAACTCTAGTCCCAGTGCAAGTTGTAGGTTTACCAACAATAAACATCAAAAACACATCAAATCAACAATAATAATGACTTATAAATATTGTAAATATTTCCCACTGGTCTTTTAATTACGATTATGCAATTTTTGGCCAAAATCAAAACGCCAGTGTCATTTGTAAGACCTTTTTTCTGCAGAGCAGAAGCGTTTATCAGAAGTTCGTCTCTGGGTTGTGGTGGGACGGTTAGCACGGAAGTAACCCTACATTTATCCCCACATCTCTTTGTTTACACTCTCTCCCTCTAGCTTACAGCTCCAAGCAATATCAGAGCTATCCAGCCATACAGTTATGATCCAGATTCCAGCTCCAACGAGGAGCAAAGACGTACATGGATCCATTTGTCTGCAAGTGGATGCATCAGAGTGGAGCGGAGCAAGGAGACTTTGGCCCGGCCATGTCAGCTACTACGTCACAAACCTGAGCATTTTCAAACCGCGGGTTTTCATCTGATCCCGATTTATCACGATTTGAATAAAGAAATAATCAGAGATGCAGTTTAAATCTTAAATTCTGCTATAGATGTTCTCCATTATGAGAAAAAAGCTGCAAGAACACGTTAAAAACACCATTCTCATTGGAGTGGGTCTTTCAAGAACCACCAGCAGCCCTAAATCTGTACAAGTCACAGTATAAAAGCATTTGAGCTAATGGTTACTGGTGGGCTCACCGTTCCATCTACTGCAAGTGCATGCTAGCAATAGGAAGAGCTGCACAAGCTAACACTAATCGGTCAAATCAGACAGGAACATACACGACTCTTGAAATGTGCAAACCATCCTGTCAGCCACTGAGGCAAAAGTCATTTCAAAAACAAAGTCAGAGTGCAAGAACCCTGATGCAAAAAGAAAAGTTTTAAACCTGACTTCATCTACCTACCCAGTTTCTTGGAGTATGCATCCAGTTTGTAAGCAGCTTGTTCAAGTGAGGAAACTTGCTCTTCAATCTTATTGATTTGGTCCAAGTAAGGCTGCAGACTTGCATCTACAATAGAAACAACCAGAAGTTCTTTACAATATTTTCAAGTATGAGACAAAATACACAATGTGAACATGGCCGCGGTGCAGACGTAGAGCGGTTTATCTACACTTCCAGTGTTTCCAGATTGGGCATTTTTCCTCCCTAGCAGCTGGTTTTGATTCCGACTTTGAGGGCCAAAACTGTTTTAAGAGGAGGGACACCGTCTGGGCGGGTTTGGTGTTGGTTTGGCGGCTTTTAGTTCCTTATTGAAATACGTTTTAACCAAGGACGTGCGGTCGGGAGAGGCAGGTTAGGCAGTGCCGCACCCGTCAGTGTCCTCGCTATCATGAGCAACTAATAATAAAATGATGTCCAGCAAATCTGTGCTTAAATGCAATTTATCTGTATGATTCTAACCATTTTTATCATTTCTCCAACCAAAATCTCTATATTTTGCATATTTCTTGTTCAATTACAACACAGGCTGTGAGGTGATGCAGCACCTGGTGTAGCGTGGCAGCAGATCCTGTGTAAAGTGGGTTGATGGTGTCAGGCCTTGACAGTTACCTGCCCCTTCGCTGCCCTCTCCTGTTTCTGTTTGGTAGTTTTTCCCTTTTTGATTCTCCTCCACAGGTGTCCAGAATGAGGCAGGGCATCCTGGCACACCTGCTCCTCATCACTCCAGCAGAATTTAAGGCCGGTTCCTCCAGCTTTTCCCGGCCAGCCATCAGCCCACATCTGAGTCCGCTTCCCTGGCCTGTAACACCAGTTCTAACGAGATCATTTCTGTTTCTGTTCTTTAGTCTGCTTCAACCTGAATCCTGTTTTGACCTCGCTCCTCCTGGACTCCATACACGTCTAACCAGCCTGGACCTCTTCCCCACCTGGACCTCCAGCAGCCTCTTTTTTCAATAAAATATTCTGTTTTCCATTGCGCTCTCTCCATCCGATCAAGACAGACTTCTTATTTTTTTACTCAGTGTATGCTAATAACGGGACACGCTAACTTTGTGTTTGTCCAAGTCTTTCTGTTGTTTAATAACTGAATTGTCAATTATCTGTTAATTATTTGTAGGCATAAATAAATAAGAAATGTTTGTTGTTTGTGTTTTTTTGGTGCTTTTCTTGTTGACAAAATGACCAACTCTCTGACTCAACTTCAATGTCCCTTTTAACAACAAAAGCACAACAAAACACATGAAAAAAAAAAAGAAAAACGATTGTTTCTGAACTATTTGGGAAAAGAATTTTGACTTTTGTATTAAAAAAAACTGGGTTGTGAAAGAAATAAATTATTTTGAATCCCGAAAATCTTTTATTTTATAAAATCTTTTATTTTTGAATAATAACCGGATTCTCTCAGCTATACTTTCAGTCACTTGATCTGTAAAGTTTGATCAGGAGAGCAAAATGACTACGTCTGAACGATCACTTATTCTGAAAAATCTTTTGTTTTTGAACATCGACCGGATTCTCTCGATTACATTTCAGTCACTTGAACCTAAAAGCAGTCCGGGGGCGTGCAACACAAGAACAGTTGTATATGGAACCTTTCTTTGCAAATGGGATAAATGCAGGAACAGGATGCAACTTCAAGACAAAACAAAAATACATTAGGCTACCAGAAGTTCTTATTAAAACATGGATTTATCACAATAGGTGATTCCCACACACTGTACCTTCTGCACAGAGATGTGACTTTCACACACAAATACACTCGCATAAAAGCTCAAACAAGTTCATCCATTCAGATGCACATTTCACAGTAGTTGTGAACGTCCAATTCGTGCAAGAATCTCCATAAAAAAAGAAAATAGGAGCCGTGCTGCAGCAAGCGGGGTAGAGGGGTCGGAACTGTGCAAATCAGTAATCTGATTAGTTTCTTATAGAGTATAAATAATAGATTTGTTGGTTACATGTGGTTACTGTATTTAAGTTGTTTTTTTTTAAATGAGATGATCTTGTAATAGTTAATAAACTTGCTTTAAACCACTCCTGACACCACACTAAATTAGGAGGCCTTAATTATGTTTATGGTTTTTGTTTGTATGTTTATGTTTTTAATCAATCTTCCAAAATGCACACGTCAGATGACTGAGTGAAATGAAGATCACATCTATTGTCAGAACTGCTTATTATTAAGTTGGAGTTCTTGTTCAAGTCTGCTGTTTATTTTTCATAAAAAGCAGTCACCAACACAAAGTGACACACACTTGTGAAGTGAAAAGAAAATTATACAAGAGTTCAATTTTTTTTTTACAAATAAAAACCGAAAAGTTCAGTGTGTAAAAGTATTCATCCCCCTGAGTCAATACTTTGTGGAACCCCCTTTTACTGTAATTCCAGCTGCAAGTCTTTTGGGGTTTGTCTCTACCAGCTTTACACGTCTACAGACTGAAATCTTTGTTCATTCTTCCTTACAAAACACTTCAAGCTGAGTCAGATTAGATGGAGAGCGTTTGTGAACAGCAGTTTTCAGATCTCTCCACAGATTCTGGATTGGATTTAGGTCTGGACTTTGACTGGACCATTCCAACACATGAATCCGTTTCATTTTTACCGTTCCATTGTAGCTTTGGCTTTATGTTTAGGGTGGTTGTCCTGTTGGAAGGTGAATCTCCGCCCCAGTCTCAAGTGTTGTTCAGACTTCAACAGGTTTTCCTCCAATATTGCTCTGGATTTGGCTCCATCCATCTTCCCATCAACTCTAACCAGATTCCCTGTTCCTGCTGAAGAGAAGCAGCCCCAGAGCATGATGCTGCCACCACCATGTTTGACAGTGGGTATGGTGTGTTCAGAGTGATGTTAGTGTTAGATTTCCTCCACACATGGCGCTTTGCATTTAGACCAAAAAGTTCCATTTTGGTCTCATGTGACCAGAGCTCCTTCTTCCACACGTTTGCTGGGTCACTCTCATGGTTTATGGCAAACAGGACTTCTTGTGGTTTTCTTTCTTCTTGCCTCTCTTCCATAAAGTCCAGATGTGTGCAGTGCACGACTGATGGTTGTCCTATGGACAGATTCCTCCACCTGAGCTGTAGATCTCTGCAGTTCATCCAGAGTCACCATGGGCCTCCTGGCTGCATCTCTGATCAGTGCTCTCCTTGTTCGGTCTGTTAGTTTAGGTGGACGACCGTGTCTAGTTAGGTCTGCAGTTGTGTCATAATCTTTCCATTTGTGGATGATGGACTGAACAGTAGTTTGTGGGATGTTCAAAGTTTGGGAAATCTTTTTCTACCTAACTCTGCTTTAAATTTCTCCTCAACTTTCTCCCTGACCTGTCTGGTGTGTTCCTTACACTTCATGATGCTGTTTTCTCCCCAATATTCTCTTGACAAACCACAGAGACTGTCACTAAACAGCTGGATTTGGATACTGAGATAAATGACACAAAGGTGGACTCTATGAAGTCATGAAGTCAACATTTGATCAGTCACCAATCATCAAGCGACTTCTGAAGGCAAACTGGTGCACTCAGAGAACTCTCTGAAGAGTTTCTGGAGTTGGTTCATATGATGGACACACAACAACAGCTGATGTCAGCGCCCTCCTTACTGCACTGGACATTGAACTGGTCACGTGATGTCAGTCTGGCCACTAATGGTGCTTCAATGGTCAAGAAGAAGGCAGGTTTTGCCACAAAATTCATGCAGAAGGTGCAGGCAGCCAACGCAGGAAAAGCTTTTTGGACATTTCACTGTCACTTTCACTTGAAAGACATGAAATGTGTTGCTACACAGGACTTGAATCCTGATATAGATGAACTGGTGAAGGCCAAACCATGCTGAGTTTCAGGAGAAACAGGGAGGTTAACTCCAAATTCTTAGTATGTTCACAAATGTTTGCAAGTTTAATTTAGTCTAATTTTTCATTGATTTGCACATTTGTATTTTAGGCTGGATGTTTTCTGTAGCCCCCTCTTGAGTTGACTATCGGGATTGTTTTAATGTCCCGTAAAATATTCTAAAATTGAATAAACCATTTTTTTAAGTGAAATGCATTTCATTTGAAACCCGTGGGCCTCTGTGAGTGAATGTGTAATAATAAGTGATTGGGTTTCTATGTTGTTAAGGCATTGTTTCCAACTGAGAGTAAAACAAAACAAATCTACAGGTAACAAGTTGACCGTAGATTATTTTGCTATTATATCGGTGGTCCGGCCCACTTTAGGTCAGACAGGTTGAATGTGGGCCCTGAACCAAAATGAGTTTGATACCCGTGCACTAGAGAGAGCGTTGTGTGTAAAACACCAAATGAGGTGTGTTTATCCCCCTGTCCCAACATCTGTTAAGTCAAACAAACACTGTTTATATCGTGAGTTTTTCACAATATCCCTAATTTATCATGAGGAAAGTGTCCTTGGGCAAGGCATTGAACCCACATTGCTCCTGGTGGTTATAGGTTGGCACCAGTCCTGTGCAGCAGAGCCGCCATCAGTATCTGAATGTGAGTGAATGAGACTGTGATTGTTAAGCACTTTGGGCCTTCAAGCAAGATAAAAATCTGGTTATTGTGACTACAGGAGTAGATCTGTAGGGGGTTGTGGAACCCACAGAGCAGTCAGTGTTATGAAACCATGTGTCATGAATAACATGACAGCTTTGGGCTTTCCTTATTCCCCTTTCTACTTACACTTGTTGTTGAGATCCTGCAGATTGCGGCTAATGTTGATACTAATGTCCTTCATTTCCATGTACTTCAGACTTGTCAGCTTGTTCATATTCTCCAACAAACTGTAGTCTTCACAGGTGGCTGGAAAGACAAGAACAGTCAGATGAGAAGCGTCTTCATCCGCCCATCGGGACTACTCATGTGCGGCTCCTGAAAAACTTCTCAGAAACCAACTCCTTCCTCCAGATTGGATCACTTTCAGTCAAAGTTTGACCTAAACTTCAGTTTGACAAAGAATTTCACAATAAAGCTTCAGACTTTGGAGACATGTGGACCTGGAAGAGCACCATCACTGACTGCATCAAGCCCCTGGTTTCCTGTTTAAAGGATTCTCACCTACAACACAACCAAACTTTGGTTCTATAAAACAATCAGGCAAAAGCTTAAAAGCTAAAACTGAATTCTGATGCACAGAAGGGAAGTTTTTAAAAGGGACGGTCAGAACTTAAGCTGCTATTGAACCATTGATGAGTAGCCGAGGTCAGTGTGGTGACAAAGTAAAGGCTAACAGTTGCTTTTACAACAATACAATATTTAAAATAACAGTAACTGTTTATCTGAATTCAGTATGTCAGAAGAAATAGTATAAATGTTGCTGAAAATACCTGTTAGCTCTCCTTGAAGGAAGATGGCCATCTTCTCAAACATATCGGAGCATAGCTCGTTGATATCTGGCTCTGCGGGCTCCACAGCCTCCTCTGCAGTTTCCACTCCACCATCACCTGCAGTGAGCGCCATTCATTACACTCTCCTGCTCCTTCTGTCAGTAACTCAAGTCAAAGAACAACAGCGTGGAAGGAAGCAGCACAAAGACGTCAACATCACGTACTGTTGGGGCCGCTTTTCTTCGGAGCGATCACCGGGTTTTCCGCTTCCGCCTCTGGGCGTTCGGCCGGCGCCCCGCTGCAGCTGCCGGCGGCGTCCAGTGCCGCAGAGAGGCCCGCTGGCTCCCTGCAAATGCTGTCCATGGCTGCAGCTTCGTCCCCGGTCGCAGCCATTTTACTTCTGCCGCTCTGAGGCAGCTCGTGTCACGTGACAGGTGTTTCCACGTGACCGCCGCCCTGCTGACGCTCGCAGCCGCGCCTGTGTCCTGACCAGAGCGCGCACCAAAATGGCAAAATACCATCAACTGTGCGGTGGGGGGGTTACATTAGTTTTTGTTTTTTATCTAGTTGTTTTATTAGAATTTTAGATCACCTTAATATTAATCAACTTAATAATAAAGTTTTCGTGGATACAAGGAGGTTTGTTGAAAATGTTTCTATTTCTAAAAAGGCTGATGTTAGTCACACATTTATGTGCAACCAGCACAAAAACTGATGGAAACTCACACTGGCCACACCTAAACCGTCCAAGATGCACGTTGCTGCGTTGACCTCACGTAGTTTAGTGCGTGTTTTTCAGCTGCAGGGACAGGACGACTGGTTGCAATGGAGGGAAAGATGAATGTGGTCAAGTACAGGGATATCCTGGACCGGAACCTTCTCCATAGTGCTCAGGACCTCAGACTGGGCCGAAGGTTCACCTTCCAGCAAGACAATGACCCTAAACACACAGCTAAAATAACCAAGGAGTGGCTTCACAACAACTCTGTGACTGTTCTTGAATTGTCCAGCCAGAGCCCTGACTTAAACCCAATGGAGCATCTCTGGAGAGACCTGAAAATGGCTGTTCACCAACGTTTACCATCCAACCTGACAGAACTGGAGAGGATCTGCAAGGAGGAATGGCAGAGGATCAGCAAATCCAGGATGAAAAACTTGTTGCATCTTTCCCAAAAAGACTCATGGCTGTATTAGATCAAAAGGATGCTGCTACTAAATACTGAGCAAAGGCTCTGAATACTTAGGACCATGTGATATTTCACTTTTTCTTTTTGAAGAAATCTGCAAAAATGTCAAATTGTGTTTTTTGTCAATGTGGGGTGCTGTGTGTACATTAATGAGGAAAAAATCAATGAAAATTGAAGAGGGTCTGAATACTTGCCATTCCTACAGTATGTAAATATTTTATATATATATATATATATATATATATATATATATATTTATATATATATAAATGAGTCATGGTGAACTGCAATTATAGCTTGAACAAAGTGTTGTCAACAACTTTGCAATATATTTATATATATATATTTTTGTACATACATTTCTGTTTAAAATCCTACTTTTTTGTTTTTAAATACAGAATTAAGAAAAATTTATTAGAAACAAAGAAAAATCCTTTTCACAACAGAAAGTTAAACTTTAACTAAGTGTTGTATTCATTTTTTCTGTTTTTTAGCGTCATGGTGAACTGCTATACATTTAACATTCTTCCTCTGTCCAATATCTAACTGCTATGTTTATAAAAAAAAAGATGCTGATGTGAGATATGAGTCACAGTCAGCAGTTTGTAAATATATTTTGGTTCATTTTTTGTTAAATCTGGCTCTGAACGCCTCATCAGCTACAAACTGGTCTGTGGTGAGAGGATTTAATGTCCAGACTTTACCTTAATCCTCTTCCATCTCCGGGTTGGTGAAGTGGGTTTCTGTTAGAGAGAAATCATTTTGGATTTTTGAAGACGGGATGCAGGGGACACTTGCCCAATGTGCTTGTAAAATGTTGATGAATAAATACAGTTTCTATTTGTATTGAAATGACTTGAAACCTCAAAAGCAGGAGTTGTGAGTCGACTTGGGACTTGGAAAACAATGACTTGGAAAATAGTGACTTGGAAAACAATGACTTGGAAAATAATCACTTGGAAAACAATGACTTGGAAAATAATGACTTGGAAAACAATGAC
>BSAI01000018.1:429728-471349 GCA_036245035.1 Adrianichthys oophorus
GGAAAATAATGACTTGGAAAACAATGACTTGGAAAATAATGACTTGGTCCCACCTCTGTGAAAAGTCCCTTTCTTCTGGGAAAAGGAGTAATTGTTTATAATCTTCCTGAAATACAT
The DNA here is from genome assembly GCA_036245035.1 of Adrianichthys oophorus. Lineage (NCBI taxonomy): Eukaryota > Metazoa > Chordata > Actinopteri > Beloniformes > Adrianichthyidae > Adrianichthys > Adrianichthys oophorus. Next base: position 429,846 of record BSAI01000018.1, read on the forward strand.
ACATTTAGCAAGCTTATCAACTGTCTTGACTCAAGAAACCTTTACTAAACTAAATGAAATAACGCAACGATAATCACTCAATGAAACCTTGTGTCCGTGTTTTTCTCCCTCTTCTTGTTAATGAGATATACCAGAGGAAATCCTACAGCTTTGCCCGAGTCGCTGGCGCCGTGCGCGCGCCTCACGGTGGCAGTCGGTCCTCCGGTTCCTGGCATGCAGACTTCGTCTTAACACCTGTGTCGGCGCTGTTCTCGGGAAGCAGATCGTGACAGCCCAGTTGCAGCGGCGGACTGTAAACATGGCGGCGTGCAGCGCCACAGAGCCGTGCCTAACACCCTGTTACGACTAACCAAGAGCCAGAGACACCCGAAAAATGGAGACCGAAGAGGAGCAGCACATAACGACGCTCCTTTGTATGGGTTTCCCAGATCCCGACGTGATCAGGAAAGCGCTCCGGCTGGCAAAGAATGACATCAACGAGGCAGTGGCGCTACTAACGAATGAAAGCCCCGGACTCGGGTATGGATATGAGCCCATGGAGAGCGGGCCTTCCCCCGGGTTGGGCTCCAGCGGCGAGGGGGAAAACGGCGGGCGGACTGGGACGGGTGGGTTTGACCCCCCTCCAGCGTACCATGATGTTGTGGAAGGCGAGGTAGGAACATCGGATTTTCAACAAAAGTCGGTGGAAGGAGCAGAGGAGAAGGACGAGGCTAACTGCAACAGATTGGGCTCGCCCATTTATGTAGCCAAACTTAGCGGCTCCAGTGCTACCTGCTCGAAGCTGTCACAGCAGGAGGTCTTTCCAGTCCCACCACACACGGCATTTGGTTGTTTGAGTAGACAATGAAATGACATGTAAACAAATGCGTACACTTCAAAACTTAAAGCTCGCCTTGAACTTAAAAGCTAACAGAGCTAGCTTGCAGCTTGCAGCTTGCTAGCGACGTTAGTGGAGTTGAACCGCGCCAGTTCCGTTGGAGCACGGAGCTGTCCCGGGTGGGTTTCTCTGTGTAATCAATGACGTCCCGCTTATCAGATTTATCGATCAGTATTGACAATAGCCAACTGGATCTTTGACATTCATCTGCAATAGGTAGACTTGCAAGTTGTCACATTTTAGCCATCCTCTGTAGAAATTCCAGAGGGAGAGAAACATACCACAAGCGTGTTTCAGTATATTTTCAGCTATTCTGTCTTATCATTATGATCATAAACACTTGTTACTGTTTAGTTGAGGCCCACATGTAAACGTACTCAGGCTGTTTTTTCCTGGGTCTTCCATCACTTTGTTTAAGGAACCGTGTTAGGAAGGAAACATGTTTCTCTGTCTTCTTTACTTTGACATGAGTTCAAATTCAAAAGCTGCAGTCGTTTTCCCAGTGAAGAACAACACAGACACACAGTATTTACTGTTACCAGGACATCATGTCTTCACGATTACCTTGAAATGAAAGCTGTTGGTGTCACAGGTCCCCAAAAGCCCACCTAAATATCCCTAAGTATCAGCAGTTGTTTGGTTTCTTTGGATGTAGAATATTTGCAGGAAACCTCTTCCCAAAGGACTGAAACCAGTTGTTAGCCACCAAACCATGAAGAACACGAGGCTTTCTAAACTGTAAAACAGTTGGCATTCTACAGAACAAATGAGTCAAAACTGCATTTGTTTTTCTCATTGATGACAGTGTTTACTGTGCTCAGAACTTGTTGCCAGTCTTTGGACTGGTGTTGTGCTCCTAAATATAGCTTGTCGTCTGCCTGACACACACAGACACGGTGCTGTTATTGCATGGCTTCTTCCCAAGAGGGATGTGAGTGCACAGTAACAGTGAGGTGCTGAGTTACCCACCCAATCCTGCAGTCCTTTGAAATATCTCTTAACCCCTCCAACGCTTTGATGTCTTGAGATACTAAAAGTTTGCAGTTTTAGATGCATGTTCAGCTAAACATACATCATAAGGGTATGCATTCAGTTGATGAGAACAGGACTTTTCTAAAGCACTTTTCATTTTTCAGTTGTATTTATGTTGTGACCTTGAAGTCCCAACAGCCCGTGAATCTCCACAATCAAGCAATGTTTTAGAAACATTAGGTCCATAAGACTCTAACAGAGAGAGTGAAATCAAGCTTCCTGAGCTCCAGCTCCAGTCCAACTGTTCGTTTTCCTCAGGATCAGTTGGATCAAACATGATTTATAACATAGATGAACATAGAATTTCATATAGATATAAGCAACTTCATTGTGTAAGTATTTTAGAAATTCTAATATTTTAGAATTTGTGTGTTGTTACATTTGCTGCTCCTGAACTTCACACCAGCTTTGTTCTTGACTTTTTCAAGTGTACAGATGTAAAAGTCACATGCTTGTCCCTTCGTTGTCTGCTCAGTTATGATAACAGAAAATCCATCAGCTATTAAGACAGTAGTATGAACTGCAAGCCCCATGACTCCAATGTGGGACAAAAGACTGTTTTTGTGGCATAGCCTGGAACACGTTCCAATGCAAAATCATACTGTCACTTCATTCAATGTTTTTAATCTTTTGTTTGGTGGAAGTTTCCCAGATGCTCTGTGAAAACCAGCATGGTTTAAATTGATGGTTTTGGTGTCTCCAGGGTTTATCATGGCCATGCTCATCTGCTCTTGTCAGTCAGTTGTAGTGAGAGCTATCGTAGCTTCATTGGAAATATGCCAATTCCTAAAAAGGCCTGTCCTACAGCTTTGATCTTTGGTCATCTTAATACAGCAGAACATCACATTCAAGTGTGAGATTAAACTGTTGCTCAGTAGTGGAAGGAAAAGCATCAACCGCCCTGTGCCCAGACTCTGCTTCACACACCCTAATATTTCAGACTTGGAAGCTTCCAAAAAAACAAGAGATGTCACCATCATTATTTATTGAATATATGGGCGGCCGTGGTGCAGTGGAAAGGGCCGTCGGCCTCTGAAGGATTGCAGGTTCGATTCCCGCCTTGCCCGCCCATGTGTCAAAGTGTTTGGGCCAGACACTGAACCCCACATTGCCTCTGATGGAAGGTTGGTGCCAGTGTTTGGCAGCGGAGCCACCATCAGTGTGTGAATGGACGGGTGAATGGGACTGTGACTGTAAAGCGCTTTGGGCCTTCAATGAAAGTAGAAAAGCATTATACAAGTAAACACCATATATATTATTTATTATTGACCTTTCATTTTATTAAAAATGAGGAGGAAGTAGATGAGTAGAAATGATACAGAGGCGACAGAGGGAACACACTTTTAGAAGTGAGTTCTAAGAGATCACTTTGATCCACAGAAAGGGAAGTTTGACTCTGTCATCACAGGGGTCTTTTGTTTTTAGATCACTTTGGAAAATTCGTGTGACCATTTTTGGTTTCCATCAGGGAGTTCATTTGTCTTTTCTGTTTCACAGAGAAGTAACGATGAGAATGGGAACTGCTCTGGGGGCAGTATGGAGTTTCCCACCACCAACCTGTATGAGCTGGAGAGTCGCGTCTTCACCGACCACTGGTCTATACCTTACAAAAGAGAGGAGTCACTGGGCAAGTGTCTGATTGCCTCCACCTGCCTCGCTCGACACGGTAAGCTGGAGCTTGTTGGCTAACTTTAAAGTGGTTTTTTTTATCTGTGTTTCCGTCGGTGCAGGATGTTCAGTGTGGTGTTTTTCACAGGTTTTTTTGGGATGTTTGTGTTTATAATAAGTGGATTCTGCATCTTGCTCTCTGTCAGGTCTTGCAGATGCCGATGAAAACTGCAAGCGGTTTATGGATCGGTGTATGCCCGAGGCCTTTAAAAAGGTGAGTGATGGCAAAGCAGGGGATGAGGTTTGTATTCATTTGAGTGTTTTATTTGACACTTTTCTGTTGTTGCTTTCGGCTTGGTCGACTTCAGCTGCTGACCAGCAGCGCTGTGCACAAATGGGGCACAGAGATTCATGAGGGAATCTACAACATGCTCATGTTGCTGGTGGAGTTGGTAGCCGAGAGGGTGAAGCAGGACCCCATACCTGTAAACTTGATGGGAGTTCTGACTATGGTGGGTTTTCTCAGTCTTTTTCAGTAATTGCAAAAGCTTTTAAATGTGGTCAAAAGAACTGCAATCAAACCAAAATAAAATAGATCCTCTGCATTTTTAACAAGTTGATTTTGAACAAGCTGATCTAAAGATAAAGTTAGCTTTACCATGCATGTGTTTACAGGATTCTAAAAAGCATTGAAATTATGAATTTGGAGACAATACCTAAAAAAGCCTTTAAAAAGTCTTGAAATTTGAAATCAGAACCTTAAAAATTGTGCTATGTTCTTAATACATTGTTTCTTTTATTTCACAAGTACTGTGGTTTCGTTTCAGAAATTATTCTGAAATTCAAACATTTCATTTTTTCTTTGTCAGTAGGGCTGGTAAATAGGCAGAGAGTTTGGTCTTAATTGTGGATCTGCATAGTCTTAAAAAGTCTTAAGTTTAACTTTGAAAAAACTTGCAGGAACCCTGAATTAACTAATTTCTTGCTTTGAATTGTTATAAAGGCCTTGAACCCTGATAATGAATACCATTTCAAGAACCGCATGAAGGCGTGTCAGAGAAACTGGGCGGAAGTTTTTGGGGATGAAACCAACATGTTTGCTGTCTCTCCTAATACCTATCAGAAGGTAATTTCAGCACAAATAGCTATTTCCTGTATTAGCTGTCAAAAATCAGTATGTCCCTGCAGTTGTAGTCATTAATGAGTAAATCAGCCCAAGGCATGATATATTTGTTGTTTCAGGAGCCTCACGGTTGGTTGGTTGACCTGGTTAACAGAGTGAGTAATCTCTAGTTTGCTTTTTTTCTGCACATGTGCCAGTCTTATTTAAAATCCTAAGTGTTATTTTCCTGTTTTTTGGTGAAGTTTGGAGAATTAGGAGGATTCATTGCCATCCAGACTAAGCTCAACTCAGAGGAGGTGGAGATTGCTGTAAGAACTTCTGCCATTCGTCCTGCTTTATCAGATTGGAAAAGGACTTTCAAGGCTGAAAGTGCAACAGGGACACCAGTACAGTGGTGTCTATGTTTAGGTCTGCCACAGTGTCACAGCTGGTCTGCATCACCAAGACAATTTTTATTTTTATTTTGTTGCGACATGTTTTGGTCACCAGATTGAATCCACCTTGATTCAAAAAAGGTAATAAAAGCTCCACCGTCTTTGAGGTACGCTGCCGGGCAGCTCCTAGATGGCTCTGTGAGGTAGACTCCTTTGTCGTCGTATTTGGAAAGGATGTGTTGAGATCCAAATGAGGGCAACAGGAATTTAGTACAGAACGATGGGCGTGCTGTGAGTAAAGACAGACTGATAGAACAAGTTCAATTTGTTTCTGCCAGTTTGTTTTAGCTACTGGGGGCAAATGTATCTCTTATTGCCTCCTTCTCTGTAATGCTCACTTGCAAGTGACCCCCACCCCCATAGGCATGATGGCCAAAATGCTTTGTTCTGTATTCTGAGTCCTGTTTGTACTAAGGCTGCTTTCAGAAAACCTGCTCAGAACCTCAGCGGTGCATGTTCAGCGATCATTGACATGCCTGTAAATCATGTGCATGTTAGCAAGGCAAAGTCTCCCGAATACTTAAAAACGGTCCAAGTAGATCTGAGAGAATCCAAGTGAAAGGAGGAAAGCTGCCTGAAATCTGGAGAGCTGGCTGCCCTCCTGGTCTGTTTGTCTACACTGAGCAGGAAGGTTGCTGATTGGTTATTAAAATCAGCTTGAAAAAAGTTTTTACTGAAAGCTAAGAAGAGTTTTGGCACAAAAAATAAAGTATTTTCAAATGCTTATGTCCCTTTGAACACGAAAAACAAAACAAAAAAAAACACTCCCCTAAACACCTTTAACCAGAAAAACATGCCAAAAATTAATGAGAGATTATGCAGGATGCTTGACGGTGTTGGTAGATTTCATAAATGTCCTGGTTTTTAGATCTGCTGTTCAGTATTTAACTTAGGCTGTACCTTATATTCATTTTCCTTCTGCTTTCCACACAGTACGTGTCTGCTCTGGTCCAGCCTCTTGGAGTTTGTGCTGAATATTTGAACTCCAGCCTCGTCCAGGTGAGCAAGCCTGACACCTTTACATCAGTCCTGACAACAATAACACAACTAACGTCAAGTAATAAAACAAAATATTTCAGATTTTTTGTTGTAGTGTTTGAAAGAGTGTGCCGCAGTTAAATCTAGCGCGCCTCCTTGAAGATTCAGGATATTTAACCCTTCCTCTGCCAATCAGTTCCCATTTTAACCACTTCATTACCCCCACCCCGACTGCTGATGTTGAAGAGCTTAGTACCTGGTGTCAACCTGTTCCAACATTTCGGACTCTGTGGCTCCTGTAAAGACAGTGAAGCCTAGATATAAACGCCCTGGCTCAACGACAGAACTCCGGAAGCTCGCAGAACTTGCAGAAAAGCTGAGCGCCAGTGGAAGAAAGATAAGCTAAGTCTCACTACAAATTTTGAAGGACTGTTAGAAATCTCTTCAGATTACTGTAAGGTTGGGTGATAAAACAATAGCTAACAAAATTGCGATAGTATTTTTTTTCGACAGTAAAATAAGCCTATCGCGATAGACTTTTATTTTGAAGGGTCTGAAAGGCCCGGTGCCTGAGATCAGCTCCTGCTGGAGACACTGAAGTCCTGAAGTCCATGCGGAAGCTCAGAGGGGACAGAGCCTTTGCTATTGCTGGTCCAAGGCTCTGGCATTCTTTGCCTTTGAATATCAGAGAAGCACCAGCACTATTCACTTTTAAAACTTATTTAAAGACTCACTTTTATGCCCTGGATTTTAACGCAATGTGAGACTCCTGCTGTTTTTTTGTTATTTTAATGCTTTTGTTATTTTATTTGATTTTATTGTCCTTTTCATCCTTTGTTTTTAATGTTATTTTATTTGTTTTTGTGTACAGCACTTTGTTTTAGCTTTTTGCTTTTTGAAAGTGCTATATTGAGTTAAGGTTTTTCATTTTAGTGAAGCTGGAGTGGGTTAGAACATGGGGAACAGACATATTTGAAGCATTAATTATACAAAAACCTTGTCAAATATGGACTTCCCCCTGATTTTAGCATCATCACTCTTTTCATCAAATCATTTCTTGCTGCTGATTTCTGGTGATTCTGTCCTCACCCACACTTGTTCCTATGTTAAAATGGTCAATTTTGTCTGTGTGTTTGCTGCCTTAGTAGTTTTATTTACACTTATGTACATATTTGATGTTGTTTTTTTTCTGTTTCCAGCCCATGCTTGATCCAGTCATTCATAAGATGATTACGTATGTGCAGAACCTGGAGGAAAAGGACCTCAAAGATAAGGTGTTGTTTAGACCTGTTCATTGCTTTGCTGCATGAAATTGCTGGAGCAGAATTTGGCCTCCTTTAATGAAGTTCTCAGTGTTGCTAATGTTTTTAACCCTAGCGTCTAGTGAGCATCCCAGAGCTACTGTCAGCCATCAAGCTGCTGTGTATGAGGTTCCAGAGGGAGCTGGTGGCGGTGGTGGATGACCTGCGGCTGGATACGTTGTTGCGGATGCTGAAAACCCCCCACTTCTCCACTAAAATGAACTCTCTTAAAGAGGTCAGTTCCTGTGGGTTCTGAAGTGTTTGCCGAAATGTGTGGACCATCTTCTCTTGGGTCTGGTTTTAAAAGATCTATTGAAATTAGAATCAATAATCTTCACTGTGAAAATCCACAACTTTTTTATACCTTTAATAGAATTTTTAGGAAGCCAAAAGCTGCCATGTTATTGTAAGTAATCACAATTAAAGAATACATTTCCACCTTTATTCAGTTGAAATGACTGGCTTTGTTAAATGTATTTTTCTTAAGCAGATGTTCAAGCAAAATTGATTTTTTTAATTTAAAAAAATTAAGTAATATTTCTTCAAAATTAAGTGATTTCAAATCTAATGATTCAGCATCTTGTCCCTTATCATTTCACTTATGTGTGTTTTCGTGATGCAGGTGACCAAGTTGATCGAGGAGAGCACAGTGTCCAAAAGTGTGAAAAACGCCATTGACACGGACAAACTGCTGGACTGGTTGGTGGAGAACTCAGTCCTGTCAATAGCACTGGAAGGTGAGAGGAGTCAAAGATGCCAAGATAGTGTGTTTAGCTTTCCTTAGGTGTTGCTTAAATGCTTCCTGTTCTAGGTAATATTGATCAAGCTCAGTACTGTGAGAGGATTAAGGGAATCATTGAGCTTCTGGGCAGTAAACTGTCGCTGGACGAGCTCTCCAAGATCTGGAAAATCCAGGTGTGTTCTTAAGTTGTTTTGTCCAGAACTGACATCCGGTAATGCATGTCTAATGACAGAACATATGTCTCAAGAGAAAGATATGATGTTTTTGGTGTTTTTCAGGCAGGCCAGTCATCTACGGTGATAGAGAACATTCATACAATAATTGCTGCGGCTGCTGCAAAATTCAGCTTTGATCAGCTCACCCATCTCTTCATCCTCATACAGAAGGTTGGTACCACCTGTATACCAACGCAATTCATCACCTGCAGTGTTTTCAAAGTTAATTTGTAGCACGCCTGGGTGTGCACATTTTGTACTGTGCGTTTGACCCCCCTCCCCTGAGGGATTGGTGCTTGGTTTGATGCTTTGGTTTAAACCAGTGGTTCTTAACCATGGGACTGCGGCCAATTCTCGGTCCGCGAGCGCTTCCTGGTGGGCCGTGAAAAAAGGGGCCGCGGTACCTGGATCCAGCTTCCTACCACTTGGTGGCAGTGAGGCGTCAGTAACGTGTTGTGGCATGCGCCAATAGAGCCGCATGCGGCTCTCGGACAATAAGTATGCAGCCTCTCATAATATTTTCTTTATACCATGGCTCTTTGCCTCATTTCATGTTTAGGTTTTTTTTTTTTTTTTTTTTTTACCTCTTCAACCACACTCAAATCCATCCGAGGGCATTTAAAACAAATAAAATTAATAATAAAATACATTTGGCAGATTGGGTGTTTTTATGCTGCTCCGGGTCGCCAATCATCTGCGCAGGTTACTTCTGACACCGGAAAATGAAGTAAACATTCCATGTGCCTGCAGACTGTGACCCTCATGGTCAAAATGAGAAAATTAAAAAAAAAAAAAATATATATATATATATATATATATATATATATATATATATATATATTTTTGTACTAGATTCTAATACAAAAATTAAGTCTACTAATTTGTCAAGTTCATCAGAAGGTTGTAAGGCAATCTTTTAATTAGCTCTTTATTTTAATGTCATTTACAGTTTACTTAATTTGAAACTTATTTAAAGTGTGCTTGTTTTATTACCACACAATTTTATTTATCTAAATGCCTTATAAATATGTTTGGAATTATAATTTGTGTAAAGCATGGCAACTGTGGTGTACCTGTTCAGTGTGAAAACAAATGTCTTTGAGATGATCACATTGTATCATTTTTTCCCCACAAGATTTTACTTTGGTAAACCATAAAATGACTTGATTTAATAATTATTATTTAATTATTGAATATAAATTAAACAAGATGTAGATCCATTAACATTAACATGTTCATATTTGAATGGGCCTTGAATCACTTGAAAATTGGGCCCCAGTGTCAAAAAGGTTAAGAACCTCTGGTTTAAACAACCCCCCAACCCCACCCCACCCATAATGCAAGGAGGTACTGGATCCCATTTTTTGCTGAATCTTTGCTATGAGCCTGCTGTGGCTTTGAGCTTCTTACTTCCAGCCTTGGAGCAGACACTCCTCTTCCAGACCAGTGAGGTGGAGTGCAAAGGCCATGTCTAACGTGTGGTTGTTGTTTAGAGCTGGGAGGTTGAGAGTGACCGCGTCAGGCAAAAACTGCTCAGTCTGATCGGGAGAATAGGCCGGGAAGCTCGCTCTGAAGCCACTACTGGAAAGGTATGTTGGGTCTATTTGTGTAAATTGCTTTCACAAGTACTCAAAGTACTCATCACAATCATTATTGCAGTCTGGTTATGGCTAATGTACGTACATGGAAAGGGAGTTGTATTTAGGTATGTTACATGTCGTCAGTCAGATGAGATGTGTGATTTTGTGTGGATTAGGTGTTGGAGGTGCTGTGGGAGCTGGCACACCTCCCCACGCTGCCCACCAGTCTGGTGCAGCAGGCTCTGGAGGAACACCTGGGAATCCTGAGTGACGCATATGCTGTCAAAGAGACCGTGAAACGCAGTTACATTATTAAATGTATTGAGGACATTAAGAAGGTGAGACACTTAAGACAGTAGTGAGTAGATTGACTGTCATTTCTATGTTCACACACACAAACTGGCATTATTACTAAGGATGTCTCGATTCGATCACATGATCAGATTTTGGTCCAGATTACGGCGTTTTTGACTCGATCGTTAACGGATGTTGTCTCCCAATCAAAATTGGATAAAATTTTTATTATTTTGAACAGCGCCGTATATTTCAAACTTGCTATATCAAATAAATGTATATCATGCATTTATTCGGAAGTGTTACTGCCGTAAGGTGCAGCAGTTTAAGGATGCGGCGCACAAAAACAGTTCTGTATGGTTAGTGAGATATTCACAGATTCACACTTTGGGACTCCAAAACTCTTTTAATAAACATTATAAATTTACTGAAAGTGTTTCCTGCTTTATGTCTTAATGCAAACTATGACCTACAAAGGCATTTAAAAAGAAAAGGTTTTGGTTTTTGTTTCTTTTCAGTGAGAACAGTGCTCTCCTGCTGCCAAGAGACAGACGGCAGACTGAGGAGTGCAGGCTCTGGGGAAAAAATACTAAATCCATAATTTTTTAAAAACAACAAAAACTAATATGAGCCAATCATGAAAACGTAATATTTATGCTACAGCAACAATTTTGATTGGTCTTTCATGTTAGCCCCGCCCCCACGTGCCAGAGAGGGGCCAAAAGTTTCAAATCTGTAACTTTCGGATTGGAATCTGAAAAAAAGAGCTGAAAGGGGTAAAAAAAAGATTTGAAGCGGAAATTTGAGTTTTGAAACCTAAAACCAGAAAAGCTTGAAGCTAAAAATAATTCAGTTTGTACTAGAATTGCAGAAAGTTTCAGTTTTAAGCCTAACACCACCATTTTTTTCAAGTTGCTTTATTTGAGTTTCAAATCTTTATGACCCGAAATAGCTCCATACAGATCCTCAAAGTTAAATGACGCTTATCTGATCAGGATATCTGATCGGAACATCTCTAAATATTACTATAGACTTTAACAACGTCACATCTTTTAATACGTTTTAAGTAGGGATGTCCCGATCCGATCACGTGATCGGAAATCAGGCCCGATCACGAGGCTGATGACTCGATCGATATTGGATGTTGTCCCCCGATAAGTGTCGGATATTTGATTTATTCTCATTATGATCAGCGTTTTATGTTTCAAATTTCTTTTCCTGGATAAATACTCCACAAGTCTGAATGTCATGAAGGGATTGTGACATTTTACTGCCACAAAGTACAGCAGATTACAGCAGGAGGCAAAAACATTCAGCAAAGCTAGCAGACATTCACAGTTTCGGTCTTCGAGGATCAATTACTCTTTTAATAAACATTTAAAATTGACAAGAAGTATCTCCATTGGCCTGTCTTGATGACCTACAAAGGCATTTCAACAGAAAAAGATGAGGGTTTTGTTTTAAAGTTAACCTCTCTGAGCTGCCGGCAGAGAGGCGGCTGCACGGCTGCTAACTGTGCTAAGCGCTAGTTCAGTTAGATGAAAGATTTAACCCCTTAAGACTCGAGCTCTCTTTGATATGTCTTTTTATTTCCCTGAAAGAGAAATACAAGTTAAGAAAATTAACTATTGTGGTAATAAAACTTAAAATGTGACGTTTTAAGAGGTCAAAGTATTAAGAGCTTAAAAAAGGATGCCATGATCTTAGAAGGAAATAGTTCTAATGATGTCAGCTAGTCATGAATACTCATCATCATATTCATCATTATTTTTTAAGAATTTTAAATGGGTATGAATCACATTTGGTTAAAATGGTCAGTATTTTAGAAGATGAAGTCACTAAACGGTTTCACATGACTAATTATCACCTATATTTACTAGATAATGGTTGTTTTTTTCCTAGTTTATTGTTTACATTTTTATAACTTGATTGTTCAAGAAACTTCACAGAAGTGTTCAGTTGAAGGGTTAAATGATAAAAACAAATGTTAATGAAATTAAAATGTGGGACAACCTGAATCTGTTAATTGAATTTGTCCATTTTCTAAATGTGTTCTGAAAGTATCTGATCGGGACTAGGTATTGGCAAATAAACAAAATTAAAGGACTCTGAATTGAATCGGGCCCAAAAAAACCTGTTAGGGTCATCTCTAATACCAGGCCTTAACTACCATAACTCGAAATGTTTAAACAGTCTTTTATTCATTGAAAACATTTTTGTTTTGGAGTTGTGGCAGCTTTTTGGGAGCCTCAGAATAACACTTAAATCAGAAATTTGTATAGTGCGTTGATGTCATGTCTTCAGCGCTGTTTCCTCTTCATCACAAGGCTTTGTGTTCTATCATTTGTCTGTTATGCTTTGTTCACACCGGGCATTCGACCCTGGTTCTTGAATGCGCTTTTAGCATGTTCAGCATACGGTGTTCACACCGGGCATTTGGCTACCAACACTAGCACGTGTCCAGAGTTGGAAGAGACTTGGTGCAAATTGTGTAGTGTCCCTGAGTGGTCTAAGGTTGAGCGCATTTTGTATGCAGAACCCGAAAACGTTCTTTAAAACTTGCGTAGCGACGCGTGAACAACAGTTTTGAGCACAAAAGCCAGAAATGCACATTTACGCCTGTTTACATAGGCTTTCCGTTGAAAATGGTCAATAGAATGTGCGTTGCTGAGGACGCTGTCAGCGTTGCTTTAGGAAAAGATGAGTCTGGTATGCACCAACAGCTGCTAGATCTACATGTGCACTGTAGGTGGGAATGGGAAGCTAAGACATGAACATTCCACATCAGGGAAGACTCGCTGTTTCTGAACAAATAAACCTGAAACACACTGCTGAAAAACCATCGTGTGAGCCCCTGCAGGGGGGGCTGTTGTGATAAGGACAAACACTGAATCAGTGAAAAGAAGAGATATGCTGGTCTCAAATGCATTCAGTGGCTTTGGGATGCTTTTTTTTTCCTTCAATACATGTGTTTTATCTTTTAAAGAAGCAACAGTGTGCTTCAAATATCAAGAGGAGAAGCTCATCCGAGTATCACAGTGTTAGAGTTGGCCTAATATGGAGGTTAAATTCTTAAAGCCTTTTACGAATGCACTAAACAATGTTAGCTTTACTATTATAAACCTTATAGTCATCATATTAATAACTGCATTAATTCCAGTTCACTTGAATGTTTAAATTGTTTTTAAGAACGAGAATTCATCCTTTATAACAGAAGTGTCTCTAAAGTCGAAACATTTTAAGAAGTCATTCTTTACCATGACCTGATGTTTGAATGTCAGTCATTCAGTTGCACGAGTGTGATTGTCACTATGTTAGAATGTGTTCATGCCTGCTTGTTTCCTGTGTGTTTGCTTCTGTGTGTGTATGCGTTCGTGCTGGCTCCCAGTTTGACTGACTTTACGTGTTTTGCTGCTCTGACATAACAGTAAGTGACTGTATCTGCTGAACAAACTCAGCAGGACAGAAAAACTTTGACGTATTTCTCTTGTTGATGGGTGTGTGCACAGTGCTGTTCAAATTTCACACTTCAAATATAATGTATGTCTTTAGAATTACACTCAGGAGGACAGTAAAGGCAGCGACACTCAAAGCTCATTTCATATTGGCACTTGGGGCAAGAAGAAATCTAACTCTTTGGCTAAAGTAAGAAAATAATCCCATCAAATTTGTTTTCCACTGTGTCTTTAATCTGCCTGCTTCCCAACTGATGTTCAATCATGAAGGAGGGTTTGACCACAAAGGCATTTTATTGGTAAAGGGTCGATCATTTAACACAGTTTCAAAACAAAATGATTTAACCAGGTGCTTGATTATCTTTCTCTTGATTCACCTTGATGGTTTTGGTTCTTACTTATGATTACATGGTGGGGTTGATGTTGGTTTGGGTGAAAGCTGTTGAAGCTATACTTGGGGTGTGAGGGATTTGCTTTGCTGTATATGTGAGAACAAACTCTTGCAATCACGAGCATGGAAACATAATAGATTTAAAACTCAATATCAGTGTTTTATATCTATGACTAATTTTTTTTTTTTTTTTTTTTTTTTCCCAAAACGATGAGTGTGGGAAGAATGTGGTTTGATGAAGTGAAAAGGCTCTGAGTTCCTAACTTGTTGTTGTTGGTTTGTACTTTCCTCTTTGTGACTTGGTAAGGGTTTTCTTTGTGATTGAACAGGCTTCCCAGCAGAGCAGTCCTCAGGCAGTCTGGGTTGTTCCTGCTCTCCGACAGCTGCATGAGATCACCCGTTCTTTTATCAAGCAGACCTATCAAAAACAAGACAAGGTAGCGCAAGCACAATACATGACTGAATATGATGCTGCGTAAAAGCTTTCTCTGTGGTAATCTTACATGCCCAACAACACCCCTTACCCCCACCCCCAGAGCATCATCCAGGACTTGAAAAAGAACTTTGAAATTGTCAAGCTGATCACAGGATCCCTCGTCTGCTGCCATAGACTCGCTGTAACTGCCTCTGGTAATAATGGCCTCTCCTGCTCAACTCTGGTGGATGGGAGGTACACCTATCAAGAGGTTTGTCTGTGTGTCTGGAATGCTGTTTTTGTCATTCTAAGTCATTATTAATCAGTGTGCTTCAATTGACTTCTCTTTCTCACTTTGGTACAGTATCTGGATAGCCACCTCCGTTTCCTGGCTTTTTTCCTTCAAGAGGCCAGCCTTTACCTGGTCTGGAACAGAGCCAAAGAGCTGTGGGAATGCCTGGTTTCAGGGGCAGATGTTTGTGAACTTGATCGTGAGGTATGAGAACATTTCTTATGAATGAAACTGTTTAACGCTGGAATCATGTTCGAGTCTGACTGTGTCCAGAGGAAGTGTTAAAGATTCCTTAAGTTTCAAAGTCAAACCGAAGCTGATGACCATGTTACAGTGTGTAAAGTTAACAGAAAACTAAAGAATGCATCTATCTTTAAGTCTCAAACTGAAGTGAAGACGTTGAGCCACATTTGTGAGCGTGATGACGGTAGTCGCCTTCTGTTAAGCGACAGTGATGGATTGTAGATTTTGGGAGAAATCAGCAGATTAATTTTCAGACCCAGTCTCTCGTTGGAAATGATGGGATTGTTGTTGGCGTGCTGCAAATTACGTCTGAAATTCAATCTCAAGGGAAAAGCTACATGCTAAAAGAATTCTGCATGTATAATGTCGTCTTGAGAACTTTCTGAGTTTTGTTGATGAAAACCTTTTCTGAATGATCTTAGATTTAGAAAATGATGAAGTGATCATATTTAAATCCAAAGCATGCACGTATGTTTTTGCAGATGTGTTTTGAGTGGTTTACCAAAGGACAACATGATCTAGAGAGTGATGTACAGCAACAGCTCTTTAAGGAAAAGATCTTAAAACTGGAACCCTATGAGATCACCATGAATGGTGAGTAATGTTTTTTTTCCACAGCACTTCATAGATGGCAGATTCTGTTTCTGGTAAAAATCACATGCTTTTCTGGGTTTCACAGGATTTAATCTGTTCAAGACTTTTTTTGAGAATGTCAATCTGTGTGACCATCGTCTGAAGCGTCAGGGAACTCAGCTGGTAAGTCTTTTAATTCCTGCTCATTTTGCTCTCTATGTGAGTCACATGACAGTTGAGTTTTCCCTGTATGCTCTGAATACAGTGTGTGGAGCGCCTTGACCTGGCAGGCATGGATTTTCTGTGGCGCATTGCCATGGAAACTCCTGATGAAGAGATAGCCAATGAAGCAATCCAACTTATTATCACATACAGCTATACCAACCTCAACCCTAAAATGAAAAAGGTCTGCATGTTCCCATTACTGTCATGTGATTTTGTGACTGTCACCAGTCAGTCAAACACAGTTGTGAAAAAAAATAACCAACTAGAACTGAAGTTGTTGGGTTTTGTTATTCTTTCATTTTTGCGAGCAAAAAATGAGATTTAAACACAATTTTACTGTCTCGCAGGATTCTGTTTCTTTGCACAAGAAGTTCATTGCTGATTGTTACAAGCGACTAGAGGTAATCTGTGCAACCCACTGTGTCAATGATCGCTTCACAATAATCAGCACCCTGCTTCACGGTTCGTTTCTTTTCCTCAGGCTGCAAGTTCGGCTCTAGGTGGGCCTACTTTAACACATGCTGTTACTAAGGCAACCAAGATGCTGACAGCCACTGCCATGCCGACTGTGGCCACATCTGTACAGTCACCTTCCAGGTACAGAGGGGGGTTTGGGTAAGAACATGGTTTCAAATGTTTACCTCTGTGACAAAATACACAGCATATGACAGTTTTAAGCAAATGCATTTTTCAAATGATGGTGAGACACTTCTGTTGTTTGATCTGTAGATCCACAAAACTGGTGATAATAGAAAGACTGCTGCTATTGGCTGAACGCTACGTCATCACTATAGAGGTAGGGTGAACATTTCAAATAACATGTTGTGGAAAATATATCTGTTGTTTTCTGCACCACAAAGGAAAGTTGACACTTTTTCTTTGCAGGACATGTACTCGGTTCCTCGCACTATTCTACCTCACGGTGCCTCCTTTAACGGACACCCTGTTTCTCTTCACATCACTTATGAGTCAACCAAAGACACCTTCACCTTAGAGGTATTCTGTCTAACAATTTGTATTAAAAAATACGTTGTTGGCTCCCTTTTCACTGTTTACCATCTGTTTTGCAGACCCACAGTAATGAGACGGTAGGAAATATCCGGTGGAAGATCTCAGAGCACTTGAGTTGTCCAGTGGACAACGTCCAGATCTTTGCCAATGATAGTGTGGTGAGTTTTAAAAGCTGTGTTCCAGCTGCTGCTTCTTTGTTTCATCTTTTTGTCTTTACTCTCTCATACAAGCACAGTTTGGTTTTCCTGGCAGAGTGTTTTCTTGTGTTTTTGCCTGATGAATTCACGTTCTTCCTCGCTCTTGTGGTTCATTCACTGCTTCTCTGCTGTGTGACAGTTGACCATGAATCGGGACCAGAAGCTCCTGTCCCAGCTGGGCTTTGGTGACGAGCAGAGTCTGACGGTGAAGAGCTCAGGCACTGGAACTCCATCTGGGAGCTCAGAGTCTTCGGCCTCTGCCTCCAGCAGTTCTAGCTCTGCTGTCTTTAACTCGGCCTACGCCTTGGAGCAGGTGTTGTCTATGACAGTCATAGAAATCTCTTGTGTGACTGCAGAAATTGTTTCAGCGCTAGACCTTCTGCAGTGTCATCCTGGTTTTTGTTTGTAGGAGAAGTCGCTGCCTGGGGTGGTAATGGCTCTGGTTTGCAATGTGTTTGAAATGCTTTATCAACTGGCCAACCTGGATGAACCGAGGTGAGATTGTACTGTGAGCTTAGCTCTCTTATGTAAGTGATGCAAATAGCTTGATTTACAAGACTGATGTGGTCCATTATGTATAAAGCAACAATTGCCCTCCATTGTTCATAAATGTGCACGTTTACCTTGAATAGAAAGTTGATCTTAGATGCTGAGACAGTGAAAGCAGTCTGTGGCTTTCTTTTCTTCATTCATGCTGGATGGTTTTGTTTTTTAAACAGGATCACTCTTCGGGTGAGGAAGTTGTTGCTTCTAATCCCAACTGACCCTGAAGTGCAAGATGCCCTTGATAACTTTGTTCCCAAGGAATCCAGCGTCTGGAGCCACCAGGTACCTGAACGTTTCCGCAGACTTAAAGACCATCAGTTATGCTGCACTTTCTAGAAGAAGCTATGTGAAAGTTTGCCTAAGTTTAGTATTTGGACTTTTTAGTCATGGAAAATCAATTTTCTTCTTCTTTTTTGACACTTGCTACTTTTTTTTTTTTTTTTGGGCAGAAGACACTGTTTACTCTGGGCCAAGGATCAGGCTCTCGGTCACCATCTATGACCTCCAAGCAGCAGCATCAACCAAGTGCTGCATCCATTCTGGAGTCCCTTTTTAGATCTTCTGCTCCTGGCATGTCTACTTTCAGAGTGCTGTATAACCTTGAGGTATGAGCCCTCATTCCTTTAAACCAGCACTGTTTTGACTTCTGAAGCAGAGTTTTGGCTTTATGTCTTTTCATTCTTCTTTTTCTTGGTTCATTTCTCTGTTAGGTGTTGAGTTCAAAGCTCATGCCCACTTCTGATGATGAGATGGCCAAAACCAGTAGCAAGTCCTTCTGTGATAACTTCCTCAAAGCAGGAGGCCTCAGGTACAAGAAGAAAAGCATTGCTGTTCAGAGCTTGCTGCATTCCATCATAGATTTTTCCTTTTTTCTTGACAACTGTGCTTTTTACAGTCTGGTGGTGAATGTAATGCAAAGAGATTCCATCCCATCAGAAGTGGACTATGAGACCAGACAAGGGGTCTACTCCATATGTCTTCAGCTAGCAAGGTGAACCAAACCCTTTCCCGGGCGTTTTGATATATGAGCTGGACGTTTCTTCATTTGAGTTTGGTATTTTTAGACTTTCTACATGTTTATAACACAAACATCCGGCACATTTGCTCTGAACTGGTTGTGTTGATCATCATATCAACTTCCTGGTTGTATTCATGAAAAAAACATTAAGACCATTTAGTGAAGACAGCAGGCTGTGCTCTGTAGAGTTGAAGACGTGTTGACAGCAGCGCCTATCATTGTGTTTCCTGCTGAGCAGTAAGCTGCTTGTCACTCTCACGTTAATATTATGGGCACACAGGAAACAAAGCTTTGATGCATGTACAGAAACTGACAATCATTTTCTAGATACCTGCTCATATTTCCATATGTCTCATGTCTCCTTCAAACAGAATCTGCTTTGTGTAAGAAGAATGTAGATGTGGAAGTGATTTTTGTGCCAACACATTCAGAACAAAAGTCACAGTTTTAAGATCAAAATGTCCTAAATTGCAAACAAAATGTTCAGTTTTAAAAACAAAACTTTCTAAGTAGCAAATACTAATACTAAAAATACTCAGCGTTTGCATTAAACATTTACTATTTTCATTTGCTACTTAGAATGTTTTGCTTTTGAAACTGAACATTTTGTTTACAGTGAAGGTAATTTTCTCAAAACTGTGACTTTTGTTCTCAATGTATGGCACAAATATCACTTCATATCTCTGCTCTCATTATCATGTCAGAAAACTACAGAACTTGGCAGCACATTCTGAGCTTCTCTACCCTGATTCCCAGGTTCTTATTGGTTGGTCAGAGCATGCCCACAGCTCTGGATGATGATGTTGTTCGGGACGGCGAGGCACTGTCCTCTCGGCCATTCCGTAACGCAGGGCGGACGGGGCGACAGCTGTCTCTGTGTGGAACTCCAGAGAAGGCCTCATACAGACAGATGTCTCTGTCTGAGCGCTCATCCATACGAGTTGAGGAGATCATCCCTGCGGCTCGAGTGGCAATTCAGGTACAAGAACAATCCTTTTCTCATCTAGTTCTCACGAGCTCAGTTAAGACGACATTTGATGTTTTAATTAGACCATGGAAGTGGGTGACTTCACCTCCACCGTAGCCTGTTTCATGCGCCTGACCTGGGCAGCCGCAGCGGGTCGATTGGACCTGGTTGGCAGTCCACAGCCAATTAGAGAGGCCCATAGCTCACTTCTGCCACAGGGAGTCCGCACGAGAGTCAGCAGCACTGGTAAAACCTCAGACACTGTTGTTCTTCATGTTGTTTTGTCATTGCAGCTCAACAAATGTTGTTCTTCTAGGCAGTAACTGCAGCTCTAGCAGCGAAGGGGAAACTACCCCGACAACACTGCATGCTGGGATATGTGTGAGACAGCAGAGCGTCTCCACCAAGGATGCCATCATTGCTCGAGAAGCTCTGTCGCTGCTGGTTACGTGTTTGCAGCTTCGCTCCCAGCAGCTGTGTATGAAAGCAATACTTTGGTTACAAAGACACTGACTGACATCCAGAAGCTTCAATCCTGTGCTTGGTTTGTCTTTGCAGCTTCCTTCTACAGCCTTCCTTCTGTCAGTGACTTTGTTATTGACATTCTGCTAGGATCCCCCAGTGCAGAGGTAAAGGAGGCTGAACAGACCACACAGATGGCATTGCCTGTCATCTGCCATTGCTCAGTGGTCTTTTCCACTTCCTTTGACAGATTCGCCGTGTTGCTTGTGATCAGCTGTACACCCTGAGCCAGTCAGACACTTCAGCCTTTCATGAAGTTCAGAAACCTAACTTGTTCCTGCTTTCGGTCGTCCTCACTGCTCAGCTTCCCTTATGGAGCCCTACATCTGTCATGAGAGGTGTTAACCAGAGGTACAGGAACAGTCTGAACCGACCACAACATCTCTAAATCATTGGCAGACCTTTCATCGATGTTTCCTTCTCTCCCAGGTTGCTGTCACAGTGCACAGAGTACTTTGACCTCAGATGCCAGCTCTTAGATGACCTTACAAGTAAGTCATTATTCGAGCTCCTAGTTATAACAATTTCACTCTGTTAAAAAAAATATGTATACATAAATGAAAAGAGCAAAGTCTTCCACATCCACGGCTTTCTCCATGGGTAATCTTTCTAGCCTCAGAGATGGAAGTGTTAAAAGTCAGCGCAGCCACTATGCTGGAGGATGAAATTTCCTGGCTCGACAATTTTGAGCCCAGCTGGAGCTCAGAGATGGAAACCAGCGAGGCTGATAACATCCTGCTGGCAGGACACCTCCGGCTCATCAAGACGCTGCTCTCACTCTGCGGCAAAGAGAAGGAGCATCTCGGTGAGAACGTGCACATTTGTGCACAGACACCAACACTTTTGGTAAGACCTCTGAGGATGGGATCTTTTTTTCCGCAGGCCCGTCTCTGATCCAGCAGTTGTTAGACGACTTTCTGTTTCGAGCCTCACGGATCATCATCAACAGTTCCAACCCAACACCTTCACCCACTCCCAACTATGACTTCCACCCAAAGTATGCTCAGCTTTCCTCTGAATACTCTTTATATTCAGAAGATTCTTAACCTTCTGTCAACTCTCCCTCTGTCTGCCACTGTGTTTGGAGTAGTATTACAGCCCCCCCCCCCAATTTCATTCCACACTAGGGCTTAACACTTTATATAAAAGTACGTTTGTTCAAGGTTCTGTGTCATATGTGTTTTTTAAAACAGGAGAAAAATATGGATAGAAATATTTCCTAAGGCTTTCCATTTGAGGCAATGTTCCGTAGCACTTGTATATTAAAAGGCATTTTAAATGTTTTCATCCTAAGAACAACTATACTAAATTTAAACCATAAAAATGTTCCAGTAGAGTTAGGTTTTTCATAAGCTTCTGTAACTCATAGCTACAAATAATATGTACGTAGCAAAATATGCCTAAATAGCTTGTTTACGCTTTGAAAGGTAAGAGGGGTTTCTTTCAAGTGAAAAGCTGGAAGGAGAACATGCAGTAGATTTTGGTCAAATTGGCGCTTACTTGTGTGTCCATCTGCACAGGTGCAGCACAGCAAGCAGCAGACTGGCAGCTTATGAGGTGCTGGTGATGTTAGCAGACAGCTCTCTGTCCAACCTGCGCCTCATCACCCGGGAGCTGCTGTCCATGCACCACCAGTCTGACCCCTCTCTCTGCAAGGAGTTTGATGTAAGACACCAGCAGGACGCAGTCCACCCAGCTACGCTCATGGATGCATGATTTTACACGGCGATTTTAAATTCTAATGTGTGCATTAGTATCTGCCCCCGGTGGAGAGCCGATCAGTCTCTGGCTTTGTTGGGCTGAAGAATGGAGGAGCCACGTGTTACATGAATGCCGTGTTCCAGCAGCTTTACATGCAGCCGGGCTTGCCTGAGGTACTCTGGGTTTCTGACAGGACTTGTGATTTGAAGTTCTTTATTTCAGTCTGTATTTACAGCATTCGTTGTTTGGTTGTTTTTAAGGCTGTCTTATCCATCGAGGATGACACAGACCAGCCTGAAGAAAGTGTTTTCTACCAAGTCCAGTCTTTGTTTGGTCATCTGATGGAGAGCAAGCTGCAGTACTATGTACCAGAGAACTTCTGGAAGGTATCACAGAGAAACCAGAGACAAACTCAAACTGTTTCCTTACAGCAGGGGTCCCCAAACTTCTTCATGTGAGGGCCGCATTACTGTTTTCTTCTGGGATGGGAACTGTTTGCTTCACAGGTTAATTGGTTACTCTAAATTGTCTGTAGGTGTGGATGTGAGTGTGCATGGGTGTGTGATTGTGGCCCCTGCGACAAACTGGCGACCAGTCCAGGGGTGTCCCCTGCCTTTGCCCACGAGTGGCCATGTTAGGCTCCAGCAGCCCCGTGACCCCGAAAGGGATAAAACGGTTTAGAAAACGAATGAATGAACAAATGTCTCATCTTTGTGAATGTGATCTGGTTTCTTCTGTCAGTAATGATCTGTCGGTTCACAGGTGTCTGTTCAGGTTGTTGTTTGAATCTCTTTTCTTTCAGACTCTAAATTCTGCTTCATATTATCATGAACAGTCAAAAGGTTTCTGATTTTTCTCCTTTTCCAGTCTCACTCATTTCTTTACGTTTTGTGTTGATGTCTTTTGTCGTTGTTGCACCTCTATCTCTCCCTCGTGTGCATCTCCTTCATGAGCGAGTAGGACAGTAGCAAGTCCCCCCCCCAAGTCCGGGATTATTGAATGAAGACAAAGATCTGATCAAAGATTTATGGAGATCTGGAGAGCTGCGCGTTTCAGCACAGGAGACACAGCAGGAGGAGATTGATTGACAAGGCCTCCAGCCAATCAGGACACAGAACAGAGTGCTGTTTAAAAAAAGAAAAAAGCAGCAGGTCTTTCAGATATTGGTCAAAGGGCCGGGCCAAATGTGGAGGCGGGCCGTAGTTTGGGGACCCCTGCCTTACACCACCAGCTGTAAAGAAAAGGGCCATTAGCGGCCACCTCCTGAGCATGCGCTATCCCTCATCTGTTGTAGATCTTTAAGATGTGGAACAGGGAGCTCTACGTAAGAGAACAGCAGGATGCTTACGAGTTTTTCACCAGCCTGGTGGACCAGCTTGATGAACACCTCAAGGTATCATTTTCACACGAGTGCGAACAAAACACTAATGTCTGCTAAGGTTTACTGAAGAACTTTTCCCCCCCAAACTTCTTACCTGTAGAAAATCGGCCGAGAACAAATATTTAAGAACACGTTTCAGGGAATCTTCTCTGACCAGAAGATTTGTAAAGATTGTCCACATCGGTGAGCAACAGTTCTTCCCCAAATTGAACTTGTAAGGAAAAATGGCTTTTGACTGTAAGCTTTTCCTTCACAGATACGAGCGAGAAGAAACATTTATGGCTTTGAACCTCGGAGTGACTTCTTGCCAGAGCCTGGAGATCTCACTGGACCAGTTTGTTAGAGGAGAGGTGTTGGAGGGCAGCAATGCGTACTACTGTGAAAAGTGCAAAGAGAAGGTCTGTCTGCTGCCTGTGGTCTTCTCTTACTCCGACATCATGTGTATTGAAAGAGTGTGTGTTTGCACAGAGGACCACAGTGAAGCGGACATGCATCAAATCGCTGCCCAGCGTCCTCTGTATTCACCTCATGCGCTTCGGCTTTGACTGGGAGAGCGGGCGCTCCATCAAATACGATGAGCAGATTAGGGTATGAGATGCTTCAGATGCATCCGCCTGGCCTGCCTGTTAGAGTGAAGTCTTTCTCTTTTTGGTGAACAGTTCCCCTGGGTGTTGAACATGGAGCCCTACACGGTTTCTGGAATGGCCCGTCAGGACTGTGGAGGAGAGGGTGGCGAGGGGCGAGGTGATGGGGCATCAGGAGGCTCACCCCGGAAGAAAGTTACTATTTCAGAGAACTATGAGCTAGTGGGGGTGGTGGTGCACAGTGGCCAGGCACATGCTGGACACTACTACTCCTTCATTAAAGACAGACGGTAAGAGGCATGGTTTTTCTGAAGGGTTTTCATCTGTTGTCCCTTGTTGCTAAAGCATTTGAAAAACAGATTGAAGGATGCTGCTGCAGTTCTGCAGACAGAATTTCAAAGACCTCTTTGGGGCACATGGATGCAGCATCAGACTGTGTGGGCTGCTTTCCACTGTAAGCATGTCTGGATGGCGGAGTGGAATGAAATGAGACCCCTGGCGTAGCATCCTGCTCCTGCTCCTGTCCCACTCGAGGGTCAGAAATTCTGCTTTCTTTGATGCACGCTAAACACCGGCGTCATTTATGCTGGGGTCTGCTTTCAAAAAACTTCCCAGAGACGCTGAGAATCAACTCCACTTCATGTCAGTAGAATGACTCAGTCTGACCTGTTAAGCCACACGGTGGGTTTACTTTACATGTGTGATGTTGTCACTTGCTATGTTGACAACGCGTGCTTTTTGTTGGCATAAACCAAAAAGCAGGTTAAGGGGTTTGAATCTAGCAGACATTAAATTCCATAGAATAATTAACATTCTCTTGAAAAGTTGCTCCTGTTGGCACAGATTCCTACAGTTTCTTTTTTTGAAAAAAGTGTCCTCAGTTCCCTGCCGCTCAGGCGGCTGAGACTCATTTTTACTCTTCCTCTATGTTTTGCAGTGGGAGCTGCCGCGGACGTTGGTACAAGTTCAACGACAATGTGGTGGAGGAGTTCGACATGAATGACGAAACTCTGGAGTACGAGTGTTTTGGTGGCGAGTACCGCCCCAAAGTTTATGACCAATGTAAGTGAATGACACGGATGAAGTCTTGTGCAACCTACACCTGAAGAAAAGTAAGTTCAGTGTTTGTACTGCTGTGTGCAGCAAACCCGTACCCCGATGTGCGCAGGAGGTACTGGAATGCATACATGCTGTTCTATCAGAAGATCAGCGATCAGAACTCACCTGTTCTACCCAAGAAGAGCAGAGTGAGCATCATGAGGCAAGAGGCTGAAGATCTTACGCTGTGAGTCGAGCAGCATCATGCTGATCAGCTTTCAACAGTTAAGCTGCAGGATGAAAACCTGACCTGGACTTTGCTGTTTCAAATTGTATTTTTCACGTGTGTTTTCCTTTTTCCTCTCAGGTCTGCCCCATCCTCCCCTGATGTCTCCCCTCAGTCATCTCCTCGCCCCCAAAGGGCCAGCAATGACCGCCTGACCCTCCTCACCCGTCTCGTCCGCAAGGGTGAGAAGAAGGGACTGTTTGTCGAGAAGATGCCCGCCAGCATTTACCAGGTAAAGGGTTGTTACGTTTGTTCTTAGATCTGCTTTAATGTTTGATCATCATTGACATTAAATCCGCTTTTTTTTGAGTCTTCTCCAGATTGTGAGAGATGAGAACCTAAAGTTTATGAGGAACAGAGACATCTACAACAGTGATTACTTCAACTTCCTGCTTTCACTGGCCTCTGTCAATGCAGTAAGTGTTGTTGTTTTATGTGATCTATAGAATAATGATAATAAGACGACCTCAAAAGAAAAACATCCCTGTTCAGTTCTGTTCTGGAAGCCGTTTTCTTTGGGAGGTTCAAATGTTCAAATGAGTACATTCAGATCCTACTGTGTCTGATCAGAACTAACTTCTTTCAGGATGTTGTTGAACTGAAGGAAACAGAATATCAGTAAATCCATGTTCCACTTTTTGCAGACAAAATTAAAGCACGCTGATTACCAGCCCATGGCCAAAGAAAGTCTCCAGCTGGCTGTTCACTTTCTCTTCCACACCTACCTGCACACCAAGAAGAAGCTCCGGTAGAAGCACACATGCACGCATCTGTGCACGAGAAATTCCTCAGTTGTCCTTGAGAAGAACTCGTCTGGTTTTTGCTGCAGGGTGGACACAGAGGAATGGATGGCAACAGTGGAGGTGTTGCTGACCAAGAGCAGTGAGGCGTGTCAATGGATGGTGCAGTATTTGGTTGGACCAGAGGGACGGGAAATCATTAGGTACCACTTTGTAATCTCCTGATGTTGAGGCTTTTTTATTTCTGCCAGAAAAGTCTGTCTCTGTTTTTTAGATAGCTGTGTTCACACCAAGCGCCTTTCGCTCAGCACTGGCATTCACTTTCAATGTTGAGTCAATCTACAGGCGCGGTCAAAGCTCCTAAAGCACAGTTTGAGCAGGTTGAGCGTGGTATGTCATTTCGGCAGCAGCACGATTTGAGAGTCGCAGCGTGTCCAGAGTTTAAAAAGGGACTGAATTTTGGGCATGTGGTGGCGTGTTCAGCGACTTGATCAGCAGGTGGAGTACAAAACCAACAGGGAGGATCGATCTGACCGTTCTCGTCATGAACTTTATGTTATTCTTATTTGCATCAAGACAATATTGGAAAGGTCCTCGAGTTTTATGCTTATTTATATTTTTCCCTCCTGGACTAATGCGGCACAGCAAGTATTCACGCTGCGTCACAGAAGATGGAAAGGTCGCGGAACGCTCCGTCATTCAGACGCAGCCCCTGCTGCAGGAGTGAACTCGCCGTACTGGGAGAATATCTGACTGATCTCATGAACCTAGACATGGAGACAGACTATTACCTATAGTGGGATGTTAGCATTCTCCAGCCTGTGTTTAGTAGAGGGGAATGATGGGATCCTCACACATGAGCACCACAGTATGACACACACTCTGTCCCACTGGAGAGGAACATGGCAAACTAAGTGGAGGCTTGAGACTGCCAGTTGAAAAAGAGGGAGCTCAAAAGAAGAGTTTCAGAAATCACACACACCTCTTGGATTGGTTCTGCATCACAAATGATGGTTGTAATTCCTGTCCACCGCAGGGTCTGTCTGTTGGAGTGCAGCGTGCGAGAAGTGAGGATTGTGGTGGCATCCATCCTTGAAAAAACTCTGGAGAGCGCGCTACACTTTGGTGACCCCGGGCTGGACAGTCTGACAGATGCTCTGCTCTCCTTACTGGACAAAGATGTTCCTGAGAATGTGAAGAACTGCGCGCAGTACTTCAGCCTCTTCAGTAACTTTGCTCAGAGGGTAATTGTTCTCTTCCAGACGCAGGCTCTTGGAAGGTAAAGGGTTATGTTTGCCTTCATTCTGCTGCTGTGCTCTCAGGGGGGAAGGCCCTGTCAGCTGCTGCTGAAACACTTTGCTTATCGCCGGATGCTCGTCTTTCTGCTGGGCTCCAACAGGCAGAACAACCAGGTAGAAGCATTTGGACCACGTTCCACTCCCAAAATGTTTGATTGCTTCTTCAAATATACAAATAAAATCAGAGAAAGTCATGAAATGACAAAACATCTGCGGTTTTGTGGGTTCTTTAGAACCGGCGCTGGAGTCCAGCTCAGGCTCGGGAGTTTCTTCACCTCCACAGTACCCTGGCCCTCATGACGGTGCACTCTGACCTCACATCCCAGCGGACGCAAGGTGAGACATGTCCACACTGGCGCGTTTAGCTCCTACAGTCTTGACTTGACTGGGTTTGGTTTGTCCTCTGTAGCCCCCGGGGGGTTTAAGCTGCGTCAGAGCAGCGTCCCGTCATCCCTCCACCCTCTCCACCCAGACATTCTGGCTTCGCTTTTCACCCCAGAAGGACAGCCTTACCTTCTGGAGGTAACAGATGCCTCCACAGAGTCCACATGTGATTGAAACTGGCTCAGTACCGGTGTTCACCTGGTTTTGGGTTGTCTACAGGTAATGTTCGCCATGCGGGAGCTGTCGGGACCTCTGACTCTGCTGATAGAAATGGTGACCTACAGCTCGTTCTGTAACGAGCCCTTCTCCCTGGGGGTGCTGCAGTTACTTAAGGTAAGACCGCCTGAACGCTGGCCTCACAGTGCAGCAGAAATGAAAAGCATGAAAAGGTCATGAATCCTCCCACAGACCCAGCTGGAGACGGCTCCACCTCATGAGCTGAAGAACGTGTTCCAGATGCTGCAGGAGCTGCTTGTAAGTGTGTCCATCAGTCAGACTTCAGAACTGTTGGAGCTCTGTGAGGCGGCTGACTTCTGCTGTATCTCCAGATGGTGGAGGACCTGCTGCAGTCCCAGAGGCTCAAGTATGCATTTGAGTCGGACAAAGGACTGCTGGGTAAGTCTTCACGTCTGCTTGTGGTGACGTCCATCCTCATGTGCTGCATCAGTGGACTGAAGGAGTGCAGGAAAGCTTTTGTCTTTTATTCCTGAGGAATGCCATAACAGAGCCTTCTTCTCACAGCTTTGATGCACCAGAGCAACAATATGGACAGTCGACGCTGCTACCAGTGTGTGAAGTTTTTAGTCACATTAGCTCAGAAGTGAGTGTTTTCTCCTCCTCCTGTCTAGAGTTCCTCTACAGGCCTCACTTTCATGCTTTTGCTTCATGGTTTCCCTCAGGTGTCCTCAGGCCAAGGATTATTTCAAGGACTTGTCTGGTCACTGGAGCTGGGCAGTGCAGTGGCTGCAGAAAAAGGTGAGCTCAGAATGTGCAGCAGCTTTTGAAGGTTACTTCTGGTTACAGCCAGAAGGAGAGTTCTTCTGTCTTTGAACCGATCTATTCTTGTGACAGAACGTCTGCAGTTTGTAGCATGGGATCATTTTTATTCATGTCCTTAAAAAAATCATATGTTTTTTTCTTCAAACGTGTTTCAAAATCCCACCATGTTGGTTTTCCAATGGTCTGAATTTCTATCATAACTCATTTCTTTGGGTTTTTTCTTGTGTTCCAAAAGGAAAGCCCAAACAGATGAGGCTTGTTTTTTAGAACAGCTGGACTCTGTCTGAGTTCCCTCGTCTCCACAGTCTTTTTGTTTGAAGAAAACACTTCACTCCAACTGTTTGTGAGGAGCTTGACAATAGTAGTCACGTCTGTAAATGGAAACAAATAACAGGTTTCTAAAGGAAACAGTTGGTCGATGTTTATATAAATATTTGCTTGAGAAACATTTGTTTTCTTCATTTAAAACTTTTTTATTACATTTGTGCTCCATCTTTAAAACAAAGAGTTCTGAATGCTGGGGCTGCTCCAGCATGTTTGTAATGCATCATTCTGTCTTCAGATGACTGAACATTACTGGACTCCTCAGAGCAACGTCTCCAATGAGACATCCACCAACAAAACCTTCCAGCGCACCATCTCTGCACAGGTACGAACATACCGCACAACACACACTCAGCCGTTCTGTTCGCTTCAATCACTGGACTGAAATCTGCAGGACACGCTGGCCTACGCCACAGCCCTGCTGAACGAGAAGGAGCAGTCCGGCAGCAGTAATGGTTCCGACGGCAGCCCAGCAAACGAGAATGCAGACCACAGCCTCCGACAGGTAGGCTTCATCAGCAGGCTTGCCATTAAAAGTAGGGCTTTGTGGGTGACTCATGGCGTTTCTGCAGCTCGCACAGCCAGAAGGAGCACAATGAAGAAAATGGGTAACCCCACTGGCTTCTGCGGAAGCTTTGAAGCCAGCCTCTGCTTCCCACGGATGTTATTAGCAGCCTTTCTTCAGACCCGTTCTGTCCTTGTCATCACGTCAGCACAATAAAGGACTGCCAGACCTTTTCTGGCTCCACTGCTGCAGATAATGAAATGTCATACAGAAATGAAATGCTGTCACTGCCTTGCACAAGAACACGCTACAAAATCTTTTTTGAAGATATTCTCCTCTACTCTGCAGGGGTCCGAGTCCCCCATGATGCTCGGCGATTCAAAGAGCGATCTTGAAGATGTGGACCCCTAACTGGCAGGATCCCTCCAGAGGAGAGGCAGCACAGGTCCAGGCAGCCAGTGGAACGAGGCTGCACTTTGCCTCTGATTGGACAGGACAATGAGCAAGCCAATCAGAACTCTTAATCGCAGTCGCCATGGCAACGAAGGAGCTATGAATAAATATGAACTACTTCCTTACAGAGCAGCCAAGGTGCTGATGGAGGCGTGTTGTCGTTGAGGGCAGCAGAGTTGATTGAGGTGAAACGTGCAAATATTCTTCCATACAATCACGGATGACTTCAGTTTATCCTTTTAATTATTCATTCACTGGGAATGGCAGCGAGGAGGAGGATGTGTTTGGGTTGTGTTTTAGCAATTTTCTGCTCATATTTGCCAATGTTTTTGCTTAGACATTTTCACTGTTCCATTGTAGTAAACCTTCCAGGGAATAATCTGACTTTTAAGTCGGTTGTCTCCACAGCCATGCGTTCTGAAGGAGTTAACCTGAGCTGGTCTGGAAGAACTGACCTAAAGCATCTGTACAGAAACACCTCCACACACGAGCACTTGAGAGAGAGCTGGGGTTAAGTATGCACTTTATAGTCCAGTTTAGGCTATTGTGAAGTACAGCAGCCTGGGTCAGTTCCTCCAGAACTCCAGTCCTCTTCTTCTTTTGCTTTTAATTCTTCACCTTTGCAGTGCCACTTATGCAGACACTCTGATAGCAAGCCACTGTTTTCTGGGACTAAACCTTTGACCCGTGGTGACTGTGATGTTGCCAAGGGGACAAGACAGAATGTGTCTTGGAGCAGATCTCCGTCTCTCAGCAGATCTGAGGGCAGCAGTGCCATGCTCAGCACTCTCCTGCTGACAGGCAGCCGCATGTGCCGGTTTTTATCCTCCTCATTCAAGTCCTTCGTTTTCTTTGATGCTGGAGAGCATCTTTAGGAACTTCAGCCTTATGCAAGGAAAAGCTGATCTTGAAGGTCAGTCGTGGTGGGCCGTCAGCGTCGCCAGGGGCGGAGTGCAGGAGCCTATATTCTTTTTTTAGGTGCCAAGGTTTCACGCATGCACAAAAAAACCGACACACTATGAAAAAGTTGTGTGTCACTCGTTCCCTCATTATTGCGAGATGCAGTTGCTGTTGGCGTCACGGTTACCTCTGCTTCTTCGGACTCATTTCCAGTGAAAGGATTTTCTTTGCTTTGCCTTTTGGAACATAAACACAGAGCTACATCCAAATGCAGCTCTGGTTTTCTGCGCTACCGTCATCCCCGTCTCTGTGATCGGGAGTCTGAAAGTGCCTTAACCTCCCAATCTCCACGCCTCTCCTGACTCTCTGTGAGGTGCCTCGATCATGACACCAAGCCAGTGAGTCCTGCAGTCGCACACTCGCCATGCGACAGGGCCCCGACATGGAAGGTAGCGCTCCTGTGTGGCTGCAGGAGGCTGTCGCACAGGTTTCCGTGGCAGGACGGGATGATGGGAAAATGCTGCTTCTGTTCGCTCTGCGGTTAAACTTTGTAGATGCTGATTTAGTCTAGATAGTCTTAAAGGAGTCTCCCTTGCATACTGCAAAGGCGAGAGCTGGTAGCAGCAGATCTGTTTTCAGCTTTAACAGGCTCAATGTTTACAGCGTGAGGACCTACACTATGAAGCAGCGGTGTAGACTGAACCTCTGTTCTCCACCCAGGAACGCCACCGCTTCATCTCCTTCACTCACCCCCAGCTCTGTGGCATTAGCTGGGACTGTGGCATTGTGCTCTCCAGCACGTTTGCAACTAGTGGTAAAGTTTAGTGTTTTTCATGTGATGGAACAAAGAACCCCCATTGTTGTCATTAGCATTTTCTGTCACAAACATGCTCCTCCTCACAGCTGCGTTTGTGCTGGATGCAGTCTGTGCCGAGCAGCACTTGGCAACGCCAGTTGCATCCACTCCAGAGTCTCGTCAGTCCTACATCACCACGGCGACTTAAGGGGCGGCTTCAAAACGACCTTGTTTTAATTCTGGAATGCAGGGAGGGACGAGTGGGCGGGAATGGCGACTATACGGGTTTTTACTGTCCTTGGATTTTGAGAATTCACCTCCAACATGGCAGGATTCTGTAATGCATGTTACCACGCAGTTTTAATTTGTACATCAGAGTTTGATTAAGGGGAAATTTGATATAAAATAAACTGGAATGCACAAACCCTCCACAAATCTTTTGCCTTGGTGTGTATGCGTGTGTGTGACGTGTGCACGTGTTCATCCAGACCAAGTCCCGTGAAGACAGAGCAGTTCGCTGCATTGACATTTTATTTCCAGCTGTTAAAGCTACCTTTACATAGTTCAGTACAGATGATGGGAGAGAGCACAAACATGTTCTTCTCTGTTCCCTGCTGAGACTTCAGTCCAGAGAGAACCTGCTGTTCCCCAAAAGACTCTGATGAGGCGGGAACAGGCTTGCTAATCAAGCGGCTTACCCATAACTGTGCAGCCTGACTGAGCCATCATTAAGCTGCTGCGGCGGCGGCGGCTGCTGCTGCAGTCGTCACTCAGCACAGCAGCATTCATACAATACACAAGTATTTACATGTTCAGAATATCTCTGACTGTTGTGTTTCTAAGGATTTTAGCAAAAGCAAAACTTTTAAAGACTTTTAAACAGCCCGCGTCTCCTGCTGCGTTTAAATGTAAGGTATGTTTTGTTTCTGCAGTCGAGCAAAGGGAAAGCAGGCAAACCTGTCCTGACGACAGAAGGTCAGGGTTGTGTTGGGACTGTTGAAGATGCAGATGGGGTCAGTTAGCTTTTGCTTCAGGATCTCCCTGTGAGCTGACTCTGCAGCAGGCAGCTATGCCTGCTGTCCTGTTCTCTGCTGCTGCGCCACGGATGAGGCAGCTGTTGCCCGTGACAACAGCTGATCCTTCAGATATGGCCTTACAGTCTGTCAAAGTCCAACCAGAGAGACAGGACAGCTCCACCTGCAAGAAAATCCCAGACTCAGCAGAAGGTAAGGGATGAATCCTGGACATGCTCAGCAGACCTGCAAAGGTTAAGGACACACCTGGTCTGTGTCCACAGAAATGTTTTCCAACAGGTGGCACTCCAGAGACGGGGCATGGCAGCAGACTGCCTGGGATGTGACACCCGTCCTCGCCGTGCAGCGCCTCTTATGTTTGGGGTGCGGCCGTGAGTCCGTCAGGAGCTCAGCTGTGGAGTGAGTTGTGCAACCTGCAAAGTAATGACCTGCATCAGCTGAAGTGACGGGCAGCCTCTTGGTCAGCAGTTCTGACACAAAGCCTTCGGCTCACATCAAGTGTAGTTTGCATTCATGCTGGACAGAAATCCTCTCAGGTGAAAGGCTATGACATCATAATGACTGAGACGCTGCAAATGCAGGAACTCTTTTGAAACGGCATCAGATACATTTCAGCTTCTCCAGATCTAAACTTAAAACTTGCAACCCCAGAAATGAAAAAAAATGACAAGAAGGCCCAGCTCGCCGTCATTCTCTGACGTGCTTGCTCCCTGAACGCTGGTGAAGCCTTCCTGCTTTCAGTACTGCAGCCAGGAGCCTCTTCTGTTTTATTCTGGTGGTATTTTCCTGTACTCATCCCCTCACAGCTTTTCCTTTCAGACATTACATCTGTAATCCCTTCCTTTTCTGAACCTCAGCAGCTGCAGTCTAACATTAGTTTTCACCTCGGCATGCAAATCTCAGCCAGAAAGCATCAAACTTTGAAGATTCAAAACGGCTTACACTGTTCTGGAGTCAGGAATGAGGAGAAACATCTGAGGGGTTAGGAACAATGAACCAAGATGAGTTCTGACCTGTCAATCCAGCTGTCGTTGCATTGCATCATGGGAGTGTAAAACACAGCTATCAAAGGGCTTGCAGACCTTCGTAAGTTACATGTCAGGGTTGAAATGGTAAAAAGGAAGGGGGTGTTGAACTTCAGCTGCTGGTGCAGGGCGGCAGTGGCATCTTTTCTACAATAACGGGGTTTGAGTTGCAGAGAGAAGCATCCGGCTGAGGGCGCGGCATCAGGAGGACTTTGGGTTGATCTTCTGTACTCCCAGTCAGACCTCATTTCTTCCCACAGCCCCCCTCTTTTCGGTCATCAGGGACGGACCACTGCATGACCCAAGTGTGTTTGAACTTTGACCCCTTCCTGCGGCTCACCACTGAGGCGCTGCTGAGGTTCCGCGCACTGCGCCTCCCGTCCGCTTTCAGAAGCACCATAGGGCTGACACCTCAGCCCCCCCGTTACACAGCAGCGGGCCACAGCATACACGCCATTCCCTGATGGACCGTTGTGGGCGACACACTCCATGTAACCAGTGCTCGTCTGCAAACACACAGAAGGTTAAGCGCTCAGCGCGGTGGGAGCAGAGCACGTGGCCGAACTCACAGAGATGGCTTCCCCCGCCGCGGCTCCGTCAGGGGCCACGCTGCTGCAGCTCATCATTTGTTCCCCCTGACGACAGCGGCTCGCCACCATGTCACCGCATCCTCGTCCGGACCTCTCTGACCAGACAGAGCGACACAAAAGCTCTCGGTCTGCAGGTGAATGAGAAGGCGGCGTGAGCTCGGCTCTGTGCGTCCGGTCAGGTTAGACTGTGAAGAACTGACCTGCTGTGAGGTCACCGACGGTGGGCATGGCTGACACCAGGTTTGGAGTGGTGAGGCGATGCGTCTCAGGCAGAACCAGGAGGTCGATAGTGTTGCTGATGGAGTAATGCAGCATCATCTGCAGGACCTGCACCGGGGACACATTCTGATTGGACGACAGGATCACGGCTGCTATCCCTGGACACACAAACCAAAGTGTAAAGATTTTTTGGTGTGGGGGTGGGTGGGTGTGTGTGCGTGAACATGCCTGCAACGTGTGCAGTGGCCTGCGACGTTCCGCTGCGGGAGGTGAAACAGGTGCTGCAGTCACTGCTGGCGCTGACGATGTCATCTCCAGGCGCAAACACATCCACACAGCGGCCGTGGTTGCTGCCGCCTGCACCCTGTGACATGAGCTGGTCTGCTGAGTTCACTGCCCCCACTGTGATCACCTGTGGGAGGGGTTAAAGGTCACGGCCAGCTGGTCTACCAAAGAGGCTCCCTAGTTAGAGGGTCACCTCGGGCTCGGAAGCAGGTGAGTAGAGGCAGGCGTCGTCCCTGTAGTTCCCCGCTGCTGCGACGACCACGGCCCCACAGGACACCAGGTCTCGGCATGCTGCGTTCAATGACCGGCTAAAGCCGCCAATGAAAGGCAGCAAAACCACCAGCGCGTCCACCGGGCGAGCCTGCAGGGCCACTCGGATATACTCCATACCTGAAAGAGTCAAAGAGCTTGAGACACCTCCTTGAGACGCCAATGCGGTCAGAACCAAAGGACCGTACTGTGACTCCCAGTGTGTCTGGGCCAATCCCAACAGAACTTCAGAGGGAAGGGAGAGACGGCTAAAGACGTGTTTACCTGAAAACATTTAAATCGTAACATCTTCAGGTTTTTGAATCCGTTTCTTTCATCTGATCTCTTTCTTCCGTGTCTGATGATTGACTGAACGTTGAGATGCTCGCTACACTTTCAGAGTCTGCAGCTTCTCCTTTACCTGCCAGAGCTCCCGACACCGTCCCTTTCCCCTGACAGTTGAGCACTCGAACCAGGTTGACACCGGCGCCACGAGCCACGCCTGAATCTGATCCGCTCACAACACCGGCCAGGTGTGTGCCGTGACCGTCACACTGGCTGGCCTGCAGGGCGGAGGACCACAGGTCACAGGGGGCCGGTAAGATGAAGTTTGTGAGCTGCAGCTCGGGTAGAAAACCTGTCTGTGCACTCTGACTCCGTCCTCTTCAGGGACATGGTTGAAGTCTGTGATCAGCACTCGTCCTTCAACCTCTCTGTGAGAGCTCTGAACGCTGCCGTCCATCAGATACACCTCCGCCAGTCCTCCGTCATCTGCAGAGGACAGACTGAAGGTTTTTACCTGAGGAGGAACTCCAGAGCCAGATGTAGGAAAACAAAGTTGAGGAAAGTGTTTGTGAAGAGGCAGAGGCTTCTTTCAGTTTGTTTCATCATGCAGAGTGGCAGGGATCAACTTGTTAGCTCATCTAAAAAGCTGCATGTGGCCATGTGCAATTAAAGGTTGCCATGGTGATAATAAATGCCAAGTGGCTGCTTTGTTATCTGGTAAGGTTTAGCAGAGGGGAACCGCTCAATCTCTGATTTCATACTGTCACTGATGTCTTTACATCCTCACAGAAGGACGGAGGAGGCCGACGCCTGACAAACCCATCTCAAAACCAGGTTTGTGGACTGGATTTGGCCTCACCACGCTGGGCTCTGACCATGAGCATGTGTGTGATGTTCTGGAGTCTTTCATGAAGCTCACTTGGAGGTTTGTATGTTCCGTTCTCTGGGATGCCACCGTACGGCTGCAGTAACCTCTGCAAGTTCCAAGGGGCGCTCTGAGCAAAGATGGACGAATCCTCCTCGATGTAGTGGACATGAGGGAGCTTCACTGCCTGATGGGGAGATGGTCAAATTATTGACAGAAGACTGAGAGGCTTTTGAACGTTTGTACCACAACAGAACGGATGGTTTTAGGAATCACATGGTTCACCAGGTCCGGGCTGCACGGTGGCGCAGTGGTTAGCGCTCCTGCCTCACAGCAAGAAGGTTCCCGGTTCAAGTCCTGGCTGGGGGACCTTTCTGTGTGGAGTTTGCATGTTCTCCCCGTGCATGCGTGGGTTTTCTCCGGGTACTCCGGCTTCCTCCCACCGTCCAAAAACATGCTTCATAGGTTAATTGGTTACTCTAAATTGTCCCTAGGTGTGAACGTGAGTGTGCATGGGTGTGTGATTGTGGCCCCTGCGACAGACTGGCGACCAGTCCAGGGGTGTACCCTGCCTTCGCCCATGAATAGTTAGGCGGGTTAGGCTCCGGCAACCCCGTGACCCCGAAAGGGATAAAGCGGATTGGAAAATGAATGAATGAATGAACATGGTTCACCAGATTGAACCTGTTCCATAATGGAGGTCATCGCTGTTCTATTCTGTGTGCCTTGTTATTGTGCCAGGACTGCAGCTCCACCGGCGTTGCCTCAGGAGGCTCCAGGTTACAAACGCCTAACATGTTTTTCTCCGTAAAGCTTCCTAATGCCCGTAAATAGGCATTCCTGTAATCGGAAATCCCTTTTCAAACAAACCTCCTCACAGAAGCAGCGACGAGTTTTTTCACTGAACAAAGACGGCAAACTTCAAACCATCATTTCTGCCTCACTTTGAGGTTTCACTGTTTACAAAGAATTTGGTTTGACAGAAAATGCTTCCCACCATGCACACATTAAACATGCAGACCAAGCCAAAGCCCGGGTCACACAGAGGTCAAAGCTGTTCTTGAGGATTTCTCTGACACTTCTCTTGACTTTCCTTCACTAACTCACCAGCTGCAGCACCTCCCGGCTCATTTTGACCAGGAAGCCCCGCAGAGCGCCAGAGTAGGTCTGCAGGACCTCCACTGGCTGCCCTCTTCGCCCTGCTCTGGCTTGCAGCCGCCTGATGGTTCTCTGGACCTGAGACTCGTGAGTCTCCTGGTGCAGAATGACCAGGTACTGACCAGGAATGCGCCATGCCGCCTGAAACACACGAGTCTACAGATGACGTGCGCGTTTCTGGATGATGCACGGCTCCACAGCAGCTCACTGAAGTCAGAATAATCGGAATTGCTCGTGCTGGCTTCACCTTGTTGCATTTGAGGATCTCTGCGGCGGGCCCGGCTCCGCTGTCCGGCGGTGTCCCGACCTCCGGGAGCGGGTCCGGGATCACCTCGGGGTCGTCCTGCGCGCTCACGGACAGAGATGCGCACAGACACAGCGCCCAGCCAATCCAAGCGGGGGCGCGACGCATCCCGCTCCCCTCCGGAACTCTGCTCCAGAAAAGCAAGCCTGACTGTGGGATTCAAACCGCCGGTCTCTGGGGGTCTCCTTGCAGCTCCGCTCGACTTCTCCTGAAGTTTTGGATTTAGTCAACAGCCGCGCGCGCGCGCTGTTGCCTCCACGCACGCGCTCCGACTTAACAAGAAATCAAAAAGGAACAATTGATTCTTCTAATTGAAGGCGGGGTCTGGTGACGTCTCCGCGGCTCACGCCACCGCTTCTGTATCGAATGATTGCAGTCGGTTAAAAACACCTCTTTCTGTGGAGTCATGTTTCACTCTGTGGTTATCACATGTGAGAACGTGCTGGTGATTGGCTCTCCGTCTGAATGGGAAGAATGTGCAGTGCGTGAACGTGTTGGTGCCCCGCGCAGGACCACCTCCCGGCGCGCTCTCGCCTTTTCTTTCGCCGTCTTTACGCGGGGCTCTAAATGTGCCGAGTGCGCAGAGCTTGAACCGAGACGTGCGTGAGAACCGCACGTTCCTGCCAGCGTCTCTTTGCGTGGTTCACGGGTGTCTTTACTCGGCAGCTTCTGACTAATTGATCCGAACAGTTCTGCAGAACCCTGTCCTTCAGAGGCGGGTCAAGGATCTGTCCGGCCAGAGGACAGAGGCTTCTCGAAGTGACGTGACCCCCTCATCCAGAAATGTGCGTTTGTTCAAACAAAGACAAAAAGAAAAACCCTTTGTTGACTCTTCCTTTTAGGCAGCAACATCCCGGATGTGTGGAATCCTTTTGGATGTTCAACTTTGACCCCAAACTAAACATAACCTTTGCTTCCATTATTCAAAAACCAACACGTTTTTGGGCTTTAAAGATAATTGCAAGGTTAATTATAGCATCCATTTTCTAAAGCCACTTTTGGGGTTACAGGGTTGCTGGAGCCTATCCCAGCTACTGCAGGCCCTCTGGCGTCACATATGTGCACAACAGCTTCTGTGTTACATTACCACAGTAGGTAATTCGACTTAACTGGGCCGCTGTGACCACATGTGGACACTAGCACAACCATTTAGTGCTGTCAGAAGAGTCCAGCACACTACAGGCCAAAGAAGTCCAAAAACATTTCATAGCTTATTCTTGTTCAGAAAAGCACAAAAGCATTGTAACTTTGCTGTGAATTTGATTTACAAAAGCTTTATTCTATGACATGAACACTTAAATACATCCAAACGTCATGGATTTGTAGTTTTATTTCCAGAGCGTCTTTCTCTGCAAAGATAACTGGACTTACTGGACCTGTTCCATGAAGTCAGATGTGGACAACTTGTCTGACAAAGATGATGTTGATTATCAACCACAGGAGCACTGCAGCAGTGAGGATGACCCGGTTCCACAGGAGCACAGCGGGGGACAGAACTATCGCTGTGGTGGATGTAATGGTGAGTCAAAATGCGGCGCATCCAACACATCGGTTTACCTTTTCTTTTTTTTGTTCCTGTATTTTGACATCGAGTTTCTGATTCCCAACAATGAGGACGCGCTGGTCCAAAGCAACGCAAGATTCTTCGAACTGAGGCAACCAAGAGAGCAGTCAGGAGAGAAAACTGCTGCACTCAGTCTGGAAATAAACTGTTTTATCTGCTACTACACAACGGTGACTTTATTCTGTTGAAATTCACACCCGATGTGCACATACATCGTTTTTCTCTAAAATGACAAAAGATGATACTTAGGTTTTACACTGAACAGGTTTTAAGAAGCCCAAATAGGAGAATCAAAAACAGCAAATCAAATGAGAGCTCGGGTCCTGAAGGTTCAGTTTGATTTCTGAGAGTCTCTGAGAGTCTCTGAGAGTTTTCCAAACTCAATGTTTTGACTCCACCTTTTGCTTGGATAACTTTAAGAATAAGTCTTGGATTTGAAAGGTTCTTAAGATATTCCTGGCATGAAGTCTTGCACATTGTAATGAAAATTCAGCTCGGATGAAAACAAGAAAACGAATGAACTTGCTTTCTGCGTTTAAAGCTACACAGTTTGAAATTCAGATGAGGTCTGAGCAGCATCAACATTTCTTGTGACAGACGCGTTCTAAACTAGATTTGATATCATATATATATATATATATATATATGGACACAAATTCAAAGACATCATTGTAGCCCCGCTTGCATGCAGTTTTCTTCAGGAGCATGGGTTAGCTAGGATGGAGGTCACATCATTTAAATGTTGTTGTTTTCATTCAGATCTGATTTCAATGAGAAGACCTAAGCTGGCAGAAGTCTGCACCGAGTGTCTTCACCACAGAGTCTGATGGAGTCACAGCAGTGAGAACTCAAAGCATCACCCGTTCCATGTTTTTCTGAGGAAACATCCCAGCATTTCCCCTCCAGAACAATGAGAGCGTGTTCTGTAGAAGGATGGGGTTCCACAGCATATAACGAAGTCAACAAAACCTTTTTGTCACCCCTGAGGAGGATTGATCGTTGTTGCTGAACATGGAGTCAGGTCTTCCTGTTTAGTTCCATGCATGCAAACCGTTTCTGAAACTGTAGCAAACGGCGCCATCTTTTGGTGAAGCCGTTAAAGTCGTTGGCCTTGTGAACACAATTTGATGAGCACTCAGAGCGATGCAGCACTCTTCCACATCTCCATCTTCTCTTTCAGGAAGGTTCGGTCAGCCTGCAGTGACTGTGGGGACGCTGCCATCCAGTAAGCAGTAGCAAAGATGCATTCTGCGAGCAGCCACCACACCATCAAACTTATCAGGTTTGGACACCACCCTCTGAGACGGTGATGAGTGTCCTGGTGCAGCAGCTGAGAAAACTCAAGATGC
The DNA here is from genome assembly GCA_036245035.1 of Adrianichthys oophorus. Lineage (NCBI taxonomy): Eukaryota > Metazoa > Chordata > Actinopteri > Beloniformes > Adrianichthyidae > Adrianichthys > Adrianichthys oophorus. The sequence goes on from BSAI01000018.1 coordinate 470,201, forward strand.
TGGTGCTGTTCTACACAGCCATCACAGAGTCCATCCTCACCGTCTGATATGCTGGAGCCACAGCCCCGGACAGCCCGACTGCAGAGCAGCACCATCTGTGGAGACGGTGTTTGGCTGCAGGACCCGTTCAGCTCAGCTTAAAGCCAACGGTTTGTCCCTCTTCCCTTAGGCAGGAGACTCCAGTCTATCCAGACCAGAACCTCCAGCCATAGGAACCGCTTTTCCCCCTCTGCAATAGCACACCGACAGACAGAACGTCATATGTAAATAATTAAGTCAAGTCAGTTTGATTTATTGTATTTATGTTGTGTGAATATTTTCCTCTTGTTTTGTTCATTTATTGTTCTGGTCTATTTTAGCACCGATCACCACAGAAAAAATCCTAGTTGGTGAAGTTCACACTCACCAACAATAGCAGTAAAAGCTTCTGATTCTGGGAATTCCTGGTTCTGACTGCAGGACAAGGTCCGGTGACCTGTGGGAAAGGTGTCTCTCTTTCTTTCAGACCAGTTGCAGAGTTGGACAGCTGTGACTTCAGAGAGAAAAGTGCTGCAACCGCAGTTCTGACCACAGAAAGCTGGCAGCACCCCAGCACCCCTAAAAGGAAATAACACTATTGCATCCCTGATTTCTTCCGTTTGTTCTTAAAGATCTGAGCTGGTTCATCTTTACCTGCAGCGGCTGCTCTGATCCGGCTTCTGCTCTTGTCTTAACTCTGGAGCTGCCTGCTCCACCGAACGGTGAAGCACACGGTTTTTATAAAAGCATTGATGGAGTGTGTTCCTCACACAAGGCCACAACAAGAGTTCACACTCATGGATTTTTTCTCGGTTGGGTTGTTATCTTTCTTCTTTCCTCTCAGTCGCTCTCCGCTTATGCCCCCCCCTCCGTACAATGCTGCTGTCAGTTCTCAAACTAGAAGGTGGTCTTGGACTGAAGGAGCATTGGGACTCAGCCAGAGGTGTTGGACAGAACCTTTCATCTCCTTCTGCTGCTGCTGGACGCACCAAAGCATTAAAGCATCCAAGCTGTCCCTCCAGATAGCAGCAGTCACCATGAACACACCCGATTAAGACGCCTGATGATGAACGCGCCCGATAAAGAACGCGCCCGATGATGAACGCGCCCGATGATGAACGCGCCCGATGA
>BSAI01000018.1:571349-632414 GCA_036245035.1 Adrianichthys oophorus
CAGTCACACGCGCACAGTAACACACACAGAAAACATACGTGCACAGTCACACGCACACACACACCAACACACACAGTAACACACGCACACAGTAAAATATATAAAATTCCTTTAAATTTACAATTTGTACTTTTGAGTTTAAAGATGTTTTCAACTTTTAAAACAATTTTAAACTTACAATGTCTTGTTTTCAATTTTTCAATTGTCTTTTTGAATTAGTAATCTGTTTTTTTATTCCCTTTAAGATGATCCTAATTTGACCCCGTATCAAACCTTCATTGAATAAACCAGGAATTCTCATGAAAAGGTTCAACACAAAGCTGCATCTTGGTTAAAAACGATACAAGACCGTGTTTTTGAGGAATAAATCAATCCATGGATTTGTTAGACCGTCTTTCAATGTTAGATTCATTTAGTTTGCGTCATTTTCAAGCCCAGTGACTGGGCTAGGCTTTAAAATGACCACAGTGGTTAGCACACTCCTGCTCTCCTGACACAGGGCCGGCGTGGAACCAGTTGTTGACTCCTTTTACTCTTTGTGTTATGCAGACGGGAACACCCCTGTTGGTCAGCGATGCACGCTGCTTGACACCCGCATCTCAAACCTTACTCACTGGACGCTGTGTTTCAGGTGGTGAAAGTTGAGCCTCTGGCCAACATGGGCCAAGTGACGGCTCTTCTGAACTCCATCGGCTGGACGCTCCCGGTGCTGCCAGAGCTGGATGACCTCACTGTGGGTAGGAGGCATCTTTTTCAGTGCAGTTGTCATTGTGATGCGGCTGCATCCTGTTGAAAGCTTCAGCAGACGCTGTGATTGTGTTACATGAGTGTTGGAGCTGGGAGGAAATGACTGCTGCGCTGGAAGCACCCCTGGATTGTGTTTCATAATGGATTTCCTGTTGCCATAAACTGCTCATCGGCGTCTTATGTTTTCCCATCACGCCGCGGTGCATTCATTTATCCTCCCGTCCACGCCGGCTCACAGCACTTCTTCCTGTCTGTCTGTGTTTCCTCTGCTGGTCATCTGGCACAAATGCAATTGCGTTACTTGAGCATGTTTGCTTTCTGCGGTCTCAGGTGGGCTGGTGATGGGCACAGGAATCGAGTCCTCCTCCCATATTCATGGGCTGTTCCAGCACATCTGTGTTGCATATGAACTGGTTCTTGCTGATGGCAGTTTGGTGCGCTGCTCAGAGGTAAGTCCTGCCTGGGTTTGACTCCAGGAATCAAACTGCAGATTCAGCCTGAAATGCAACAAAGAAACTCTAAGCTAAAGGGAATCGACTCGTCAGTCCATTTTCTATTAAAGCAAACCTTCCATTTTTCTCAAGCAAAAAGCTTCTTTTGATGATGTCATTCTTACTAAATGTGTCACTACGGTTTATTTGACATCACTCATAACTGGTTTGGAATTGGAAAGATAAATCCGTATTTCCTGGGTTCATGAATCAAATGTGAATACATGTAGTATGTAGTCACAGCAGTGAAGGATCCACTGAGCTGTGATGATTGACAGGACAGGCCTCATGCTTGATTCCTGCAAACAGGAGGAGAACGTGGATCTGTTCCACGCCGTTCCGTGGTCCTGTGGAACGCTGGGATTCCTGGTTGCGGCTGAGATCAAAATCGTACCAGCCAAACCCTGGGTGAAGCTGCGCTTTGAGTCGGTCAGGGGGCTGGAGAACATCTGCAAACGCTTCGCAGAAGCATCAAGCAACAAGCAGAACACATTTGTGGAGGGCCTCCAGTACAGTCTGGACTCCGCCGTGATCATGACGGGAACCATGACCGACCGCGCTGAGCCTGACAAAGTAAGAGCATGCAGAGAGTGGAGAGTTGACTTTTTGTCCCGGCTAATGTTTTGTGTCTTTGCTCTTCTACATCAGATCAACAGAATCGGCCTGCACTTTAAACCCTGGTTCTTTAAACATGTGGAGGGTTACTTGAAGGGCGACCGCACCGGAGTGGAATACATCCCTCTGAGGCAGTACTACCACAGACACACGCGCAGCATCTTCTGGGAGCTTCAGGTACCCCGGCAGGATTCAGCTGCTGCAAGCCTCCATCGTATCTGAAACTTCAGCCTCTGCACCGTTGACGTAAGAGATGGACAAACGCCACCCGTAGAAAAGGCCTCACCTCCAGTTCCAACAGAAGGACGTCCATTCGGTTGCTACTTTTCCACAGAACAGACTGCACCGTTTTGGGAACAGACTGCACCGTTTTGGAATCAGACGCCGTTAGTAAGGAGTGATTGGTCCGAGTCGGTCTGAGTCATCGTTTCTATGGCTAATCAGGAGTGCGCTTGTTGGAAAGCCACACCCCTTCCACTGAAAGCGGGCTTTGGAGAATCCGTCCAATGTTTTGAACGTCGGAGGTGGGGCCAGCGGGCGCCACATGCTTCTTTCTATTGAGGCATCTGATTGGTCAGTTTAGAACTTGAAAAAGTCGAACTACTGAAAAGATATCATGGAAAAATCGTTTGATCAAAAACACGTTAAACAGAGAGACCGGAGCACGATGGTTACTCTGACAAACAGGATGGGTGAGAAACAGCGGGTTCTTTCTCTGTGTTAGTTGGTGCTGTGATCACACGGTCATGTGACTGCTGTTGGAGTTTAGTTTTACAACAAGAACTCATGACAAGAGGACAGGATGGTGACGCGTTTCTTTGGTTTATCAGATCTTTGTCAGTCCTCATAGTTTGGTGTTCTTGAACATGGACTTGGTCATGGTGACACCAGCCGAGTTTCAGTTGAGATGACGTTCATGTGAATTGATGTGAAATGTTTTTTCCAGCCATGTGCTGCTCAGTCTGTTTGGTTTGTTCGGAGGATGGAACCGGTGTTTGGTTAGGAGGAGATGCTTCTTCCACTTTGCGTGTTCTTGTTTAAAGCCTTAAAGGACGTTTGTAGCGCTGCATCCTGCGTTAACTGGAGTTCGATGTCCAGCACATCAGCACTCAGAGTCAAACCGGCAGGTTCTGGTTCTCAGCTCCAGCGTGATTCCAGCTCTGCTCCAATCTTGTAGAAAAAGGACGGATGAGGAAAAACCCAGATGATCCGTTTGGAGTTGATTTTCTCCCAGTTTGTGTGTTTACGTTCTCTTGTGTTTTTTGCCTTCAGGATATTATTCCATTTGGCAACAATCCTGTTTTCCGGTGGCTCTTCGGCTGGATGGTTCCTCCTAAGATCTCCCTGCTGAAGCTCACTCAGGGAGAGACCATCCGGCGGCTGTACGAGCAGCACCATGTGGTCCAGGACATGCTGATACCCATGAAGCATCTGCAGTCCGCCATCACGCGCTTCCACCAAGTCATCGAGGTGAGACTGGCCTAAGGCTGGTGTGTGCATGTGGGACACGGCTGAACACGTGTGCTCCTGTAGGTGTACCCTCTGTGGCTGTGCCCGTTCCTGCTGCTGCCCGGCAGAGGGATGGTTCACCCCAAAGGGGATCAGGAGGAGCTGTACGTTGACATCGGAGCCTACGGGGAACCCAAAGTCAAACACTTTGAAGCAAAAGCGTCCACACGGCAGCTGGAGAAGTTCGTCAGAGACTGTCATGGGTGAGGCTGTGACACTGTTTGAACTGGAAAGTTTTTGACTCCTTGCATCTCCAGTTTTACTCCCATGTCAGAGATTTGGGATGATTTGCCTTTGTTTTCTTCTACGTGAGCTTGACCTTCATGTAATCTTTCAAAATGACTGAAAGCAAAAGTTACTTCTTTGAAACTGCACTCATGTTTCCATGGAAACCTTTGACATGAGGAGCTTTTTCTGCCTCTTAACTCTGTGACTCCAATGCACAACCGTGGGAATCTAAAGATGGTCAGGCAGACCAAAACAAGAGTTAAAGTCCCACTCCAACTAGATGTTGATCTATTTTCAAATTGTTCCCAGTGATCTCATGATTATGTTGTTTTTAGCAACATTTTTTTAAACTGTTGTTTTTTAAGGACATAATTTCCGCAGAGCGGCAGGAGTTCATTAGAAGTTGTGAGTTTTGAGCGAGACTGTTGGCACAGAAGTTAGCTCAGCTCATATCCCATCATCCCTTTGTTTACACACTCTCCCGCTAACTTAAAACACCTCACAACCCCTAGCTAACATTAGCACAATATCAGAGCTCCCCAGCCATACGGTTTGATCCAGATTCCAGCTAAATATAAAAAACATCATTTTCATTGGAGCGGGTCTTTAGGAACTTCCAACTAAAAGCTTCTTGAGAAATCCTGGGAAACAATTGCAAAGGATCACTTTAAAAGATCAGGATCAAACTCCTCTAACACAGAGCTCTCAGACATTTCCACTGCATGTTACCTGCTGAAATGCTAACACATAAATCCATTTGTTCTAACGCCCCCTTCCTCTGACGGCCAGGTTCCAGATGCTCTACGCAGACGTGTACACGGACCGAGAGGAATTCTGGGAGATGTTTGACGGACAGCTGTATCACAGATTGAGGGACGACTTGGGCTGTAAAGATGCTTTCCCAGAGGTTTATGACAAAATCTGCAAATCTGCCCGACACTGACCCCCCCCCGCCTGCCTGAGCATGACTCAACACAACTGCCCCCCCGCCATGCTGCTGCCACAGAGGAAAGGGTTTCTCCTGTGGAGCAACGTCTCAGCTGACTGTGGAGGAGTCTCCATGGAGTGTTGCCGATTCAAGTCAAGAATACTTGTGTTTTGTCTCACTGACAGTGTTTGACAGAAACGTGTTGTGTCCTGTCTGCAAAGCTCTCAAACATGAAAGACAGACTCACTCATTCAAAGATTGTTATTGATCAATAAAAATCTAACGGCTGTTATCTGCCACGTTGATCCCCGCTGGATGACATGAAACTTTTACTGGGTTTTCTGGACTCCGTTTTGTTCCTTTGGACCGGTGGAACTCCAGCATCCACCTGTTCATTGTTTGTCACTTTTCCCTTCAATGAAAAGATGAGCAAAGTTCTCAAATCCAAAAGAAAGCAGAACTTTAGAAGGACCGTGAAAGCAGCCGCTCTGGGGTGTACTGACCTGGACCTGCAGGCTTGCTGCTTGACAGAAGCCGTCAGATGTTCCTGTCTGGAGGAAGGCCCGGTTTGCTCTGATGGAAAGGGGGCGTGTAACCATGGTAACGTCATAGCTGGAGCTTTCGGGGGTGGGTAGTCATCCCGGTCCGGCGCAGTAGGGGGCAGAATCGCGCTGACGTCGATGCGGGTTCGGCGTCAAAGGAGGAAGAAGAACCGCTCCTCCTGACAGTCTGGCCGCGGACCTCCTCACACAAGTCCTGCGTGGGTCCGGACGCGCCTGTGGACACTCAGGTGAGCGTTCCGTCCCGGTTCTTCTGAAGTTCGAGGAGAACAAGGTCGCTTTAGATGTTCTGCGCTTTGCTGACTCTAGATCATGTTACCCGCTGTTACCTGCTCACTTTGAGCCGACTCTGAGACTGAGCGCGCCGCTGCGAAGGTCGCTGCGGACCGCCGGGAGGACCGGTCCTCCCTCCGGTTTGGACCGGTCCACACCGGAGCCTCCTCCCTCCTGTGTGGACCGGTCCTCCCTCCGGTTTGGACCGGTCCACACCGGAGCCTCCTCCCTCCTGTTTGGACCGGTCCTCCCTCCGGTTTGGACCGGTCCTCCGGTGTTCATGGACGCCTTTCTCAGGTGACGTTCGGCCACTTCAGGAAGTTAGTTTGAGGTCACGCGAGCATTTTACCATTAATCTCAAACCTAAAGTGTCACTTCGATCATATTTTAGAACTGTTCCCAGCGCTCTTTTAATGAGGATTCTGGAGTTTCTAGCTAAAGTCCAAAAGCCTGTGGCGGTTTTTGGACTTATTTCTGCAGCAGGAGTTCATGGAAATTCGCCTGTGGATTATGGGCGGGACCGCTGGTGCGGAAGTTAACCTCCGTTATAATCCCAGCATACCTTTGTTTACATTCGTCCCCGCTAGCTTTCAGCCCCTCACAACTTCAAGATGACATTATTGAAGCAAATTCGAATAATTCAATTCGATTTGAACAGAAACGTTGTTTGAATCTCAAATTCCAACATCATGAGGGAAGATGTTCCAAATGAAACTTTCATTAATGATGGGGAGCAAACGGGGCATCTCCATTAATCATTCCAGTTGTATCTTTGAAAATAGCTCTTAAGGCCTTTAAAGTGAGAGGTTTAATAGATTCAGCATACTTTTAATTTCACAGCTTAAAATGGGCAAGAAAGGTTTGTCATATTTACATGAATGAATGTAATATTTGTCCAGAACGACAAGAGTAGAGCCTGTTGTCTTCCTTGTGTTAAAAAAATCTCTAAACAATCTCTTTACAACAGACAGAAATATTGGGAATGACATGTTTTTGCAGCAACTTTAAAACACCAAGATGTTGAAGTGTGTGCGCAAGTCCAGTCAATTTGAATGAAATAAGTCAAAGTTCCTGGTGGATTTGTGCTTGCTCCTCCTTCAGCTCCACATCACTGAAGAGCAGGAGTTCCCAGGGAGGCAGGAGCATGGCCGCGGAGCCGGAGCCCACCTTCACCGTCAAGCTGCTGCAGCTGCTGCTGCTCTCCACATACTGGGGCATGCAGATCTGGGTCACCTTTGTTTCCAGTGGGTATCTGACACACACAGGTGATCAGTGCATGAACAGGTCAAAGGTCTCGTGTTTCCCCAAAAGCTGGGCTGCTTCCTGCTGTCTCTTCCAAACCATTGAAGGAAACTTCCTAAGTTAAGGATTAGTTTTAGCCAAAGAAAAGACGGGCCGACTGCAGCACAGCGACATTCAGACTAACATCAGTAACCATGGAGATGAATGAGAATTGGTTTATGATGTTTGCTGCAGAAGAGGAAGTATTTAAGCTCTTCTCCAGTCATCTTCTACACCTTCTGTCACTTCTGAAGGAATCTGCTGGAGCCAAACACACCCACACACGCTCATATACATATCCACACACACTAAACGCTTGTGACCTGACCTCCTGACTTGCTGCAGCTTGCTCATCCAGTTTGCACAGAGCATTATTATGGGGCGTGTAAATTCCTTTGCTGTGCTGTCATGCCGTTTAGTTAAACACTTTAGTCGCGTTGACCTGGTCTCTGGGTTTACAGGTGAACAAATCTGCAGCGTCACAGATGGAGTCATTTTCATGGCAATGATTGGTTTTGTCAGTTATCTGCTTCCTCCCTTTCAAGCAGTTTATCATTTGATACCTAATTGCCCTGTGTTTGACATGACTTTATGGATGTAAAAGTCTGATGATTGTGTTACTTATGTGTTATTCTTGCCTGATTGTCTGAAATAAACCAATCCAATCTTGGCACATTAAGCCCAGACGTCTCCTTTTAGGACTTGCTTTAACAGCAGATTTTCTGACTCGGTTCAGAGGATTTTGAGAATCTCACTTCCTGCATGGAAGAAAGACTCCATGATTAAGGAAGGCTGATTTCTGCTCAGGCTTTGTCATGAACAACCACCTGAACAGACACACGTATGGGTTCATCCAGAGTCGCCTCGTACCGTTCTACCTCCACCTGGGCTCCGCCTGTGCTTTCTTCAACCTCACCATCTTTGCCATGTATCATCCCCAGGACACCATGGATGACAGAGAAGCCTTCCAGGTACGCCGCTTCTGCCACATTCCACCCCTTTAGGTGTGTTTGTCCTGAATCTCTGCCTTTTGTCCTCAGATCTTCATCTTCTTCGTGTCGGTGACGGTCGCTGCTGTCAATGCTCAGTGGTTTGGCCAGATGACATCAGAAATCATGGCAGACATGCATCTGGTTGAGCAGGCGTGCGGACTCGGTCAGGACATCGGACTGTCGTCTAATCGCGAAGCTTACTCCAAGCTGTGTGAAACTGATATGAAGTACCGGCGCCTCAGCAGCCGCCTGTGGCTCTACAGACTTTTGTCGTCTCTCTGCAACCTCTGCTGCATGGGCTGCAGCTTCTACAGTCTATGCTACATGGCCGAGAACCTCGTCGCTCTGTAAAGTTGACAGTCGTGTCACCTCATCAGAAATCCACAAACTATTCTCCAAAGGAAAAGGAAACTCTTGAAGTTTTAGCTGTCAGTTGGATTTATGGTGAGAGACCAGGTTTACCTGGTGGTCCTGTGGGAGTCGTGATGGGATACAGCCTCAGTGTGCAACAGTTGGGACTAAATTCTCCCCATCAGGCCTGTTTCAATGCCTCAACCTCTACTGTGTTTGGCAGAAGGACACAGAGACCTTCAAATCTCTGCGGCTCCTTTCTACCCTAACACAAACCAAATGCAACCCCCTAAGGGGGTTGCATTTGGTTTGTGTTATTCCAGCAGGTTTTGCTCTGCTCACTCCTGTGGAGTTTCAGGTTCCTGCAGGTTTGTCTGGTGTCTGTACCTTCTGAGAGCATCAATGTTTAAGGGGAAAGGCTGAGCTATTTTTGGCTCCTCTGGCTGCTGCTGGAATGAGGAAGATCAGTTCAAACCCTTTCAGCTGCTCAGACAGAAATCACTCTGACTGTTGCCGGTCAGGAACTAAGCTCCTTTATGATGCCTGTGATGGTGAATGTGCCAAAAGAGTTACCATGACAACCCTGCAGCCACAAGTCCAACTGAAGGCTGGGGTAACAGAGAAGCCCCGTATGCAGGAGTGATGTCTGCCGTCTCACAGCTGTGGTCAAATGGCCTCCCGCACGCCGGCGTCGTACTCATAAAGCCAAAACAATGCAACTCTGGAAGAAGTTCCTTTTCTGATGGTTCAGGTGCTCCAGAGAAATGTCTCGTGTGAAGTTTGGTTAATAACCCAGCGTGCAGCTGGTTATCATTTAGTCTTTTAAGGGAAATATGTTTTAATGTTGTGGTGAAGGATTTTTTTCTGTCAAATGGATGTGGAAAGTTCATAGCAATGCAGTGTGTGGATGAAATGAAGGCATGACTGTGAGCCGGGTTACTGTGGGGGTCTGCAGGGGTCAGCAGCTTTATATGTTTGGAGTCTTTGTCTACATCACTTTTGTTTCAGATTTTCTGTGGTTGATGGGAAATCCGTGTTTGTATGAAAAACTCCTAATGCTTCAGTGTTTGATTATGCAGAGGCTGGTTTGTGTTGGAATCTGACCATCTGAATTCTTGGTAAAGAACTGAAATGCTACAAGCTCCCTGCTGCTTTATGAACCGCTTACTTACTGCAGCCTGTTGGATTGATAACAGGATTTTCCTGTTTTTCCTTTAGCAGGGCTCCTTCAAACTTAATGTGTGAGCTTGTCCAGCCTGTTGGAAGTTGTTTTCATGTTTTTTGTACATTAAATTCTTCAACTTAAGGTCATTTCTAACTTGTTTTTTAGTATTTGTTGATGCAAGCATTTCAGTAAACTAAAGACCAACAACCTTCAGGCTTTTCAGTGATTTAAAGATTTGTTTTATATCTCCTATTAGTTTTGAACATTTTTTGAAAACTTTACTGGTACAGATTTGAAATGATTCAGGAGGCTCACGGGTAGAAAAGATGGTCTTCACTCAGGCAGGACCTCACATCTGACCCACCACACCAATGCCACCCACTGATATGACCACAGGTTCCACAGTGGACCCCTCTTTTGTGATCTGAGCAGACCAGATACTTCAACAAGGAGGTAGTGCTTTGCACCTCTTCTATGACGCACCAAATAACAGAAGTTTATAAAACTTCCTTCAGATTAGTTAGCAGAAAGGTCAATCATTTAATCATTCAAACCTGTCACCATAACACTTCTCCTGCACAGGACGCCACTGGATAGAACCACATTCCTTAATTCTTATGTCAACAACACATTACATTCCAAATTATTCTGTAGATTGTATTTAGGTGTCAGAAAGACCAAATTCTTTATCAATGAAACTCATGGATGATATTGTGTCTCTGGGCTCTTGGAATCACTGACATCCATCTCAGACGCCTGTGGTCATTAGTTTACCAGGTGAGCTCAATTAAAGGAAAAACTAAAAGAAGGACGTTCCACATTGTTAGGCAGACCAACGTTCTCAAGAAATCTGAGAAAGAAAAAGGATCTCTGCTGCTGAAAACCTTGGATATTTCATGAAAACGTGATCATGGAAGTATGAAGAGATTTGTGGCTGTTCATGCAGATAAAGGCAGAATGAGGAAGGTTTCTGTCAGACAAATACATGGGATTAAGAGAGCAGCTGCTAAAATACCATTAAAAAGCAGCAGCACATGTTTGAAGCTGCTGCTGTCTCTGGAGTCCCACCAACATCAACATGTAGGATCAGGAACAGTGTATTTGAAGGCTTTTATTTTGGAAAAAACACTGTTTTTGTCAGGAGGGTTGTTCAATAACATTTAATTTACTAATGGAGTAGAAAAAACTATTTTGGCGCCATCTAGTGTTCAAAGAAAAAAAGACCACAGTCTAAGCTGATACAAAAACAAAAATCTGGTTTATTAAACAGATGATGGAAAAAGGGATTATTTCAAAAAGGGAACTCTTAACGTTCAGAGTTGACTACAGTAACAAAATAAACATGGTTCTCTTATTAATGCAAACATGTTTATTCTTTAGTGACATTGTGATGTTCCCATCTTCACTTCATCTACAGAGTATACCTGTTAAAACAATAAATATACAAAAGACTCTACATAATTTAAAGACATTCAGACTGAAATGTTTGGGGGAAAAATGTAAAAAAAAAAAAACAATTAAAAACAAGTCAACAAATATCTGGACTTTAAGTTTGAAACCAACAGTCTGAAAGAGCCAGAAAGACGTAAAAAAAACCTCAATATTACTGACACTACTGCTAATCCACTTTGGCAGCATAAACGCTGTTGTTTCAGAGTTACTGCATGTCACTGAGCTCACAAGGCTCCTGCCCTCACATTCTTTGTAAACAGTATGGCCGTAAGGGGCGTCCCTTAAAGCGTTGCCATGGTGATGTGTGTACACAGGGATCAGGAAGAATCAACTGGAAGTCTCAGTAGAAATAATTCGGCCTTCCCTTGTCCTCACAAGAGCAGCATTGAATAAAAAGATTTTAAAAACCATGCGCTCAGTCCCTCTGGAGCGCGCTGTAGGCATGGCATCAGCAGGAGGGGCTTAAACCCACCTCTGTACGTGCTGCTCAAATACTGCATAGGAGCGGCTGAGCCCACAGTCTGTTGTCACACATCCACCTTGCCTTTGATGTCCAGCTTGGCGTTGTCGTTGCTTCTGCTGGACTGCTCCTCTGTCAGAGTGATGTACGAGTACACCAGACTGCCAGCAATGCTGCAACAACACACACACACACAACACGATGGGTCAGTGACAACAAGAGGCAAACTTAAATACCAGCATGTTGAAACATGAAACATTGAAATGCCCCATAAACTAGAGTTAGACTTTAGTAAACCTGACTTCCTCTTTAACACACGTTAGAGCAACAGCTCTGGTTTTAAAGGTCAATCATTTATGTGTGGCCACATGTTTTATTCTCAGGTGTCTTGTGGTTTATGAGGTTAATACCTGACAGGTATTGTGTGAACAGTAAACCCAAATGAGAGTACAGAGTCTCCACTGATAATATAGTGTCATAGATATCCTTCATACGCAGCAGAGGTTACCGGCTGCAGCGCCAGAGACCCACGTTCTGATCAATGACGGGTAGCAGTGAAGCAGTGATGCTGGGGATTAAAACCAAATTCCAAATCTGTGTGTGAACATTCCAAACAGGTAGATCACAGATGACCTGATGTGTGACCTCATCTCCTCCTGACATTATCACTGCCTCCTCACTTACTGTTCAGATACTTATATATAAAGAAACCTGCAGAAGTAGAACATAACATGGAGTCACAAATGAACCACAAAGCCTTCCATAGTTTGCTGATCTGTATTAAACTACATGGTTTAACATGGATTACTAATATGAGCCCGTACAAGGAAAACAGAAGCTAAAGCCTGTGTGTGTCAGAGAGACTGACACCAAAGCAGCAGCCGGTAAAAAAACCAACCAAACAACAGACCAAACTCCATCTCCACGTGACATGAGAGGACCACTGATAACAAAAGTAATGTAACTGTAATGAGTTACTCCCAACACTGCAGATGAAGGTAACTTGGTCATCAGTTGAAACGAGCTGATTACAGTTCAGCAACTCTCAGTCAGAATCATTCTTTTCATAACCAAATAATCAACACTAATCTGTGATACAATTCTTTGTTGTTGATTTGTTGTGTAACTGTTGTCACATTTGAGGCCAAGTACCATTAAACTCATTGGCAATCTTTAAATGACTGAGTACTTTTAGCTCAGTATTACTTTCCTGCACTAAACTGATGTTTCATTTGACAGTTAAATCATCGTCAGAACATGCCAGAGCAGGGTATGCTGGAAAACATGCAGGAATGCGGCCCTCGAGACCTGGAGTTGCCTTTCCCTGAACTACAGCCTCTTCTGCCAACTTATGACCTCTCCTCAGAAGGTTGGACCTTGATATTAGTTCAGTTATCTTGCTCCCTGTCTGTCCCTCTGCCGGCCTGTCTGCATCCCTGTCCTGTGTCCAGGACAGGGATGCCTGTCCTCAGACACCTCTTGCCGGCACCTTCTTTTCAGCCACGGCTCCTTTAGCTGGTCCTCCATTCCCTTCCTCTTAGAAGCCTGGGGTTCTGCCTCCATCTTCTATCTTTCTAAGTCCAAATGGACTTGATACCTGGTCCTGGCTGCTGCTAAGCTTACTAGGAACTATTTTAGTACCTTGGTTATGGGGTTGGAAAAAGAGAATCAGAATCAGTAACAAATTCTACATACTGTAGATCTTCCAATAGAGGTTTATTCAAGCACAGCAGTGTTTCATGCACAACTAAACGCTGCCAAAAAAAAAACCCTTAAAAATAATTTCACAAATGCAAATCTTTTTTACGTGCATGCAGATCCTTTTCTACACATGTGCAAACCTAAGTTTTGTGGTCAGTTTTATTTTGCGGTAAGATGAAACTTGATTTATCTGCGAACATGCAGTTGTGGTTACGTTTCTTTATGGCCTTAAATTGAGCCCATAAATCTCTAATAAAGGCTGGGCTGGCTGGCACATTTTTGGAATAAATGCAGGCAATACTATTGGAAGATATCCAGTAGTTGATCAACAGCATATTTCTAGTCCAGCCAGGAGTCTAACCTGGGTAACACCTCCATGTTTATGATGTAATCACACACCAGCCTCCATGTGACCACAGTGTCCCCATGCATGTTATTAAACTCCACCTCTTTCTTCATACAGAGTCTTCTCTCCACTGTGTCTTGGCTGTGGGAGAGCATTCGTGGTCCTCATTTATCATCACCTTACTGGAACTGTTTGAATGTAAATATGACCATTTGGCTTTTTAACTAATTTTCTCCCCAAATCGTCATTGTGGTAAGACAGTAAGCTGATGATTAATTGTGACTGAAAGATTAGTGACAGCAGCTTCAGATCTACTGAACATTTTTGATCATCAGTGATTCCTATCTGTATTTGAAATTTCTTAAAATTAAAAGTAATGCCTTTTTTTTCAAATCTTGGCTGTAGTGTGAACATGATGAAGAGGGTTCATGAGTAGCTCACATCAATGCAAAGTATTTTTCCTTTCCGGATGTTGTTGAGAAAGTATTTTTTCAAAGTCTTTGAGTTTATTAGTTGAAATCGTGTTCTCATACCAAATCGTAGTCTGTAGAAATGCTGAGTATTTCTGATGTTTTCTTTCACGCGTATTATCGTAGTGTTTAACTCATGGACACTATATGGTCTTTGTTTATGAGAGAAATGTGTTACTCCAAATGTGCAGACATTCATCTGCGTCTAGGTGCTCCAAAACAAAACAAACTTCACATCTCCTGAGAACGTAAAGTCACAGACATGCAGAAAATAATCCTGAGTGTGTGTGTGTGTGTGTGTGCGCGTAGGTGTGTGTGTGTGTGGGGGGGGGGTGCATGTGTGTGTGCGTCCAGAACAGGAGAACTGAGTGTGATTTTCAAATGCACCTCCAGTGTTCAGATTGAATGTTATAATAGTCTGTTTGCTGAAAGCCAACAGTATGTTGTTGTACTTCTTTGTTTTTTTTATTATTATATTTTATTCCAACTATTTTTAAGTGATTTTTCTCCTACAATTTTAAAGATATTAAATGGATTTCAATTGCAGTTTGTAAAGCTTTACTGGGAACAATGTGCTTTGACTTTTGGTACCAATTGGAATTGCTCTCAGCAAACAGATGTTATTTCTCAAAGGAATTGCAAATCTAGTTGTCTGTTGGCTCCTTGTTTGCAAGTAAAATGCCAAAAGATAAGTTTCTGACTCTTGAGTCCTGTTGAATCTTTTTGTATGTCTGGAAAACTGGGTACAAACGAAAAGCGTTTCTTTAAAGTCCATTTTCAGAAAAAGTTTTCTTGAGAGATTCCTCTTTTTAGATGGTCTGCTGGCAGCCGTCTCGCTGCTGTCTCTCTATCAGCAGCACAGACAGAACAGTTCTCATCAAAAGTCTTTTTTAAAAAAGATACATCTCTGATTAACATCTTTTTTCATATTATTTGGGCTAAAAACGGCATAATCATAATTAAAAGACCACTGGAAAGACTTTGAAAATAGATTAAAAGATGAACGGAGTGGGACTTTCAGGAGTTACCAAGTTTATTTGTCAAATGTTTTTTTACTGAAGACACTTAGACCTCAGTACACAGAGAGGCTTCCTACCTGATGTTCAAACCTATGAAGTTGGTCCAGGAGAAAATGTAGTCTCCGCTCATGATCATCCCAATGTAGGTCACCAGGACATTCTAACAGATGTGGAAAACACAGGAGATGGTGAGCAACAGGCTCTCATGGCTCAACTGGAGCTTCACCGAAGCATGCAGCTCACCTTGATGCAGCCCACAATGGTGGTTGTTAACGCTGAGTTGTGCTGAGTACATAATACAGTGGAATACATCAGAACAAACCTGAAAACGCAAACAGACAACGCACCTTTGTGAGGTTCACGCCAACTCCAGCAGCTGAGGCTCATCTCTATAAATGCTGATGATCTAGATGCTGTGTGTGCATGTGTGTCTTACCCCATGACACAAGACAGGGTGAACTGGGAAAGGAAAAGTATATCCGACCAGCCATCAAACTCCATTGCCTGAAAGAAGAGAAGCATTGTTCTTCAAATGTCAGAGCATTTGTGAACAGCAGGGGGCGCTGTGTAAAGTTCAATGTGATTCACTATTCAGAAACTGGAAGCCACTCCTCACTGAGCATCAATGGAAGTCATGCAACGACCAAACTAAAGTGAGCAGAACAAGGAACAACTATTACTGAACATTTTCCAAACAGTCAAATCCAGTTTGGAGTTTCCATTGGGGTTAAGATGGTAGCAGAGTGGACACGTCTACTGTGACTGAAGCGAGTAGCTGTAATAACTCCACCAAGTGCATAATAGCATCTTTGTGCTCCTCAGGCTGCTGGGCCCCAGCTGGGCAGAACAGAAGAGTCCTGCCAAAGAGCTGCTCATACATGCAGCGCACACAGAAATGCACCGGAGTCACTTTAGGAGTCAACTCTGCAAACCCGAGACCTCCAAACACGTCCTTCAACTGAAGATGCATGAGAGGGTTTACCTGGAAATGACAAGGTGCTCACCTTGTTCAACTCTCCCGTTACAATGGCCAACAGCATGGTAGGAATGATCATAAATAAGGCATTATAATACAATAATCCATACTTCCCCAACTCCTGAAGAGACACAGAAAAGACAGAAAGAAATCAGCTTCTTTTACTACCCTTGAAATGAATCTGTTTCTTACTGCTTTGCCAACACGTCCATGTAATTCTACTCTGCAGACATTACATAATGACAGTGGACTGACTGCAGGCAGCTGAGTTATCTGCTCCTGCGCCATAAACAACATTTCTGCCTTCATAATACTTACAGGCCACATAAGACAAAAAGAGCAAACGTTCTGCTGCAGTTTGGGCATGAAGCTAGAACTCAACAGAACACCCGTGTGCTTGTGCACACAGAACCTGAGCGAGACTTTACCCGTCGTCAGTCAACAACTTCAAGCGGATGCCAGAAGCAGCCAAGCCACAATGAGCACTATTCATAGCACGGCCACATACCTTTGCATCCAATTTCTGCTTCACATATGCTCCATTAGCTGCAGTCAGGACGTCGTTCAGCAGGATGAAGACGTAGCCTTGCAGGTCAAAAGACAAATCTGCACTGTGAGCGAAGACAAGAGCAGGAATGAGTCACAAGAGCACTGGATTTTCCTGACTGCAGGAAAGATGATCAACTGAAGGCTGACAACTTTGACGCTCATCCTGAGCCGCCTAAACGCCGCACACACCTGGAGATGAACATTTACCTGGCAGCTATAAAAGCTCCAAGAATCATTGTAAATACTGTCAACTGGACCGGCCAAGAAAACGTCTTCCTGCCAAAGAAAACCAAAGTGAAGCAGACCATGAAGAACTTGGCTGTTATGTGGAGGACAGCTAAAAAAGTGGGTTATCTTACTTGAGCAGAAGTCCTTCAGCCAGCATAGTGAATAAAATGGAGAACCTCCTGAGGACTGTAAACATTGGCAGGCTGGCGGAGCAGAAATTACACTCACCAGTTAGTAAAGAACTAGTTTCCCATCAGTGGGTCTAATTAGACCCGATGTACTTACTTGAGCCGTTTGGTACCAAACAGACCAGTGATTTGGTTTCCCACATAGAGGAGAGGTAGAGGAAAAGTCTGAGAAAACACAGTACAGATGTGGACATGCTCCAGCAGCTGGAAACAAACACGTGGGTGCGTCTGGACGGCACGCGCTCACCTTGTTGGGAATGTTATCATCGTAATCGGGGAAGCTGATCACCCGGGATGCCTTGCCCACCCACAGCACGGTCACCGTGGCCAGCATCTGTGCGAGCACGGAGCAAGTTAACGGAGTTATGGGCGTGGGGTCAAAAGTGAGGAAAAGTTCTACTCACTTGTCCTATTCCGACACATATCGACGAAGGGAACCTAAAACAGGAGAAACTGCATCAGAAGCTCCGCGGAGGGACACGTTCACCACAGGACTGACGGTGATGCGGCCAACTCAAGCTAATGTCCAAACTTCTACGGGCTGGGTTAGCCTGAGCTAGCGGACCCGTTACCTGTAGTTGGTGAGAACACTTTTATTCACAACCACGATCAGGAACGAGCTCACGCCGTAGAACCCGGCGGCGAACAGCTTCACGAACAGCGCCGACGGTTTGTCCGCCATCCCGACGAGCGCTCATTCCGCTCTGAGAGTCGCCGCTGCGCAGCGCGCTGCCATCTCTCCAGGCTCAGCCACACCGACACGCGCGCGCCTGAGCGCGACGGCGTCTACGTGCTCGCTCGACACAGTTGAGCGTCGCGGAACATGACGTCACGCGAGGATTTTAAAAAAACTTTATTAGTTCCAAGAAACAAGACAATAGCGACAGAAAACACAACAAATGCTGTGCAACTTGCCTCTTCATTAGTTTTAGCAGAATTATTTTGAGTGATAGATGTTTGAGAAATGGAAGGAAACCTGTCGGGTTTGCATCAAATACAACTGCGTATTTCACTGGAAGAAATTCTGAAAATGACAAAAGAAAACCATCTTTGTTCAGTAACTGACCTACCAGCCGAATTTCTCTGTCAAGCCATGGGCGAGAACACAAGGATTTATTTTGTAAAGAATTTCTTTGTTATTCCAAATGAATATCCGTGTGAACTAAAGCTACGTTTATAAATCAAAAACCAGGATTAAAGGGCTAAAGCTACTTTCAAGGGAACAGAGAAAATACACTTCAGTAGAAAATGTTAAGCCACGAAGATTATTGAACAAAAATGATGGGAAAGTGTTTCCGATGCTAACAAAAACTTAGAACTTAAATTAGTAGCCAAGAGCAAGAGGAATAGGAAGCCTATTGGCTCCGCGGACATCTTTTAGAGAGAGAGAGAGATGGCTCTGCTGCATCAGAAATCCCCAGAATGCACTCTGGGGAACTCGATCTGTTTTCCACTCCCATGACGCAGCTGTCCATGGAGGATAAAACTTACTCTGAAATATCTCCGGGGCCACTATCACCCTTGTTACCCTGGAATTTTTCATCCCCGGGGATGGTGACCACTGGATCTGAACAATGCGTTGCTTTACCTGTGGTTAAAAGTATGTAATGCAGATGGATCAGATTGACAGGATGACGCTCAGGTGTCGCTCATCCATTACACTTTGAACACAATTTTTGATCAGTGCGATTATAGAAGATTGGCTGATTTCACAATCCAGCGCTAACCATCCCTACAGAGCCATGATTGAAACGTTGCTAAACTACTCCAACGACACCTTCAAGAGTCCGTTTACCGAAGGCTGTTTTACAAAGAAACCCCAGGAAACAGGGACTCTGTCGTCACTCTCAACTGACCTAAAAGGGTCTGAGCAAACGAGCAGAGTTCACCAACAATTCCAGGGAAGTACACCTCGTGGGCCCCTTACACGCCGACCTGCTTTTCTGCAAGAGACTTTTGCTAAATTCTGTAGATCTAAGAATAAAGCTGACCTGCGCCAATGACACTTTTTGTCTTATTGGGACAGCCAACTTCACTTTCAAACTGATTGTGTAAGGAGCGTCTCTGTTTGTGAAGAAAGTGGCTGTGTCACCGGCAGTCCGCTTAGGTCACGAAGCGGCTTTGCTGAAAGGTGATGCGCTTTATCCTTTCAGGTGCGCCAACGTGAAAACGTACTCCATCCCCGAAAACTCAAGAATCTGCAACCAAGAAAATCTCTTTCTGGGCATGATGCCTAAAACCATGCTGGGGATGGTTCACCACACTGCCTTTACGGGTGAGAGAGATTTAAACCCTTCCACTTTGTGCATAACAGCGTGGAATATTTAGCTCTCTCTCAGGACAGTTGTCAGATCCCGGCTAAAGCTTTCCAGCTAGCCCAATTTAACATCGAGGTCTGTCAGAGAGTTTTATGATCTCTTTAGCGCTATAGGAAGACACTTAAAGGATTTACCACTGTGCATCGATTGTGAGGCCTTTGCCGACGGCTATACCCTTTTTGTTTTAATCTGAACCCTGCTGACGACTGCGACGCCTTGTCGGCCGTATCAACCGGCTCTCTGAGGTTGGAGAGCGCCGCATCACACAACCACCTTCGTTGTGTAGGTTTTGATTCTGTGATGCAAATCAACTCCAAAAGAAAAGTTCTCGTGGACTATTATTACACAAGATGAATTCTCATCAGTTGGAAAACCTGTCAAAATTTTGATGGATGGTGTAGGGTCAAAGGTCACCTGTCAAAATGAGTTTGAAAGTTTATCCCGGGATACGTCTTCTGCCTTTGATATTAAGACCCATGCCAATAAAAGACTGGTCTCTCATGAACCATGAATTTTTATGGCCCGCAGCAACAGTCTCTGGGTTAGGGGCCATATTGTTTTCACAGATGAAAAAAAATTTGCCCCCCGCCACATGTGCAAAAAGTCACCAAATTTGGACACACCTAGGGAAAATAGAAAATGCATTTTCAGCAGAGACCCCCCCATGACATCACAGAAAGTGAAATTGTAAAAAAAAATGAATGGGCCGAAAATCGCTTACGGAGCCAAAACATTTTTTCTTTGAAATGCACAAACGAAACCGAAAGACGGGTATTGTGGATATCCAGGAGAACTTTTGAAATTATTATGGGATGGCCACATGACCCACGGCTTGGCGGCCATTTTGTAGCAAAGTGTGAGATTTGGCGATTTTCACGTTTTTCCACAAAATGGGTAACCAACACTTTGGTTCTTCTGATTTTTACGAAACTACACAAATATGCCGGAGTCTGCAACCACCACAGAAGTTTAATTACCTTTGACCTTGGGAAGAGGCTGCCATCTTGAATTTTTAAGTACAAGCTACAAACAAAAACTTGTCCTAGGGATTTTCATCGATCATCTTTTTAACTTCTCGAGCATCATTGGGAAGGTACTGTGTAAAAATGTTGGAATTAGAAGTTTTAGATTTTGAATGACATGCACGTGGTGAGCTCGCCACTGCTACCGTCTTAGCTAGCTCGCAGATTTTTCATTGGAATGTCATAAGGGTATCCACGCATTCGGTAGATAAGGTTAACATAAAAATGTAACATTTAATATAACAATGTTAAAATTGTGGTCAGGGTAAACAAAAACAAAGCCAAAAAAAAAACTGCTGACTCAGCACAGAAAAAACATTGGAATCCATTAACAAAACCCCAATACATTTGTTGGGGACATTGAAACAAAGTTTTACAATTACGATGGGATGGCCACATGACCTACGGTTTGGTGGCCATTTTGTTTCAAAATCTGAGATTTGGTGATTTTTAAGTACGTGGCAATTATCACACACATGTCGCTAGCTTAAGTCTACAATGAGCATTGGAATTTCATTGACCTATGACCTCGGTAATAGGCCACCATCTTGAATTGTCAAAAAAAAAAAACACCTTTAGTACTAGCTACAAACGAAAACTCGTCTTAGGGATTTTCAACGATCATCTTGTAACTTCTTGGGAATCATTAGGAAGGTACTGAAGGACATTGAAGTAGAAGTTGTAGATTTTAAATGGTGTGCACGCGGCGAGCTTGTAAAAATGGCATACTCTTAATTCTTGCAAATTTTTTGAGATAATATTGTGAAAATGTAATATGTTGAGCCCTGACTGAGCTAGACACAATATTATAAGACTGGTTTTGAACAAATTAGGTTGGTGGGCGTGGTTGGCAAATAACCTTGGTTGCTAAGGAAATTAAAAAGTTTACTTCTGCCGATTCTTTTGAAATTTACGTCAATCTGTTCGGTATCATCAGGTGACCAAAACATTACAAAAGTGATTGATATGGCGATAAAACCAACAGAAAAGCCGCCATTTTGAAAAAAAAGTGCTTTTTATTTAAATTTTTCACAGACAGCTCAGACCAGCCTTACAGAAAGTGGGGGGGGGGGGTTGCTTTGCAAGTTGGGTCGGGTCAAAGGTAGGCAGTGAGGATGGCGGTGGGGCGTAGAAACAGGAGGAAAGGGTGGTGGGTAGTGCCTGCAGGCCATCCAACGCCGCTCGCCACTTTAATGTTTTGACTGAGTTTTATTTTTTTTAACAGGATGAAGATTTAACTTAGGCAGTTCTTTAAACAAATATTACCACTATATGTCACTTTTTCACCAGCTGGTCTCAAGTCATTCTAATAACACCAAGTTTCAAGTTTTCTCTGGAAAGAAATTCATTTTACTGAAAATTCACAAATTTAACTTCATAACTCCAGGTTTTACACTGAATTTAAAGGTTTGACTTGTATTGACTATGTATTGCTTTTAATTTTTTATTTAGAACTTAAAATATTATTTTTTAATTAGGAATCCTAACATTTAACTCTTGTGTGGTGTTCGTATTTTTGCTGTATGTAATATATATGTGTAGGGTGGGTGTACAGTATGCGGTCAATGAAAATGTGTTTTGATTTATGTTCTTCACAGAAAATGAGCCAAAGCTAATGAATTTCAGGTTGTAAAAAAAATTAATTGTTTCATTTTTGTACGGATAGAAAAACTGAAAACGGGTCCCACAGACCCGAACACCATACAAGGGTTAATTTAGGAGTTGGTTAATTTTCACTTTCATTTCAAAAATTGCATATTTAATTTATGAATCAACCATTAAGAATAACAGTTTGGGTTGATTCATTCATTGAATCACTTAAATACTAGAAAAAAGTTAGGAATAGCCGCTGTTTTTATGCCTGAATTGGGACTTTTTTCTCAACATTCTGATTTTTATTACATAAGAAGAAAATATTTCAGCCTTCTATAATTAAATGCGATGGTAGCCCATTCACGGAGTTTAAATGTTCTTGAAACATTTTTTGAAATGCCAAAAGGTAAAAAAATAAAATAAAATAGAAAATAAACTGTTTTTCCATCATCCCATACATTGATTTTGGTCAAATGATGGTTATAAGAATGTCTACATTGAAAATCATTGAAACATTTTTAAATCCTCTACTATAATTTCTCTTGAATAAGTAAAATACATTCAGATAATCTTTTGGTATTTTATACATTTAAAGAAAAGCATGTTTTCTTTTGTTTGTTCATTTTATCTGAAAATTAAATTATTTCTAGATGTGTTGGGTTTTAAAATTGAGTCACATATTTAGGAGAAAATGTTTGTGATCAACGGACAAAACACTGCCAGTAATAGCATGGACATCTCATAACTGCTTTTTATTTTGTTGCAGTGAATTAATGTCATTAATGAAATACTCAAAAGCTTCAGATCTTTTTCTTCATGGGGGGTGGGGGGTGGGGGGTGGGGGTCTTTTCGGAAGAGCCGGAAAACTGAATCCGATGAGGTGTGAAGGAAGACCGGCTGGCTCACTGACCTGACCTTGCAGAGGGCCATGTGTATTTTGGCAGGTGCTTGTGGGATAAAACCTGACGTGTCTCTGATAAGATGTGTGTGTGTGTGTGTGTGTGTGTGTGTGTGTGTGTGTCACGTATTCACCAGAGAGCGAAGCAGTTCAGGAACTCCCCATACATCAGTTTTTCAGACAGAAGACAGCCGGACTGCTGATCTAAGCTGAGTCATGTCGGGACTGAATGCGTCCCTTGGATACTTCCTGGCTGTTGTGATTTTTGCAACTTTGGTGCGAACGCTTCTCAAAAAATGGCCACGTCTCCATTTCATGGCAGAATTTGCCTCTTCTTTCATGCTGGTGGCATGTTGGTTGGAGGTTCAGACCATAGTGGAGGTGGGCGAGTGGGCCGGGGGTTTGGGCCCTGATGTGACTGCAACCATGCTGTTTGTGGTCCTGCTGAGTCATGGTGTGATCAGCAGTGGAGCATCAGGGAATCCTAGCTTGTCTGTGCAGAAGTTCCTGCAGCTGGAGGACACCACCCTGTCCACTCTGCTGACGGTCGCAGCGCAGTTTCTTGGGTCTCACGTGGGTCTCCTTGCAGCAGGGTTTTACTGGAGGCTGGAGCTGACGGACATGCACATGATCAAAAACCTGATGTCGAGTGAGTGCAGTACTTCGCTGCAGGTCCCTGTGCTGCAGGGCTTTTCCACAGAGTGCGTCTGTGCAATCATCTTTCATCTCCTCTGCCTGAGCCTGAAGCGCACATCTGCTCTCGTTGGCGTTCCCCTGGTTGCTCTCCTCCAAACATTGTTTTCCCATTCTGGTGAGTCTCGAGTCTCTAACCCCAGAGGAACCGTGCTTCTGTAGTGTGATAAATGCACTCCCATCCGTTTTTTTCCTTATGCAAAATAACAGTTTTACAAAAGATCTTATAAGATAAACTCCTTTTGGTTTCTGGTAAATTCTCTCTTTTATCCCTTAAGTAACCAGGAGCAAGAAAAACCACAGCTTCCTTTTCTGCTTCTTTTCAGCCCGACGCTACACTTCGGCTTACATGAATCCATCTTTGGCATACGGACTCACCTTCCACTGTCCTGGATTCACCTTCACGGAGTACGTAGTGGTCTACTGGCTGAGCTCTTTGACAGGTAAATCACTTTGGATTAAGGGCAAAGTTTTGTGAAAATAAAATTCTAAGGTTGCTTTAGTCTCAATCAATGTCTAAATAAATTACCTTCAGTCACTGTAAAATCTACTTTACTGCACCAACTTAGGCAGAAACATAGACAGTGATAAGTTTGCTTCTCTGTGAAAGTAGCTTACAGGTTAAACAGCACAACATGAACTGTTCTCTGTATGCTTCCACAGTTTTCTCTCAAGACTGACGAAACATTTTTGAATGATTCTATTCAGTGCAAATCATCATTCAAGTAATCACCAACATGTAAAAAGTGAAATTGTTGTTATTGATGTTCATCAAATTTCAGCTTGACGTTAAGCCAAATACATGAAAATATGCAATAATTCATTATACATCTACTAATAAACATATATTTAACATTTTTGTATTCGGTGGTAGATCTTTGAGACACAATAATTTCTAAAGTAGCTCACATACTGCTGTAGTATGTGAGCTACCCCCCCCCCCCAAACAGGAAGTTCCTGCTGGTTCTAAGAAGCCAGAATCCCATAGACTTCTATAGAGAAAGAAACAGCTGTTACTCCGTCATTCTGTTGGTCAGAATATGTCCTGCAATATGTTTTTGGTGATATTTTTTTCTTTATCGCACATCATTCGAGTTCTAAACTGACCAATCAGATGCCTCAGTAAAAGCATGTGGTGCTCGCTGGCTCCACCTCCAGCGTCCAAAACGTTTGATTGACAGATTCTTCCTAGCGCGCTTTCAGTGGAAGGGGTGTGGCTTTCCAACAAGCTCACTCCTGATTAGCCAGAGCGGTTGCCATAGAAATGATGACACTGACCGACTTGGACCAATCACTGCTTACTAACATCACCTGGTTCCAAAATGGTGATGTCCGTGTTGTGTAAAAGTGGCGACTGAATTGATTTCACTTCGTTGGAACAGGAAGTAAGGCATCTTCTGTGTGACATCACAGGCGCTTCGTCTATCTCAGTTCATGTCTATGATCTGGAGATGTGAAGAGTCTCACACCTGATCTTTGCGTACATGCGGTTTTGTGTGTGTGTGTGTATCAGGCAATTGGTGTGTACTTTTGAAAAGTGTGTTTGTGTAGTTAGTTTTAAGCTGTTGTCATTTTAAGTTGTGCAGATGTAAATTGTTCAAAGTCATTTCAATGACCTTTCTTCCCCATTCTGATGCTTAGTTTGAACTACAGCAGATCAGCGTCTACATGCCTAAACACAGTGAGTTGCTGCCATGTGATTGACCGATTAGACATTTGCATGAACAAGCAGTTGTACAGGTGTGCCTACTAAAGTGGCCGGTGAGTGTAGGCTTTCCTTTGACATGTCTTCCAAGGGAGCAGTTTTTCTGATTTAGTCTCATTCTGTGTTGACGCTCATCAGTCATGCTAATGTCAGCCTGCAGTTAGCTTTGCATTTTACTGAACTTTCCTGCAAATTAGTGACGGGCAGATGAAGATTCATGAAGCTTCATTTGCTCTAGGAGGACATCTAGTGGACACATAAAGTATCAGCTGCTTCAAAGATGAGAAATAAAAAGCCAGTTTTTCCAAAAACATCTAAATGTGACAAAGCAGTGTCACAGAGTGAAGGAGAGCACATGAATGTGTTCAAAAAGTTTGATTTTTTTTTTCTGACAGTCCTTGCAGCTCTGCATCTCTGTCTTTCTAACAGCTGAAGTAAACACCTGTTTCATCGCTCACTTTCCTTTGCTTCCCCCTTTGGACTGAAGCTCCGCCCACCCTCACGACCACAGACATGCATATGAGCCCGCCCACAAGCACTGGAAAGGTAAAAGGATTGGCTAGAATTGTACAGAAAACGGAAGAGAAAACCAAGTGATTGACATGTCTGAACCAAAGCATCGGTACCGACTTGTTACCGAGTTTCAGCTCTCATCCCCATGTGACCCCTCATATGTTCTGGTTCTGGTTTGGACAATGATCCTGCTTTTAGAACACTGAGATCAGGCCTGTGTGTTTGAAGGACACCTGACCGTAACTCTCCATCAAACAGCCTCATTCTGAATGGAGCTGCAGGATTCATGCCGCTGTCAAACCCGCGGCACAGTCTGAACCGCTTCATGAATCAGTCACATGGTACAGTCAGACGGCGAAGCTTCAGCTCCTTGATGAAGCAAGCCTCGATACACGCTTCACAGAAGCTCCTCCTCCACTACTCGACACGCCTCGAAGCCTCCACGCAGAACGTCACATCACTGCTGCAAATAAACATTTACTCGGTGAGGTTCACTTCGCGCTTTGGGATGAACAATTATTGATTATATGAGAACAGCTTGAGGCACAGCAGCATCTTGAATGCATTTCATGTTCTGCGCATTGACGTCCACTGAATACTTTCATCTGGAAAACTGAGAAATAATCAAAGTTAAGTCTGGAATTCACTGTTAAAAACTTCTTCAAAGTTGGCTGAGTTTCTGTTTGATAAAAACTCAGGTTTAGTGAGCAGTTTTTAATGGTGGGACTGACAGAAGTGGTTCTTTCTGTTGCTGTATGTGCATGGCTGTTGTCATTTCTTTAAACAGTAATGTTTCTTTCCCAGGCATGACTTTGGCTCTTCTGTTGTACATGGGCCACATTCCCAGGATGTTTGCCAAAAACCTTCTGTATTTCCAGAAGACACGCTTCAGAGTGCCCAAAGGAGACAAAGCGGAGAAGAAAAAGATGTGAATGATCGATAAAACACAAACAGTCAATGCATTTATTTCAGAAGATGTGTGAAAAAAAGACAAATAAATGACAAAAAAATCTTTCTTGTCTCTGGTTTTCAATAAAACCACATTTATATAACATCTCCAGAGTGTTTTTCAAATAATTGCACAGTTGAAAACATTCCCGGTGAGAGATATGTAACCTGCCTGAGCATTAAAGTGAATTGGAAAAAGGTCAAGTCCAGCTGCTACGTGCTGACAGAACACTGACCAGAACGCGGTTTGGACGACTGCGGTTTGAGGGTTTTGGTGACGTTGGGCTTGTTTTTAGCAGATGTACTTGGATCTGTGGGAGAGAACAAAAACTGTTTCAGCCACCTGAAAACGGATGTTCATGTCTCCATTTTTCTGTCCAGCAGCTGAGGAAACAGAAGCTGACAGCCTCTCGTCTTAGACAGATTCTACTTTCATGGTTGGAGCTCTGTTGAGTACGCCATGAACAAACAGGGTGTGTATTTGTATGTGCCCCATTTTATAGTAAAAACCAAACTTTCTTTATTAGGAATTGTTTTAGTCCTGCTCAAAGGTCTGGACCAGACGGAGAGTCTGGTTGGTTTAAGGCAAGAACAGAGAGACAAACAGCAACCCCAGGTCAGAGGTCACCACTGACCTGCAGCTGATAACAGCTTACAAACAGGTCAGTGCTCGGTCATACCCACCCAGCTGCTCCTGCGCTGCCAACTGTGCTTCTGGACGCTCCACCCATAAACAGTAATCCGGGTTATTCTGAAAAGTTTTGGTCTGACCACAGCTGAGACACCTGACCACAGTGAAGCCAGTCTTTCTCTGTTTTCCTTTAATGACAACATAAATCATTATAAAGAAAAGCAAACCCATCACTAATGATCTTTGTCAGTGTCTGACTTAAAGAATATATTTACACGAGCATGTAAACATATTACTCACACACGGTAATATAGGTACAGTGTTTAAATTAGCCAGAAGGAAAAGAAAACCTACTTCGTTGTCTTGTTGTGGCAGTGACTCCTGGAATGAGCAGCGTGCAGCACCGTTTGCATAACGTTCTCTTCACCGACGGGTCTCTGCAATGAAACACAATGCTGCTCTGTAATCAGTTCTTTCTGACCCTGCAGGGCTGATCTTATCCTCGCGATTAGAAGAAACTTCCACACCGTTTATGTTGAACAAAGCTCCCAAACAATCCAACTTTACAGAGGCCTTTAGAAAAAAGAAGGATCTCCTGACAGGAAGTCATGTGTTTACCTCACTGTCAGGCAGGCCAGTACATGAAGAGAAAGAAAATCATCTTTCAGTGTCTTCTGGAAGCACTTTTCTAGTTAGTTTGGGATTCTAAAGGTTGTTGTGATTTCCCTGACTGACTGGCGGGTCGGTAGATGGTTCTAGTGATAATCATGTTTAATTGAACTTTAAAAATGTTACCTTAACTTCAACCAGCCTCAGGCTTCAGAGCTTTAGATTTTTGCTTGAACAGAAATAATAAAAACTAAATGAAAAAACACCAAAGAAATTGGAAAAAGAGCTGAAGGTCAACACACATCCGTGCAGCCTTTGCACATCATTTCTGGTGGTTTTTCTTTTGCAGATTTCCCATCATTCATCAGTGAAATGCACTGACCCGTGAGGCTCAGTGGAGCATCACTCACCAGGATCTGTAGAAACATCAGGAACATGTGACACTGCAAAACAGCCATGATGAATTATGTAGGAACTGCAAAGGAAGTGACGCAATGGCCACTGTTACGTTTGTCTGCAAAGTAAGATGTAGGAGGAAGTCAAATGTTCGATGAAACTTACTGTCTGAGAACCAGACGTCGAGCAATCGTCTTCTGTGTAAAGCAGTAGAAGCGCGCCAGCTCCACGTTCTTTGGGTTTTGCGTTAAAACCCAGTGAGCAGCCTGCGGACAGACACACCGTGAAGGCCTCAGCAGCGACCAGACCGCTGGTTAGCCGCGTGACCGCTGGTGTCTTCTTACCTGGTAAAGGTAGTTGAGTCGCTGGTGTGCGTCTTTGTTTTTTAATGGAAGCGCCATCATTTGCCCAGACAGTATAACCAAATCCCGGAAAGCTTATTGTATAGCTGAGACTTTCAACAGTAGACATATGCCATCGACTGTGTCAACATGTGACCTGAAATGACGCGCTTCCGGGGAGATCCTTCAAAATAATAGCCCAGATGATGACTTGATGTCAGTGAAAACTACCAGTAATTCCTATTCGCGCCCAAATCCCAAATGTAACACGTTACATGTGTTCAAGCGCACAAACAGTAATACACTGTCAAAAATAAATGTTCACTGTAGCACACTCTTCTCCTATAGAACTTCCTTTCTTTGGCACTTACAACCCCAGCCTTTCATCTTTTTTTTGGTCTTTGTCTTCCTTACTGCTTACTTAGACCAGGTATGCTCCACTGAAGGCGGCAGGAGCAGGGACAGATGGAAAAAGTAGGTTGAACAT
This sequence comes from Adrianichthys oophorus, assembly GCA_036245035.1. Taxonomy (NCBI): domain Eukaryota; kingdom Metazoa; phylum Chordata; class Actinopteri; order Beloniformes; family Adrianichthyidae; genus Adrianichthys; species Adrianichthys oophorus. Next base: position 600,033 of record BSAI01000018.1, read on the forward strand.
CCCTAAACATGGATTAGAAAATGATGGGGCCGGACATACAATACTCCTCCTTTAATAACAACAGCAAAGAGAGTACAAACCCTGTCAATCTACAGTTTTAACGGCCAGTAAGGTGCGCCTTTGGGGTGAGGACTCAAACTATTCAGGGCTAGAACTGGTACAGTTGACCGGTCAGAGAACACTATCAGCACACGCATTGAAATGTTTCCTATAAAAAAACAGAAGCGTCCATAAAACATGGATGAGTAAAGAAATAAGAAGTGCTCTGTGAAGGAAACGCTTCATAGACCAAATGGGGAAACTAAAAAGAAATTCAAGTATCAAAAGAACTAAGACGCTGACGAGCAGAAAAGGTCAATTACAAATGTAGTAAAAATCACAGGAAAGGAGACATAACACAATCAACAATACATTAGGCAACGTTTGCATTTGTTTAAGGCAGCTGATTAAAAACTAAAAAGAACAAGGCATCTTCTTCATTCCACATTAAATACAAGCCTAGCCCTCCTTGACGCACAAAGTCATCGATGAACGACTCTGAGACGATACACTTCAGTCCGACTTGTCTTCAGATGAGAGAAAATCAGAGTTGGCATGGACAGTCATGGGGTTGTGCTCTTGATTTTTGGTCTTCTTCACAGTGAGGTTTGTCAGGGCTTATAAGGCTGATACATCAAGAAAGGCAAGTCACTCAGTCTATTGTCTAAACGGTTTGCACGCGCCTGCACAGCATGGGAGGGCAGTGCAACTGGTCCTCTCTGCTAACGGCTGCCTTTCATGGCCTCCTTGGCTGCCAGGATGAGAGGTGTCAGACTGGAGAGAGGCTTTGCCAACTTCAGGAATGGATGCTGAAGAAAATAAAACAAGAGGATTAGTCCAAACCCAAAAATGTTGGAGTGATGATTAATTGAAAAGAAAGACCCAATGGAAGCTGGAAGATCAACCTGCAGAAGCTCTTTGCCCCCCCCTCTTTTCTCTACATCCATTTCCAGGCAGCGGTTCAAGAAATCTCGAAAAACTGGAGAGAGCTTCTCTGGATTCTGAAGCTCAGGGGTTCCATTTGTAGCAATCAGGTATAAAGCCTGCCAAACACAAGGACATCACAGAAGTGTGATATGTAGCTTTGCTAAACAACATTTGTATCGAGTCACATGACGCTTGTGAATATGTTTGATCAAGAGTATGTATTTTTAAGATCATTTTATTCACTTTTACTAACGCACTCTCTTCCACTCAGGACTATATGCACAACAACACTAAACTCACCCGTAGTGGGTTTTCATTCAGGTATGGAGGCTCTCCTTCAACCATCTCAATGGCCATAATACCAAGTGACCAGATATCTACTTTAGGCCCATAAGCCTTTCTGGTCACAACTTCAGGAGCCATCCAGTAAGGTGTGCCAACCATGGTGCTGCGTTTGCTCTGCTCTGGAGTGATCTGGGCACAGAAGCCAAAATCAGCTGTTGGAGAAACACAGAAAGATGTGGAGTTGCAGTGATTGAAAGTAGTGATTGTTGCAGTTGGTAGCTTATAACACGAGCAAACTTCTTACTAAGCTTCACAGATCCATCCATTCCGAGCAAGACGTTGTCACTTTTGATGTCTCTGTGAATAACTTGATTTGCGTGCAAGAAATCCAAAGCTTGTAAACACTAAAAGAGAGAAGACAAAAGAGGGGAAGTAGAATTGATTTTGTCCCATTCTCCACTGATAGTGAGATGTATACTATAATATTAAATCACTTGGGGAAAAATGAGCCACACCTCTCGACAAACAGCAGCTATCTGGGCTTCATCCATGCAAGTCTCAGTGACGACATCTGTCAGGGAGCCACCAGCAAGATATTCCATGACAACAAACAGCTCATCCCCCATCAGGAAACTGATACAAATGACAAATAAATACAGTTTACTTTAACATATGAAAATTCACTAGGAAGGGGAAATATTTTAACCAAAGGAAGCTGCTGCCCTGCAAACTGAATGTTCCTCACCTGTCTAAAAAGTTGACAATGTTGGGGTTTTTCAGCTCTTTCATCACTAGGATCTCATTGATAATGAGCTCCTTCTTCGGCTGCTTTTGTAGATTGATTTGTTTAATCGCAACCTGAAAATGGAAGATGCCAAATCTTAAATATTAAAAATGAAGCATAGTACATTTCACATAGAACATTTTGAACGCCGTAGTACATTTTGCTTCTGCTATCCCATCAAGTGACACAAGTTGGATCATTTGAAACTAAAACACATGTTCACTTCTCCGTGGACCATGGTGGAGGGGTTTGAGAGCTTAAGTAATTCCTAAGAAGGCTGAGAAGTGTGAGGGTAACACCTGTGGTAGAATCTCCAAAGGCAGACAAGTCATAAGTGACAGTCAGATGGAGAGCAGCTCAAAACCCCTTCTTTGGAGTCACCACCACCTAAACGTAGAGCCGGGCCTGGGTTTAGGACTTGCAGACCAGCACCAGGTGCCTGGAGCTTTTCCACAGGCACCAGTTGGCCTAGCTTGAAGTGGTGATATGCGATCACTCCTGTGAGGGCCCATCTCCTCCAGGAGATCAAAATGGGCCAGTACCATGCAGTATGGGCAGGGCTTGAAGGTGGGTGCCTCAGTGGGATAACCACAAAATCTGGCCTTTGGGACATGGAACGTCAAGAAGCCATGGGGCTTAAGGGGTACAGTCTAAACATGGTGAGAGGCAGCGGGCTGCTGTGGGCTTACTCCTGACCCCCAGCTTGGCCATCAAGTGTTGAATTCATATTGGTACACCGGGTACGGAAAGCATTCAGACCCCCTTCAATTTTTCCACTCTGTTATATTGCAGCCATTTGCTAAAATAATTGAAGTTCATTTTTTTCTCATTAATGTGCACACAGCACCCCATATTGACAAAAAACACAGAAGTTTTGCAGATTTATTAATAAAGAAAAACTGAAATATCACATGGTCCTAAGTATTCAGACCTTTGCTGTGAAACTCATATATTGAACTCAGGTGCTGTTCATTTCTTCTGACCATTTTTGAGATGGTTCTACACCTTCATTTGAGTCCAGCTGTGTTTGATTCTACTGATTGGACTTGATTAGGAAAGACACACACCTGTCTATAGAAGACCTTCCAGCTCACAGTGCAAGTCAGAGCAAATGAGAATCATGAGGTCAAAGGAACTGCCTGAAGAGCTCAGAGACAGAATTGTGGCAAAACACAGATCTGGTCAAGGTTACAAAGAAATATCTGCTGCACTTAAGGTTCCTAAGAGCACAGTGGCCTCCATAATCCTTAAATGGAAGATGTTCTGGACGACCAGAACCCTTCCTAGAGCTGGACGTCTGGCCAAACTGAGCTATCGGGGAGAAGAGCCTTGGTGACAGAGGTAAAGAAGAACCCAAAGATCACTGTGGCTGAGCTCCAGAGATGCAGTCAGGAGAAAGTTGTAGAAAGTCAACCATCACTGCAGCCCTCCACCAGTTGGGGCTTTATGGCAGAGTGGCCCGACGGAAGCCTCTCCTCAGTGCAAGACACATGAAAGCCTGAATGGAGTTTGTTAAAAAAAACACCTGAAGGACTCCAAGATGGTGAGAAATAAGATTCTCTGGTCTGATGAGACCAAGATAGAACTTTTTGGCTTTAATTCTAAGCGGTATGTGTGAAGAAAAGCAGGCACAGCTCATCACCTGTCCAATACAGTCCCAACAGTGAAGCATGGTGGTGGCAGCATCATGCTGTGGGGGTGTTTTTCAGCTGCAGGGACAGGACGACTGGTGGCTAAAAGACTCATGGCTGTATTAGATCAAAAGGGTGCTGCTACTAAATACTGAGCAAAGGCTCTGAATACTTAGGACCGTGAGATATTTCAGTTTTTCTTTTTAAATAAATCTGAAAAAATGTCAACAATTCTGTTTTTAGTCAATATGGGATGCTGTGTGTACGTTAATGAGGAAAAAATGAACTTCAATTATTCTAGCAAATGGCTGCCATATAACAGAGTGAAAAATTGAAGGGATCTGAATACTTTTTGTACCCACTTATGTCCTTGGCTTCCGTTGGCAAATAGCTCTCTGTGGTTTTGGCCTATGTGTCAAACAGCAGTTCAGAATACCTGGTGTTCTTCTGAAGTCACAGAGGTAGATCCTCAGCAACAAGACCCCACAGATGGATGAAGTCCACCTTAAACGTCCCAAGTCTCCAGATGCTATTGGACTGTCTTGGCTGACGTGCGACTCTGCAGCATTGCGTGGCAATTGGGGACAGTACCACTGGAGTGGTGGTTCCCATTTATAACAAGGGAGAGGGTGTTCCAACTACCGGGGAATCCCACTTTCCACCTCCCTGGGAAAATATTTTCCAGAAGACTAGAGAAGAGTTCAGCCAATAGCCAAACTTTAGATTCAGTAACAAGAGTCCGGTTTTCCTCTTGGTCCTGGAACTCTAGATCAGCTCTACACTCAACATCAGGGCTGTCCAAATCCTGGCCTCGAGGTACTGCTTCCTGCTGGTTTCCCAGAAACTCTGTCTCATCTGCTGTTTACCTGGATCAGGTGTGTTTAGCCAATAAGGAGCTTGAATGGCAGGTGTGTTGGAAACCATGTAGGCCCTCCAGGCCTGGACTCTGACACCCCTGTCATACATTAGAGTGATTATCGAGTTTTGTGGAACTGCAGAAGGCGCTTGACTCCGACACCTGTGGAGGCTGCTCTGTGGTCCACGTTGCTTAACTGAGGGTCATCTGGTCCCTGTATGACCGGAGCAGGAGCTCGGTTTGCATAGCCAGGAATGGACTGTCTCATCTAACCATTGAACTGATAAAAGAAAACTACAACATCTGATCAATTTCCAGGTGACATTATTGGAGCAACAGTTTTATGGTAGAGCTTCCAGGTTATACCTTTTTAAGCTCTTTCACTTTTTAGTCCCTTACCTCCTGTCCCGTAGCAACGTCGATGGCTGTGAACACGGTTCCTGAAGCCCTGCAAATAGCAAATAACAGCAACATTTTACTCTGGCAACATTTTAGAATGCTGTTATTTCTTTCTGCACAGAGACAAAGATTGATGAAAAAAAGTAAATGCACAAACATCCACAAAAGTTGACATTAATGCAAATGTTTGACAAACACTGGAAAATGGGAACCCTTTCATAATCTTGGTTTCCATGATTTGTCATGGTCAACTTCATGCTCTGTTAACCTTTGAAACCTAAGCGTCTTTCAGAATGAGTCTTTCAGCAATGGAGAATTTATTTGCTTGACTAATAAAATGTCTTTTCTTAAAAAAAAAATCAAAAATTCTCTTTCCATATTTAGAATTGGGAAAGAGCATTCTGGTGTAAAGAAAGAAATCACTAAACAATCATGTTCCATTGATTATGAATAAATGACACAGTTCTACTGATCATGACATGACTCTTCACCATAAAGTTTTCAACTTCTAAGGACAAGTTGCATAAAATCATGTGTTTTGCTCCAATCCTACCACAACAGCTGCATGACAAAAGTTCACACAGTCACACTAATTCAACACAGCTTTTATTCATCCAAAAATTAGTCTGCAGGCTGTTTTTTTAATCAATGTTCAGTTGATCAGTACTCACCCCTGACCAATTTTTTCATATCTTGTGTACTTTTTCTTGGGATCTCCGATGCTCACTATAGTTCCTGTAAACCACATTACATTCATAAATGGTACAGTCCAATGGAAACCAACAGAATCTAAGCTCTTTCTTTACACTGGTGATGAAATATATACAAGAATATATGAAAAGGGATAAGTATGAACTCTGTTGCTTTGAGACAGCTTAAACAAAAAACTGAAAAAAATTTAAATGTGGTATTTTTTCATTACTACACAGGGTCCAAAAACGTGAAAAAGGGGCCATATGCATGTGTCAATCAAACATCCTCCTGTAATAATAATAATGTACACACTGCTACTAATATACTGTGATGGTGTTTTATTTTTCCTCACTCAGTTTGTCCATGATCTCCTCGTCGGTCATCTTGCTTTTCTTTTTCTGTCTGTCTGCAGCCTTGGAGGCAAAATCTCCATCGGGACCTGTGCTTGCAGCAGGAATGGGCTCGATAACAGATCGCGTATAAACCTGCAAAGCATTTAAAAAACGCACAGCTCAAAGCTTTGTATAAGAAAACAATTTCAGCAATTATTTAAAAAAAAAAAAAAAAAAAGATTGTTTCTGATAAGAACAATGAAGTGTTCTTCAACCAGTGTGCCGCAGTACACCGGTGCTCAGTGAGACGGTCAGGTGTGCTTTGGGAAATGACTCAATATCACCTAATTGGTCTAAAAAACATACTATTGTCAGGATATCAGCTCTGTGTTCATCCAAAGAGGCCCAGGTTTCTCACTGAGTAGTTAGAAATATGAAATATCATAAAAGACTATTTTTTGTGTTGAGGTTCAGCGGCCAACAGACTCACTTAACCAAAATTAATTAATTTTTCTCCAAATAAGTCAAACAAAAACATTTTTGTTAAAGTTACATTTTTTATTTATACCAAAGAAAAATGAATAAAATCTTGGTGTGTTAACTTTTTTTCCACTAGTTACAATCTAACTAAAGGTGTATTCAGACTGGCAAAATCCTTTGGTGCAGTCCGAGTCCACAAATTTATTTCAGATTGAGTTCTAAAGATTGCGTTTGCTCTGTATTCAGACTGGCGTCTACGGGAGATTTCTGTTTCAGACCAAAACTTGGTAACAAAACCATGTGACTGAAGATCTCTTCATTCATTGGCCAGGAAGTACGAGGTGGATCAAAACAACAAGAGAAAGTTGGAGGAGCGGGATGGTTAACTTATTTAAACATTATATATTTCTATTACCAGCTTTGAACGTCAGCAACAACAATTTTTACTTTATCCTAGAAGCTACGAGGTAGCTTTTAGGATGTTGTCACAGCAGCGCAACGAGACCCAGAAAAGTTTGTAAGAAGCGCTCTCAACGGTGTTAAAATAACCATTCTAGCAAGTAAACAGTTGGACCAGTTATTTCCTCTTTGATAACACAACATTCAGTGCCTTACATTAGCACACGGCTCATGGTGGCTTCATTCCTAATATGTTTACATGACTTTCAGCTACAGTGGACGTTTTGGTCCAGTTTTGTATTTAGATTGAGGCATCTCAGAGCGAACCGAACCACAGTCCGATTGGAAACAAACTGAGACCACCTCAAAAGATGAGTCTGAGAGCGGTTTCTGGTCCTGGACCAGGGTTTGCTTGAGTGTTTTCAGACGAACATTTGTTCCGGATTATCGGGGGAAACGAACTCTGGTTCACTTTGGGCAGACCAAATGTGTTTGAATACACCCTTAGAGTAAAATCTTTCAAGCATGCTGCAATTACACGAGAGCTCAACATTTACAGATATTTAATAAATTAATCACTGTTTTAAAAAGGATTAGCATTTTGGTATCTCTATGGTGAGGTTTAGCAAATATTATATATATATATATTTTAATGAACTGTAGGGAAAACTAATGCTTTTATGTGTGTACACCCCCCCACAGCCTTTAGATGAACGATTTTTGAAACTTTTATGAAAATAAATCCTCAATTTGAATTTGTTTGAGCCACAACTAATACAAAAATGCATGAGATATCCTAGTGGGATGGTAGATTTAATGACTGTATATGAGAACTGGACTGAGTGACCCCTCCCCCCTGGCGTTCCAAACAGGAAGTTTCTGCTGGCTCCAAGAAGCCAAAATCACATAAACTTCTATAGAGGAATAAACAGCTGTTACTCAGACATTTTATTGATCAGAATAACCATTCTCGCTCTGATACATTTTGTTAGCATGTTCTTGATAAACCTCATTTTTTTCTTTATAGCATGTAAATCAAGTTATAAACTGGTCAATTAGATACCTCAGAAAAAGTATCTGAAGTATCACCTCGAACATTCCAAACATTCGACTGATTTTGTGTAGCCTGCTTTCCGTGGAAGGGATGTGGCCTTCAAACAAGTATTCAACTCACGTTTGGCAACAGTGGTTGCCATTAAAACGCTGATTCAGACCAACTCCAACCAATCACTGCTTACTGACATTGTCTGGCTCCAAATGGCGGCGCCCGTATCGTGAAAAACTGGCGACTTAAATGACTTATTTTGGTTGAAGCCGCAAGTAATCCATCTTCAATGGATTACGTCAGACTTACTTGGTCCAGCTCTTATATACAGCCAATTAGTTCATCATTAATACAGAGGACAGAGTTTCTCTTTTCTTTTCATTTCCAGTTGCTGGTGTGCCTTGAGGTTTTCATCAGAGAAAAAGTGTACCTTTGTTCAAAAAGGTTGAAAAACACTGGAACGATGTGTAACTTACACTCTTTGTGTGTTCTGGTCTTGGTGCCACAACAGGAGGAGGAGCTTCATCGTCATCGTTGTCGTCATCAATATCTTTAATGTTTGGAGAAGATGGCTCAGTTCCTTTTTTGATGGGCTGATTCAAATTTAAACCAGATTCAGTTAACGATTGTGAAATAAAACCGTATGAAAAGGATGACAGACTAGTGTCAGATACTTACGGACTGAGGTCCTGGAGTGAATGTGTCTTTTTCTGTTATTTGGAAAACAGACTCATTGGTCACAGCGGTAACATTTTGACAAGTTTAGTTTCTCATTTATCCAAAGCGACTTAAAACTTTCTAACAGTTCTAACACTTGAGAGAAATGTGCAGTTAAGTGTCTTGTCTAAGGTTACAAGTACTTCTAACCCTGGGATTTGAACCCTAAACCAACCAACTGCTCAACCTACTGAGAAATGGTTGTTTCAAAAGAAGGAGTCCTTTAACTGCCTGGCATTTTCATGGTCCAACACAGGCAGTAAAACTGTCAGACGGAATATCTTGACGAAGGGTCTCACCAGACGATGAGAAGCTGAGGTACTTCTGTCGACCGTTGTCCGTTGAGTCATAAAATTTAAGAACATCAAGTACAGCCTGTGGGTTTTTCTTCTGCTCTGACTTAGTGATGTTTGAGGTCTGGAGGAGTCGAGCCCATTGTTCCGGCATACCCTGAACAAAACAAACAGTAATGTGTATGCCATCCTGCTTTGGTTCTGTGCCTTTGCTGCACTGCTCATGTTAAGCCCTGTTTATACTTCAAAGCGATCGGTCATCACATCAATCGTATCCAGAATCACCTCTTCTAGTTCTTCATACTAATGTTGGCTGGTTTTGATTGCAACTTTCTGCGATAACTGCGATGAACTTCTGTTTGGTGTTTATACTTTTCAAGCGACGTGATTGTCTGCAGCGTTTATTTTTAACAAAAACAACATCTTTCTCACACACTTGCTGCGTCTGTGAATGCGCAGGTGCATGGAAGTCAGAGGAGGAAGTGGTGTGTGTTCGTCTACTAAACAGAGACAGGCAATACAAAGCGGAAAAAAATAAAAATAATTAATTAAAAAAGGGGTCAAATGCAAGATATGAAATATGTAACATATCTTTAAAGTTATACTTGCTTTATGTTCTACCTAGTTGTCCGCTCTCTCCGTGCCTGAAGATCAGTTTTCCCTTTAACTTAAGTGTTAAAAAGACATTTTTCTGAACAGTTTCCTCCATAGTTGCAAACTGATCACTGAAATAAGATTACATTTAAATGATGTGAGTTGCCCATGATTGCACTCCGGGCATAAATTCCAGTTGCTGCTGACCTCACTTTCTGCAGCGACTGGGGCGATTCCGTACCGATGGCCGTGCGACCATTGTGCCACCAATTACAGTCAAATTAAAATTAAAATCCCATCAGTTGACCCATTCCCTGGGGAAATGGTGAGCTGCTTAATCCCCAAACCAACCCCTAATGCTGAGGGTCAAGCAGGGAATGACTTGCCCTGGATTTGAACTCACGACCCATCAGGTCTCAGGACGGACACTCTTCCGCAAGGCCACTGAGCTAGTTAAAATTACAAATGGCTTGGACATATAAACCGGCCCTTAAACTGTGACATGTAGGAATAAAAGGTATACTGCATACGCTGGATTAAAAAAAGAAGATGTCAATACTTACAGTGAACTCCCCGGTAACAGCATCAAACCCAACATGTATGGTATGCTCAAAATCTGACGGTGGGGAGATTTCTGGTCGCTCTTTATCTCTGTCCTTCTTCCTACCACCTGAAAGTAACCAATAATCATGACACATCCCAAAACAACAGCTAACTTTGACTCTTCCAAATGTTAGGAAACTCACTTTTTTCCTGCCCGGAAAAGATGAATTTGATTTTACTGCGAGGTTTTCTTTCTTCAGGAACAGAAGGCAGAGGCTTGGAGCTGTGGTTACCCGCTAGTGAGTCTTTGCCAGCGTTGGTGCTGAAGATGGTGCTGCCGGTCCTGACTGGAGGAGCTGGGGGTTTATCCTCAGGGTCTCCGTTATCACACATTCCGGAAAGCTTGATGTGATCCTCACTTGAATAAGAAAGCAGGTGAACACAACAGGTCACAGCTGTATGAAGCAGGATTAACCATGACGTGTGCATACAGGTGAAAACAAAAATCAGCATCAAATGACTCCAACACAAACCTGACAAACTATGGTTTTACCACCAAACATGCGGACACTTGTTAGAAAACAGAAAAATGCTGCTGCAGCCGTCAAGACAGAGCTAAAGAAAGACGCCAACCACGATAACAGGGAAGGAGTAAGCATTGTCCATAGTAAACAGTTATTATAATGCTGTCAGACAAACCTGAGAGCAAATACAACACAATTAACGAGAGCAGATAATGAACGTGCTGATGGAAACAACCTTTCTATCGCTCTTCAGGTCTGTGGACACTAAACTAATGCATTTCAGACATAAACCGCCAGTGGTCATTTCATACAGCAGAACACTAAAGGCCAAACAACAGGTTGAAGTTAGTTTACTCTCTGGGGAGTCACTGGAGAAGCAAAAAAAATTAAACCAAGCGAAGCTACAAAGGTGCTTTTATTAAGTTCTCTCTATTTCCGTATGAAGCAGTAGTAATTGGACCGAGAATATTCTTGCTAATCGTTTAAATGACTGCGCACTGAAAGTTTTCCACGTATCTTTGAACGTGAGCGCAGCGTTTCAAATGTGTCTAATAAAAATGTCCTTCAACAGAATAAGCAGAGGGCCGGCTAGCAGGCTAATGCTAGCTGTAGCTGCCCGGCCAAGCAGTGTGCTAGCTAACACAAACGGTTAGCTTGGCGTGCTATTCTAACCGGATGTGTATTGTTTTAAAGGTTACCGTCCTCCTAGAAACTTCATAAGAATGAGCAGGATAAAGGAAAAGCTGTGAGGGCGCGGGTTTGCGCTTTAAAATAGTTTAATTTGCAGGCTAACGGAGGCGACAGAAGTAACGGAGCTCACCGGAGATTCCGCACCAAGTTGACTAGAACTTGACTCCTGGACGAACTTTGGCAGCTTGAAACACTTTTACAGGAGCGTGAAAAGCACCGCCGCTGCAGCAAAGGGCCTAAAGGGACGCGCGTCACATTCAAATGTGATTTAACTATTTACAGTGGAACTTTTCGGCCCTTGGATTCCGCGATGGCGAAGGGGAAGCGGAACTAGCGAGCGGCCCAGCCCTGGCCCCCCAACACCCGCCGCAATGAATGGAGCCCAACCATAGACCGCAGAAAGCACGCGCAGTGCGTGACAGTGAATTATACAGGCCACAGCCTCACTTATTTCAAACCGAATCTACAAGAGTACGATATTTCTATGTGAAGGTTTTTTTAACACACACACAATTCAAATTCAGGGTTCATTCTTAATTGACAATTCAATTTGCAATCCTCTCACGCGGTTTGAAAATGCATTCTACAATTTGCTGTTCAGCATGAAAACAACCTAATTCAATCAGAAAATGTTAACATTAAAGTCACAAACAAAACCGAAAAGCAGTTACATTTTCCAATTCAAAGCAATTCAGCCATGCATTTTGAAAATGCAACTTTCAGTTCTAAATGTTCCATTTGGTGAAGCATTTTAAAAACACATGCAATTGATAACACCAGCTCTCGGCTCCGCCCCATTCTGATGCATCATCCACTTACAGACCAACAGATCCATGAACGTCTTTGTGTTCCTGGTCTGAGCTGGAATCTGGATCAGAACTTTACGACTGTAGCTCTGATATTGCTCAACATTTTTGTTGCACCGCTGATGTTCGGCTGGAAGCGTGAGGGGCTGAAAGCTAGAAGGAACAAATGAATGATGGGAAATGAGGGTGGGCTTATTTCACTGCCCACAACTCTGATAAACTCCTGCTGCTCTGCAGAACCATGTACTAGAAAACAACACAGGTTTTTGATTTTTGGTTAAAAACAAGAGAATTATAATCCAAAGACCACTGTGAGCGCTTTTAGAATAGATCAAAGATGAGCTGAGTGGGACCTAAAGGTTTTGTTAAAACTTTGCTGGTTTTAAATATGAATTTTTTGCACAACTTTTGTCTTTTTCAGAATAAATATGAAGGCTTAAGAAGAACTGAAATATTTCTTTAGCTTTAAAAGATGTGCATTTGCAGTGGAGAGAACAGATTCCTTAGGACACAAAACATTTTGAATATTGATGTCAAATGAAAACGGGGTCTGTTGTTAATTCCGTATTTTGTACATTGAACCTCTTGGAAGTTGTTGTCTCTCAGTCAAACCTCATGTCAGAGGAAGTTCTGTAAGATGGATCCTTTCACATGAAACATGCAGACATTTCAGGGAATTCTTCTTGTAAAACACATCGGATGAGTCTCTTATCACACAGCGAAACAGACGCACAGCTCATCAACGGCTCGCCGCCATCACTGACAAATCACAGGAAGCTCCTCCATGAAAACGTCTCCATCAGGACTGATGGTTCAGAGTGAGCTTCACATCCAGAGAAGCTGCCTCTCCCCCTCTGTGGGTCACGGCCTACTCTCTGCTGCTCGACCAACAGCTCTGAGCAGCTAAATAAAGTTTCCATGCTGACTAATCTTACAAAGCAATAATATATTTCCTAATAAATCATATAGAGAATATTTCATAGGGATTCATACATTGTTAAATATTTATGCTAGTAATTTACAATTAAATATATCCCTGTGACAGACTGGCGATCTGTCCAGGGGCGTCCTCTGCCATCGCCCATGAGTGGCCGGGTTAGGCTCCAGCAGCCTCGTGACTCCGCAACGGTATAGAAGACTGACAATGATATATCATACATAGAAATTTTGTAATAAAATAAAATGTCAATTCTTTCCTTTTTCAAATAGTGAATAAATATAAAATTATACTATGTGATATATTGGCAAATATAATGAAATGGATTCTGCAGGACATGAGATTGTGTATTGAAAGAAGCATTATCAATGTATGCAAATATTTGATCTAATAAACTTTAGTGTATGAGGTAATAAATCCACCTATAAATGACATCATATGACTAAATACATAAAAATACCATATCATATATTGCTATATATAGAGAGATATGTTCAATATTTTCTAGATCAAACAGTGAAATATATTTCTGAATGTATTCCAACATTTATATTCTAGTATATTGTCATATATTTGTGTTTTGTAAGGGTGTCGTCCAGAATGTTCATGCATAAAGGCTCAAACAAGCTTCACTTTTCCTACCAAACATACTGGGATTGTTGGGTTTGCTGTTTGAGTCCATTTAAAGACCGGCTCTGATGAAAATAGGGTTTTTGGTGTATTTAACATGTTCTTGTTGTTTTCTGATGATAGAGAACATAAATATTAATTGCATTGTTTGAGTTTTTCTTCACTCAAATTGTTGTGAATCAGGAACAGATGACAAATGCTGTTTGAAAAACTGTGACATCGATGCTAAAGTTAGCGAGTCACAAGCTCTCTGCTCCGCTCCATTGTGATGCATCATCCACTTACAGACAAACAGATCCATGAACGTCTTTGTTTTCCTGGTCTGAGCTGGATCTGGATCAGAACTGTAGGACTGGATAGCTCTGACGTTGCTCAACATTTCTGTTGCTCCGTTAATGTTAGGTTTTGGCTGTGAGGGCCTGTGAGCTAGCAGGAGAGAGTTTAAACAAAGCAATGATGAGAACTGTGAGCAGGCTTACACAGAGCCAACAGTCCCACCAACATCTCAGAGGTGAATTTCTAATGAACTTCTGCTGCTCTGCAGAAGCTAAGCCTTGGAAAAGGACACAGGTTTTTGATTTGGGCTAAAAACAGCATCATCATAAGTACATTCTATGAAAACAGATCCAAAGATGATTGCAGTTCAAGAATCTGTAACAAAAAAAAATGGAATGCTTTGCATGTGCTTCTACTATAGCTAGCCTTGTACCAAATGGATTTGATTCACAAACAAAACTCTGCATAAAGTTGCTTTGCTATTAGAAAGCATAAAAACATCACATTGTTTCTCAAACTATTTTCATTTGTTTGTGCACATTTTATAAGTGACTGCTTTCAATATGTGTTTTGTATGAAATTTCACTCAAACCCCATGTGAAAAAAACTTCTTTAGTTTTTCTTTTCAAAAACAAATAGCTTTAGTCAGAATTTCCCCCCAAAACACAGAAGGCATAGAAGATAACCGTTCTAACTTTACTCACATGTGAAACATTTCACTGTTATCTTTTTCTCAGAAAAAACCTGTCCTTTTATCAGCCTCCACAGACAGGAGGAGAGGAGGAGGACCTACTCCTGATGAAGATCAAAAAGTTCTGAAGTTCTGCAGCTTTTTGAACGAGCCGGTGCTGCTCATCACCTGATGCGTCTCTTTTAGCAGCTTGTTTGTAGAAATCATGTGTTTGCAGCCATTCTCTGTCTTCCAATGCCCTCAGATTCCTGCTTTTCCCCTCACCCCCGCTCCCCCTGCATGTCATTTCAGCATCACACTGTGTGTGTGTGTGTGTGTGTGTGTGTGTGTGTGGTTGTGTAAAATAACCCAATTTAAAAAAAATGTCCCCGCATTTTCCTTTAGTTGTACATAATATTGCTTAATAGGTAAGATAGAGTTTTAGATGGAAGCCCACGTGATATTCATGAGATTTTATGTTTTAGTATAGAGTGACACAAAACGACACAGCAGATAACTGTAACAATAAGAGTTCCAGAGCAAACGAGCGTCATTGTAGATCCATCACCAACTGGAAGATGTAAACTCATGAGGACGAAATTCTGAAAGAGACAATATGTTTTCTGACTGAATAAATGACAGAGAAACAATGGAGTTCTGCATAAAGCTGAACTTTAGTCATTGGGACGTTGTGAACAATACTGTACAAACCTTGTGCGTATGCTGGATTTTAATCCATGAACAGATGCTGGTATTGCTCGCAGTGCACGGAGCATCCAGGATAGTGTGTGGCTCCAATCTTTTGAATGGAGTGCCTAAATGGAAAAACAAAAACGAAAATGTGTTTTTTTTCCATCCAAATTACATTTTAGCAATACCTGTTCTTTGTCAGAAATAAATAAAACAGTTTTGCAACTTGTATTTTAATGCATTAGTACAGGAAAAACAATAACATTGCTTTTATTTGCATTTGTATTGAGGAAAGAAAAAACCAAAACAATGTGCTCTAAATTTTTCTTGAAACATTAAATTTACTATAGCTTTAAATTACACTTAAAAACTTAATTTTTTTATTCTTACACTTTTTAGTCCACAGGAGGAGCTCAGGAAGTTGAATGTGAACCGGAGTAAAGGTTTTCCCGTCAAAGGAAGGCTTGTGGTAACGGGCATGAATTGGAATTGTTACTTTGAGAGGACCGTGAGTTGGCCCAGTATGGGAGGGATACACATAGGTAAGAAACTCAGAAGTCTGGTGGGCTGGTTCTTCTAGATCAATCGTGGTATTAAACAACATCTTTTAGAGATAGAGACATAAACAAGCACCTTAATAAAGCACAAAAACATCACTTAACATTCATTTGGATTTTTTTAATTCTCAGCATAAATGAAAGACTTCATAGATTTTTCAGTTTTACCTGCCAGTCATGTTGATCGCTCAGAGAAGTAAGTTGATATGGGTCCACATAGACATCTCTGGGCCATGTGTAAACCAACAAAGCTCTGACATCCCCCGGTGTCTCACTGCCCAGCTCAATGGTGGTCACCACCTCCCTACACAACAGAATGTACTTACAACATTTGAAACGCCTATTTTCCTGTTTCTGAAAATGTGTTTCCAAATACCTGTGAAAGCCCTTGCTGCTGAGCTCCACAGACAACGCGGGTTTGAACCCAGTCAGGAAAAAGCAGAGGTCCTGATCACCACCTCCTAAAAACAAACTAAACTATGTTGACAATTATTTATCCACTTTCACTATTGCTTAATCTTGTTAAAAAAATTAAAAATGCATTTTTCATTCCAATTGAGATGCATATAATAGTCATAAATTGCATTAAAGTTTAACCCGTTAAAGCCTGAGCCATTAAATAATTGACAGAAAATTAAAATTCTTTGAATTTTGAGCCTTTATAAGTTCCTTTGAACAAACATTCAAACAAACAAAAAACATGTTTTAATGTATATAAATCTCAATTTGTATCATATTTGATACAACAGGTCACACAGCTCGAGGATATCTTTTTTTCCTGAGCTAACAAAACATGAAAAGACCCCCCCAAAAAAACAAGAAATTTGTATTTCCATTTCATTGCTCTTGTGGAAGGCTGACAGACTCGTGTAGCATATATGATATGTTCGGGTTTAAAGGGATAGAAATGTAAAACTATGACCTATCCAATAAAGAAAGTCGGTTTTATCAAAATTTGAAATTGCATGGCATTCTAAAAACGAGCTTTAAATAGTCTTTTCAAGGCGGGAAATGTTCCATTGCTTACCCTCTTTGAGCAAATAAACAAATGGAGATAAACAGAGAAAAAGACAAAACCGTAGAAAGTACATTTAAAAAGCAGGAAAGCTGATATTTTTTTAAAATAAAAATGCTAAATAATCGTTCAGCTCCAGCAACTTGTCGAGTTAGGGAAGTGTTTACGGTAGTGTTTTTATAAGGACCACTTTTAGGCCTTAGGATGACTACAATAGTGCCTGACTAAAAAAAAAAAAAAAACCTTTTACCGCGTAGCTTTTCATCCGCATAAAAACATTACAAAATGGAAAAATTAACGTTAGATAACAGAAACAAAAATGCTTAACACAACTGTCATTTCAAAATGTATTTTTTTATTTAAACGGTAAATATGCAGGAATTATAAACAGGCTCAAGCGAGGTCGTTCATGTTTACAATTAGTGCATACCAAACACTCAACACGTCCATCCTTCCTAGCTTTCTCTGTCCTGACTTGATTTTATTTTTGTGCTAAATAGCATCTATGATAACAAAATTTTTGTTTAAAAAGGCTACATAGATTTGGAGCAAAGGAGATGCGTTATAAGGCGAAGCGCTGCGGTGTGCGGTTTAATCCCCCTTCCATAGTTTTAGTTTATGTAAATACAGAAACAGAAAAGCTTCGGAAAAGAATAATACCCATAAGAAACTTTACCGCGTTTTCAGGTAAGAAAGGTTGCATTTGTGAGATCCTAAATTAAAAAAGACAGCGGTGTATAAATAAATATGTATAAAAGATTATGTTCTGGCCTTAACTCGTCTTTCTGTTCACAACACAGTTGCAGTGATCTTTTTTGTCACGATCGTTGTTGTAAACATGACTTTGGTCGCAATGGGGCCACCTTACAATCAGACCGATTTGTTTGGAGCTGAGAGAAAGTGTTCGTGACCGTCCGTCCATCCTTCCTTCCTTTGACTCCAGACTGCAGCATGGCTGCTGAGCAGCTGAAGGAGCACCCTCGGCACAGAGACTACCTGGAGGGAGTCTCTCAGAGCCAACTGGAGAAGCTTCACATCATCCTACAGGATCACCTAAATGGTTTCAGCCTGAAGCGCAGCCTCGCCACCTTCCACCTGGACCCCAACGAGGACCTCAACAAACTAGATGACAAGGAATTAGTTCGCAAAAAAGGTCAAATGGACAGAGAGTTTGAGAGAAATAGGAAGCACAAGGATGATCCAGGCTTTGTTTATGACCTGGAGGTGGATTTTGAAAAGACCGCTCAGGAGAACTGTAGCTGGGATGAGTCAGATGATGGATTTTAAAGCTCCCAAGGAACACCATCTCCAAAGATACATCCAAACACACATTTCAGAAGGAACTGAGAAAGTATTTTAAGCTTCTGTTTTGTCAAAGTTGCAATGACTGCAGTAGAGTAGATCAACAGGAGCATATTGAAATGTAACATACATAAAGACTACAATGACCAAAAGTGTGATTACTAGTGAAAATTTATTTGTTATAAAATACAGAGTTGAAGAAAATACATAAACTTTGGTTTAAACATTTGTGGCTTAGAAAACATGAATGATTTCAGTCAAACATTAGGAAGAATCTTAACTTCTATTAAATAAAATCTGAATGTATAGTAGTATTTCAACAATAAAACAAAACTCTTTGGAAACATTTCTACAAAATATTGACTTGTATAAAATATATCGTTCCATGTAAGGTTGGACAGAAGCTTCAGTGTTTCTCTTCCATCTCTTTTGACCTGACAGACTTTCCCAGAACTTTCATGAGAAACATGTTTTACAGCAAAGGTTCACTAACTACATGTTACACCCAGCCTGCAGCATCATACTTCTTCAGGGTACTTTCTTCAAAGTGCTTGAATACCTCATATTCAGGTGAACGGAGACACCATTAGTACCGCAATACATTCAAAAATGTCATAGGCGTTTTTACTTTGACACAGTCTGAATTCTAACTTTGTGCTTTTATTGGTGTGAGCTAATTGTCCTAAGCACCACATTTAACTGCAGTCTTTTTAATGCAGTGCAAATGTAAATCCAAAGGAGGTAGTAAAAAAAAGACACGTCATTCCTTTTTTACTATTGCCATATCGGTATAGATTTAAATGTTTCAGATTTGACATTTTTTCAGCAGGCATAATTTCTCTTTTTGTTTAAAAAACATAGTTCTTTGAGGAGTGGACACACAGAGTTAGCACAGTATAAAGGTATACACAACCCATTACTCAGCAGACGGTATTCTAACCACACCCGGGCCACAGAAGTAGTTTACTGTAAAACATTTTAAAGCTGCTGGACAACAGCAGATATGTTCAGAACTCAATGACACAGACAGTAAAGCCAGTATAGGAAAGAAGATTGATGTCACAAGCTCAGCTTTAACAAATCTGAATCAAGCCTAGCAAACCTATAATTCTCTTGGTAATTTGTAAGCACACATAACTATGCTATGTTATTTCAAAACAAACAAACTAAAACATTTGAGCATTCCTGACACTTGGTTATTTTTTCTTCCGGTCTTGAGTGCACCTCGGACAGAACCTGCCATGTCAAAAGAAAAAGTTTAGACACTGATACCAGTTCATGACTTTCAGTTAGATGTATATCTAAATTATCAGTCAATCATTTGCACATAAGGAGCCATGCAATTTTCCCCGACATACCAACAATCCCTGAGTGTTCAGACCTGAAATATTCTGAATAAAACACAATCAATCTAATGAATATTCCAAACGTGTATTAAATGGGTTGTGTTGTTGATTGGAGCATACTTTAAGTGTCTGCATCAAGTGCTTCAGTAACCTGCTTAGAGAAACGAGCAGAAGTAACTTCTTCAAGCCTCCAGTTTCTTTTAAATGTGAGTGCTAAACGTCAGATGCCTTTGTCATGCAAATGAACGATCAGAAAAAGCCAGATTCACTGGGAGAACTCAAACCGTTTTAGTCTGGTAGAACTTGAAAAAGCAGAGTGTAACCTGGTGACATGTAAATAATGGTGCGTTTTTGTGTTGGAGAAAGTGAGTCTTCAACCCTTTAAACTTGGTCTCTTTATGTTGGTGGGAACATAAAGAGATACAACTTCAAGCACAAAAAACCTCCATCTAAACCATCTAATGAAAGGCCAGATTCAATCTAAAAAAATCCAACCATAACTATGTCTGAAAATGCATAAGTCAAATGTTAACTCGAAAGATCATCAAATGACCACAGAAAACAGTGGTTCCAGTAGAAGGACACTCTTTTCTCACCATTTTCCTTTTGGTTTAGTGGCAAGGTCAACGCAAGCAAAGTGGAACCACTCAATAGGACACTAACAATAAGAACAGAGGAAAGGTTGAGGTCAGGAGGAGTCTAGAGAGGATGGTAATATAAGGATAAAGGAAAATGTACCGAAAAAAAAAAAACCTACATCTGGGTTGTCACATCCAATCATCTCTCCATATGACACTTGATGGCACAGGCAGTAAGTGGGTTCATTGGGATCGACGGGCATGTCCAAAACGTCTGACGGTTGCATTGGCAGAAGAGCATCACTCAAGTCTTGGCTGAAACATCAATGTCATGCATACAGATCAAAGCCAAAAGTGTAAAACCCCTCAGAGCTTTACTACACCAAGATCACCTGATTTTCATCTTCTTCTTTTTGGGAGAGTCGTCATCAGAACCTTTCTTTCCTCGCCCCCTGGATCCACGCTTGTCCCGCTGCCCCCGCAAGTCAGTTTCTGAGTCAAATATTACATTTGGCAAAAACAATAAACTCGCAACGCAAACTTTTGCCAAGACCTTTTCAGCAGGAAGACGTACTTTTCAAGGCTCTGCCATCAGTGCTCTCATAGCCAGTCAATTCCAGCTTCTCCTTCAGCTCATTCTCAAAGCGGGCCAGATCTGCGTCCAGTCTGCGGATGTGTTTGTCCACCTTTAGAACAGAAGGAGGGATTCTTACAAACTCAGTTCTACTCTGAACATGAAGCAGGCCTCTAAAATGTCTACACAGTCAGATGAAAAAGATGCCATGCAGTCATAACGGCTCACCATTTCATAAGTTTGCATTGCAAGCTGGACTTTGTCGTCACTGAACTCCTTGCACTTGCTGTAGGCGTTCTGAATCTTCTGTAGGTGTTCCACTCTCTGCTCTGAAGCCAGGTTCTTCACATTAGAAATGTATTCTTCTGCTAGTCTGTCAATCTCTCCTTTCTTTTCTGCAGAAGAGTAGCAATGACTTCATTCGTGACCCACAATGACGCACAACTCAAAGGCTTCCTTGACTTTAATTGAGATCCATCAAAAGAAATACCTCTATGTGTAGAACAGATGATGGGTTTTAGGAAAGAAGCCACTGTCTCATGTAAAACAGCGAACAACAAAAGGTCTCTTTTCTATGTGTTTGGATAAAAGGTTAAGAAATGAAACCAGCACCTTCAGTTCTGCTGTCGAGGTCCCGCATTAATGTGAAGTTCCTTTGCAGTTCACACGGCAGATTTTCAATACCTGGAGAGGTAAACACGGGGACATTCAATCATGATGCTGGACAGACATTTCCTTTAAATCAAGGAGATGTTTCTCTGTAGACATGCAGGCTTTGCACTGGAACAGTCGGTCTCCAATGAAAGGATGAAAATATAAAAGACAGTATCAGAAGTGCTTTCAGAACTGCCCAGAAGGTTTTTTTCCTTCAAAGTCAAATGCATTCATCGTTACACGACTGGTCATGAAAACAACAAAAAAAGGTCAAACTTAGAAAAAAGATCTGATAAATGTCTTTACAACAGTCTTTATGTCACAACAACAACATCAAAAATGTTTACAAAGACATTTGCATGTTACTAGTAACCCCCCCTCCAGAAAAAGGACGTATATCCGTTTTTATTGTGGCTTTTCAAGCGGGCTGCAGCTGAAGGGACATGGATGGAGGTTCATGTTGAGATGTGGATAGTCTTCATTCATTTTCTCCATCCACATCTCTGTTTCTCGGCAGCCTTGGTAGATCAACGGCTGGCTCTCTTTCTTGCGGGATCCTCAGCGCGCCCTGTTGGTGATTGCGGGACAGCGTGGTGGCGCCGGCAGCACGAACAGCGCTCTGGCGCCACCTACCGTCACTTTGACAGAACTAGTTTGTGGAGCCAGCCAGGGGTGCACTGCGCCTGCGCGGTTTCGCGTGCAGAGACCGCGCTGTTCCTGCACAGAGTTGTTCTTCAGCTACAAGTCACTTCAGCAAAAACACGTTAATGACAGACCAACCCACTGCAATGGTTTAGTCTGAACTCTCATCCAGTCCCGCTGCTGCGTGAACGCAACGCCATCAAAAGTCAACCCCGATGAGATCACCAGCGCGTATGGATGATCAGTTTAGGTGCGCCACTCACCAGCCACGTTACTGTCTGCGAAACTACCCGCGCGGCGGCGGAAAAGACCGAAGAAGCCCGAAACAACCCGACCACAGATTTCAAAGATACTCACTGTCGAGGTAGTGCTCCAGGTAAATAGCAGTAGCCATTGTTAATGGTGAGGTTGGTTCCCGCGCGCTCTCGAGCTTCCAAACCTTTAGCCGAACCGAGCTGCGTCCAGTCTGTTTTGTAGCTGCTGTAGGGTTTTCCTGTCGGTGTTCGGACTTCCGCTCCGTCGACGCTCAGACTTTCTCCTTCCTGTCTCGTTTCCACTGCATTTGGTTCCTTCCACTCGGACGGCCTTCCAGCGGACAGTCGGCCTGCACACAGAGGATCTGACGGAGAGCCAGCGGCTCCACCACCCAGCACACCGAGCGAGCTCTTCACATGCGCGTTCCCGCTCAGATTACCAGCACTTTCCAGCTCGGTCAGCTGGTGGGTTGCGTCATTCAAAACAAACGTCTCCTCGGGCGGGGCTTCCGGAGCCACCGACTCGGTCCGGCGCGGCTAACGGAACAGGCAGGCCCTTCCTCCCGCTGCTGAAGCGTTCGACCTTTTTCAAGAACCAGCGAGAGCACACGCGGTTACGTACGTACGTCAGCCTCTAGCATCTGAGTGAATGTTTGAGTCTCGGTGATGAAAGTTGGGGCGGGAACACTGTGAACGTTACGCTTCCGGCCGCTCGCGCTTCTTCAGCTAGAATGTTTGAAACACCGGAAACGTGTCAGCTCCGAGCTTATTTCAGCCGAAGCTGTCTCTGCTGCTGAGTTGCACTTCCGACATGTTTGGTTGTTTGCTTTCAGATGGCTGTGGTGAAGAGCGGTTGGCTTCACAGACAGAGTGAGTCACGCGCATGCGCCGCGCCTGCAGCGCTCGGTGGGTTCCAGCAGACGTTGATGGAAGCTGGTTCTTCTCATGGCAGGCACCATCCTGCGCCGCTGGAAGAGGAACTGGTTTGACCTGTGGGCAGATGGACGCCTGGTGTTCTACAGTGACCAGCAGAGGCGGGACATGGAGGATGACATTCACATGAGAGTCAGCTGCATCAACATCCGCAACTCTGCTGCATGTCAGGGTGAATTTCTGTTGCAGGGCTCTCACACACACCCTTTGTAAACTTAGATGGTCAGTTTTTTTGTTGTTGGTCTCCCTGCATTTCCTGTCAGATCTGGCCCCCCCGGAGGGGAAGTCCCGTGATGCCTTGCTGCAGATAGTGTGCAGGGATGGGCGCGTCATTAGCCTGTGTGCTGACAGTTCAGATGATGCTCTGTAAGACTGCCTTTACCTTTGAGCAAACGTAGCATTCATTTATGCACAAAGTTGCAGAGTTGTAAGGTTATGGCTGTTTGCAGAAGAGTGATGACTCTTTATCTGCTTCTCCAAACAGAGCATGGACCATGGCGCTTCAAGATGCCAGAATTAACATGGTGAGCTTTTTCTGCAGCTGGCACTTTTAGACTAAAACTGAAACTTGTATTTTATGATATTTTATGAAGGAAGGTGAACTTTGATAGGACTAAACTGAAGCATACAGTTCTAGTTTAGACGTGAGCTTTTTCTGATCGGTTTCGTGGTACTCTGTGGCGTCACCGTCTGACTACATGCTCCTGACAGAGTTCATGCAGTAACTGTGACTGTAAGCTTTTGTTGCTTTGACATGTGTAGGTGGCTGCAGCCCCCCAGGCCGGCTTTACACCTGAAGTTATGGCATCGGCTCCTCCCCCTTATTCAGAATACGCCCACCCACAGGTAAAAGAGGAAACCAAAAAGGTCTTCAACATTTCACAGTCAGAGCTGGGATTGACTGCCACCTGCTGGTGAATTAATGTATTACACAGACAGTCCTGGCTACAAGAACACGTTTAAAAGACTAAAAACACAGTATTCATTGGAGTGGGTCTTTAGCTTTCCTTATCTCTTTTCCAGGTTTATGCTCCAGGCCCGTATGGAGATTATACCGCTCTCCCTCCCAACACCACACAAGTTGTGTACTCTGCTGAAGGGGAACCATATACTGTTGCTTATCCATATCAGTACCAAGGTGAGCAAGTGTACTACAGCTCTAAATGAGAGGACGGCAGTAGTTGAGTGCTTTGTGATGTTTCCAGGCGCTGCAGTGAACCATGTGATTATTCAGGAGCGGCGGCGTGAGGATGCAGGAGACGTGGCTCTGGGCATGCTCGCTGGAGCAGCTACTGGTTTGGCTCTGGGATCTCTCTTCTCAGTCTTTTAAAGTTATTGCCAGCGTACTGCTCACCGTCAGTCTGTCTGTCAGGGTACATCTGAGAAGAGTGAAAGGCGGAGGCATACTTCCCAAATACCAGAAGCATGTTGGCTGTTTGTCAAACTTTTGGAGTTGTATTTAATATAAATAGTCTTAACAAATGTATGACTGACTTCTAAAAGTTTCAACAGGAAGCACTCCTTATTTATGCACACTTTAGGTCATCTTAATGACATTTTTACTGCAGTCATGAGGTATACTTGGTGATCGATCTGGATTGTTTTTCCGGTATTTGCTTCCTGCCAGGTTTGTTGTGAATCTCTTCTCCTTGCAACTTATTTGTGGCGAGCGCAGCCTTTAATAACACGCACAACTTCACACAAATACTTCCTTTCCCTTTTCTATTTTATGGAGCCTTGTTTGGAGGAATTTGGTTTTGATATTTACCAAAATCAGACCGAAAAAGGGAAAAGTCATCTCCATGACTTGATTTTTTGTCATTATTTAGTGCTTTTCTCTCATTGGCAGCTGTTGAGGTGGTTTTGTTTTAACCTGGTTTGAAATGATGTGTTGTTTCTGCACTTGAATTCCCCAAAGCCTCATTAGACCAACAACTTGTCAACCATGTAAATTATATTGTATTCATTTATTCTATTAAGAATGCAGTTTCAGCCCCAGGGACAGTGTTTGTGTTGATGTTTCATTTAGGGATGCTTAAGGTTTACATCCGTGAATGAACATTGCTAAAAGCTAAAAATGGAATTGAAAAATGTGTAACTTCTCCCCTGGCCTTGATTTCTGTAACCATATTCTGCTTGTAGAAGTCCTGACTCTGAGATGAGTTCATACATGTGTTAAAAGGATAATAAAGTCAGACTTGTTTTTGTCTCATTTATTCATCCCTGAAAGTTGTTCACAGAACACGAGATTCAAGAGCATAGCTAATGAGCTCCAGTTCGATTCATGTCAATTCCTCTGAATGCGTCTCTTGTTTGACAAAGACACAGCAGAGCATGTCCATCCGTCACAGGGAAGCAACGAAGGGTCGCTGTGTTTCCGTTCAGTCACCCCATTGAACCCAGATGATTTTCTAGTAGTTCTACACTGAGTCAATGGGCTGACTGAAGACCCACCCCCCACCCCCCACTGACTTAAAAAAGCCTGTTTCTAAAGAGCATCAAAGAATCTCTGAAAGTGCAACGTGACCCACCTCCATGAGGGGATGTTCTTAGTGTCAGAGGAACCGATTCCTCGTGGAAGTGGCATTTACTCCAACTGGTGACCTGACAGCGATGTGCAGTTACACAAATATTTGATTACATCGGTTCATGAGAGGAAAAAAAGCTTGAAGAGAAGAATGTAAACAGAAGTCTCCACAGGTGTTGGCAGTTCTGGTGCCGAGTCAGCCTTCCTGACCAAAGTCTTCAGTGAACTTCTTCAGCTTTTCCAGGTCCTGCTCATTGACCGTGGGCTTGGTGTTGTCCACTGAGCGAAGCATGTCAGCCTGTGTGAGAAAATCCAGCAAATCACAATAAATCCTCAGTCACTGCGTTTCCCAGCAACTGAGCCCATACTAACCATGGACACAACCGGCTCCAGAAGTTTGTCTCCAGGAACCTCCATCCACGTCATCTCGATGGCACCGGGGTCACCTGGTGAGCACGGCGTCAGCAGGTCGTCCACCACAACCCCAGGATCGCTCCACGTGGAGCCCTGGACCTGAGTCAGGATGTTAGAGCGTTAAAGACGTTGAGGTCATGACCGCCGTTCACACCAGGAGCAGCAGCAACGGCTCGAGCTACATTTGCTCTGATGGTGGTGTGAACCATACAACAGCTGAGGTGAATCTTTTGAAACTGCCAAAAGCAGCCACAACACTTTCTGGCTGGATTGCGGTCATTTTGAGGTGGCCGGGTAAACTGAAGTCTGGTTTCTGTGATTTCACCTTCTTGAAGTGAGTGCTGGACTGAACCCTCCTGACGGGCTGCATCAGGGCGTCCCGGACCACGATGCTGATGTCTGCTCCGGAGTAACCGTCCGTCTTCTTGCCCAAGGTGACAAAGTCTGCCTCAGTCAGGTTGTTGGGGGTGGAGCCCAGGTGAAGTTTGAACATGGAGGAGCGAGCGTGCTCCTCTGGCAGAGGAATGTAAATTCGCTTTTCAAACCTAAAGCAGACCTGGTTTTAGTAAGAAAGCATTCATGTCTTTTCCATCTCCCGCGTTCCTTTGTAGCAGATGATAGGACCATAGCGGAGGGGTCCCCTCCCTTGAAATAACTGACCTTCTTCGAATGGCTGAATCCAGGGTCCATGGTATGTTGGTTGCTCCAAGGACGAGGATTCCTTCATTGTCATTTCCAACACCTGAGGAAAAAGCCCGAACTGCAGCAGTCAGTGACTGATCACAGGTTCAAATACGTCAAAGTTTCTTCTTTTTCGTCAAACGTGATGTTTTTGGCACCCAGGGACCCTTCTTCAATCCAAATCATGATCATCAGACTTTTAGAGGCACGGTGATAAAGGGAGACGGTCCTCTCACCCTGCATCTGGACGAGGAACTCTGTCTTGATTCTGCGAGCTGCTTCACTTTCATTCTCGCTCCTGGAGCCGCACAGAGAGTCGATCTCATCAATGAAAATGATCGATGGCCGGTGTTCTCTGGCTAAGGCAAAAAGGTTTTTCACCAGCCTGGAGAGACATGGAAGTGGAGAGACATGGATCGGTCCTTATGTTTCTGGCTTTTCCTTCACAAAAAGGACTCAAAGCTCACTTTTCACTTTCCCCCAGCCACTTGGACACCAGGTCAGAGGAGGACACAGAAAAGAAGGTGGAGTTGTTTGCTTCTGTCGCCACTGCCTTGGCTAAATAGGATTTTCCCGTTCCAGGAGGGCCAAACAGAAGGATCCCCCGCCAAGGAGTTCGTTTACCTGCACAGATGGAAACAGCTTTTCTGCTAGAAAGCCGTTAAAGCGATGTCTGAGGAGCTGGCGAGCGCGCTGTGAGGGTACCTGTGAACAGATGAGGGAATTTTATGGGCAGGATTACAGCTTCTTTTAGGGCTTCTTTGGCTCCCTCGAGTCCAGCTACGTCGTTCCACTTGATGTTGGGCTTTTCCATCACGATGGCACCTGTAAGACACCAGAGACCGATGAGGAGCTCATCACACGGGTACAGATGAGGAGCTCGTCACACGGGTACTGATGAGGAGCTCGTCACACGGATACAGATGAGGAGCTCATCACACTTTCCCTCACCTGAAAGCTGGTTTTTGAATTTCTTCTTCTCCTGGTCTTCACCGTCATCACTCTCACTTCTGAAATAAAAAAAAAGAATTCTTTAAATGTATAATTCATTATAAAAAGGAAAGAGCAATGCCTGAACCATTTAGAACGGACGAGGAGCAGCAAGGGGCTCCACCGCTGCCCACGGAGGCTTCTCCAGGCAGTTTGATCAACTCTTCAATGCAATGTTTCTCGTGCTGAATATCACTCCTGGAACTCCAAATCCCAATTCAACACCACGGGGAGCAAATATTTTATTATTTCTGTCAAAAAGTCTCCTGTTAGATGAAGGAAAAACTGTTTTCACCAAAGGTGGAACGTTCACTGTTAAAATGAGAAACTCATCCGTTAAACAAACCAAAATGCTGCTTTTCTCCTGGAAAAATACAGGAAATTACTCTAAAGAAAACAAAAACAAATGATGGTCCAATATGGTCTAATACACCATCACTTCAACTAGGATGCAATGGTTCATGAAGCCCAGTGTTGGTCAGAAAAACCATGTCCTGAGGACTCGCACCCTTTGTCGCCCGCCTCTTTCACAGGTCTGGCTGAGTCCTGGCTCTCCTTCTTCTTCAGGTATTCCTTCAGCTGCTCGGCTCTGTCCAGGTAATCGGCACACTTGGCCCTGATGCTCTGCTTTGCTCGATCCCCCTGAGTCTCATCTGCAGGACAAACACCATGAAGCTCGGAACCACACAAGGACAAAAATACAGACCACATCCCACAAACACCACCAGGAATGCTCACATTTGACCACATGAAGGAAATACTGCACGGCGCGATGATAACAGCGCAGAGCCTCCTCATAGTTTTTGGCTTTGTCCTCCTCTGCAGCCTTGCTGGCCAGATCTATGGCTTTCTGAGGACACACGAGAGGACGCTTCAGAAAAGATGGGAAAATGAAGGTTTAGAGGGCAGCAGGTGTGTCCACATCCCTCGCACTGAGGCAGGCTGGACCGAACATGACCCCCCGCCCCGCAGGGTGGAGCGGGAAAAAGAGACACTTCCAGAATCAACGACGCCGTCCTCTGAGGACATCACCGGAACACCTGGCACAGGTGTGGGCAGTAAGTCGGAAGCAGCTGAATAAATGACCCACACCAGTCTGATTCCGGTCCAAGAGTACCTGGATGACACTGGACCGCAGTGAACGCCTTCTTTTGAAACTCCAACTAAACTAACTCGTTCAGGTGAACTGTTGAGTCATCAGGTAAAGGAAGTCCGTGAAACTCACCTGTAAGTTACCGGTCGCCATCGCGGGTAACGACGTCGGTAAAACTGGGGGGGGGGTTGGTCCAGAAAAGCTCCCAAATGTGTTCCGTCGCGGTGGTTTCTACGGCAGAACCCTTCTACAGACGTTTGATCAAAGAACAGTGAACGCACAACATCCTGGGCTGTTCCTTCCGTATCCACAGCGCGAGTTCCGCTGCGGTCACGTGACCCGGCGCTGCTGTCAATCATCTTCAAACCCAAACCTCTTTGACATCATCATCCTCGGTTCTCGAGCAGCGGCGGGGCAGCTGTGAGTGAAGACGTGCACCACAAACACACGCGTATCCAGGCTTTTATTCAGATCAATCACGTGTTCAAAGCAGACTCGAACCAACAGCATGCTGGGAATGCGCCTGAGCCTCTGGAGATGGAGCACAGCGGTTTCCTCTGTGGACACCAGCTGTCAGTCACCAGCTTCCTTCACTCGTGGTCCTCTGGCGTAAAAGCATCAGAATGCGATGGTTCTCTGTAAGGTCTGCAGGAAGTTTGGTATTCTGCAAGATAAACGTGAGGAAAAGCGTGAGGACCCTCAGGCAGCTAGAACCCACCTGAGTGCGCTTTGACCTGTCACCTTGTCAGGTCGTGTTGGGTCTGCACCGGCGCCAAGCAGCAGCTGAACTGTCTGAGCATTTCCATCCATCACAGCAGCATGGAGGGCAGTGGAGCCATTCTGAAGACAGACAGAGACACGGACCATCTGCTCGGAGCCTCCACCAGGACAGACGGCGTTCAGAAAACCACCTTTACCTTAAGAAGACCAAGACATGGAGAGAATTTCAGGAGTTCCTCCATCACGCCACTGTGTCCTTTAATTGCTGCTTTGAATAAAGCTGTCGATCCGTCCTTGAGGGACAAAGAAAAGTTCATGTTTACCAGCTGCTGCAAACACAAGCTGAGACTAAATGCAGACCCCCCCCCCCTCCAAAATAAAGTCAGTTTTCTCCCACATGTGCTGGAAAATAAACATCAACCTATTTATCCAATTAAATCAAAGAAGCCTTTTGCTTTCTGTTCTATGGTTTCCCCAAACGTACCTGTCTGACAGCATCCCGGTCTGCTCCACGTGCCAGCAGCACCTTGACCACCTCGCGGTGGCCCATCTGAGCAGCTATCCACAGAGGTGTGGCGTCATCCTGTAGAAGGCATGAACATGTGGGCGAGGAGACGGACCCGAACCAGCTTCCTACTGCACAGTTGTGTTCTTATGAAGTTCTTCTACAGTTTGCTTTGCAAACTAAAACCAGCAGTGAGTGAAACCCAAAAGAAAATAATCATCAAATATCAAAGGTTCTGTTAAACTAGAAGCAACAAACAAAAAGTGACTAAGAATCCAAACCTGTTCAGACAAGGTTCAACTACAAACACAGACAACCAACGTGGTGTGCCGGTGAAGTCATGTACACAAGAAATCAATGAAATCTGAATCGGACAACAAGTGTTCAACCACATTCAACACTGAAAAGGACTTTTAACAACATACATGTGGTGCAAACGCCGTTTATGCAAAAGACCGGTAAGAACTTGAAGTGTGAGAAAACACATGATCTGGATAACTCTATAGGACTTCACCTCTCGAGGCTGGTTAACCTTGGCGCCACATGATAGAAGATGACGAACCACGGTCACATGACCTCCCTGGGCAGCAAGGAAAAGAGGAGTGGCTCCATCCTGAAAAATCAGTCAAAACTGTCAGAAAACCTTCAAACTGAAGAAAAGCACAACTTTTAGTCTTTTTAAAACAAAAACTGTTTTTCAATAAGCTTGTCCAAGACAGAACAACAAGAAGTGATGCTGACTCAGCAGTCTGCAGAAAGCTGGGAGGCTAAATATCACGTTTGTGACTGATGAAGACTTGTAACCTGAAGGGATGCTGACAGTGAGAGGACTGACAGCAGGCTGCACAGGTAAAGGCTCTCACATTCAGCTTGTCATGCACATTGGCTCCATTCCTCAGCAGTAAGTCCAGGACTTTACAGTGTCCATACTGACAAGCGACAGTCAGAGCGGTGCCTCCATCCTGTCACAGGACAGGAACACGAGAGTCACTAACGTTCTG
The DNA here is from genome assembly GCA_036245035.1 of Adrianichthys oophorus. Lineage (NCBI taxonomy): Eukaryota > Metazoa > Chordata > Actinopteri > Beloniformes > Adrianichthyidae > Adrianichthys > Adrianichthys oophorus. Next base: position 631,059 of record BSAI01000018.1, read on the forward strand.
AGACGTTTAGAGAGAACACAGAAGTCAGATGAAGAGGCAGTGAGGCTGAGAAGAGCAGCTTTTCTGCATGATTGCTGCTGCCTCTCCATATTCACAAGAAGATGGCATCACAGCGCTGCATATCACACCCAGCATTTAAAAGGTTGTGATAGGCGTCACTGCCACATACCTTTGTCTGGAATTCAGTGGAGGCACCGAATTCAAATAGGAGCTTTACCACATCGTGATGTCCCTGCTGGGAGGAGAAGAACAAAGCAGTAGAACCTGTCTGGGAAGGACGATAAAAAAGCATAAATACGTGTGTGACTTTAACCCTTACGATAAGCCCAGCCTTTGATGGTCCTAAAATAAACAACAGAATAAGCAAGCTTTCAGGAGCGTTCCTCTGAAATTCCTGTCACTCACACAGACGCTGCTCTTCAAAATCCACAATAACATTACAAAAATCTCTCTCACAGACGATACAGACCCACTACTGTTCTGAACTGTTTCAGATGTTCACACAACGTTAGCAGAAAGTAGTCCATGAAATGACTCACCTCTCTCTGATAGTTGATGTCTGCTCCCTGCTTGATGAGCTCTTTGACGCAATCATAATGACCGCTGTGAGACGCCACCATCAGTGCTGTTGTCCCAACCTGAAAAGACAAAAATATGAAGCCGTTCACTAAAAACTGGAACCACTCTGTAAAAATTGCACAAATGTAGAGCTGAGATGTTGAATTTAGCTGGTTTCCAGCAAAAGATGGAACTTTATGGGACAACAACAAGACATGCTTACTGCTGTTGAAACATGCTATGACAACGTAAAAAATGTGCTGCACACACATTTAAAACCTAACCAATGTTTGGACTTTCTGTTGTGATCACATTCAAAATGGCTTAAAGGAAAAAACTAACACAGACAGATAAAAAATGATTGGTCGGAAAAATGATTAATGAGCAGAATGTCACAAGAAGTGAAGCGAAAGAAACTAAAGGTCAAACATTTTATAACAAAGGGTCAAAACAAGCATTGAACGGAATAAAAAACACTAAAATGTTCAAACTTAACATTAAGTTGCAACAAAAAAGATGCAAACTAAATCAAACTACAGCAAAGAGAAGGAATTTGAGGATAAACAAACAAGGACAAAAAACAAGAAAAAACATGAAAAATTAGAACCAGCAACATGCAATGATGATAATAGCATATCTGCACTTTGTGGTTCCCCCCACAGACATGCACACCAATGCATGCATGCACCATAGAAGAAGTCCCGTGTTTTCCGTGTTCCGACCACAGGTCGGTTATCAAAACATGCAGTTAAGCAGACGGGACATGCAGCATCCATACGCTGTCTGTGCAGCTGAGCA